>JAMPIV010003798.1:0-61582 GCA_024509875.1 Oreohelix idahoensis
CTGTGGGCTTTCTGTGCTTCTCATTTGGTGCGGATTTGTGGAGAGTTACAGAGAAGGAAATGTCGAAATTGTCCTCTTTTCACACAACATGCCTAAGAAAAAATTATCCGAATTTTTGCGAATTACCATCTCCAACCAAAATCTGTTAATCGGAGCAAACAAGAGTACATGCACTCCATCATAGCGGAGGCGCTGGAGTTGGGTGGCCATTGGTCCTCAGAATGAGGACCGCGATGCTACAAGAAAAGCTGTGCTATGGACCCTCAAGGAAAACGAAAAGTAGAGGCCGAACAAAAAAACCACTTGGTGGAGGACTGGTGGAGGTGGAGATGTAATAAATCCGAACCAGAGTTTGGGCACTTGTTCGAAGGATGGCCAACGACCGTAGCAAAGTGGAATCAATTTTGGTGCTGACCCTACATAGAATCGCCTAAACAGGCGTGATGGCCATATGTCTGCTTTGATGGTCGGAGGACTAAGGATCAAAAAAGAAGAAGAACTGCTGAAGATAGGAAAAACTACGTTCAGTTATCTGTGGTTAATGTTAAAAATGACTGTGAATAATATGATATTACAAGATGTTGCCAATCATATTCGGAAACAGAAGTAAGGTACAATATGGACCAGACACCAGTACCATTTTGTGGAACAGCTTCTACGGAGATTACAAATAGCCTCAAACTGTTAAAGCCTTCTTTGAAAAACATTCATGTGGTCGTCTGAGAGTGTAAGAAGAAGAAGAATAATGTCCTTGTCAGTTGATTGTAAAAAATCTAATCTTTGTTGAACGACCTTATCTAACATACATATTAGGTTTATTTTCTTTGTGGGGGATTTGCCGGGGCTTAAAACATTTTTAGCCTTGCTATTATATCTCCTCAGGGAGATGATGGGAATCATACAAATATCTTGTTAACATTTTTCGAAATGCTGTATGCAGTGACAAAAAGTTTCATGAATTTTGCAAATGAAAATGGAAGATAAGCTATCTTAAGTAACTTAATAGACTTCAAACGAAATCTTATAACAAGTTTTTTTTTTTTTTTTTTAATTCTTCTCCGGAAATGTCATAGTCCTTCAAATTGTATGTCCTCTACATACACTGGTCTGCCTCAATTCGACATCAGTGAGAGAAATATTAGGACTTTCGATGATACGGATGCTTGTCTAGAACAGAAGGAATGGGAATTGGTTTATGACAAGATCACTAATATGGGACTAATGAAATGTTTCCTAGACATGCTAGAAGGCTGGGGTGGTACCAGAGGTGTCGTTTGATAGGACACAACTTGTATGGCATATATGGTTATAGATAAAAAGTGAGTGCTATTGGAGACTTCTCAGGGGCAGAGAAACAGAAGGAAAAGAAACACATACTGAAAAAAAAAAGATTATGGCGATAGACATGAAGGGGTTTAAAAAAGGTCTAGACATGTACTTGGAATTGATGGACCCACAGGGGACAGGCTAGGAAGGTGTTGGTATGTTTAGTTCATGAGGTCTCGGGGGACAAGATGGAAGGGGCATGAAGGTCTTTTTTCGTTGGTCTTGATGGATGGGTTTTGGGGAATACGAGAGTATAAGGGGAGAGAAAGGTTGGTCTGGTGTTTTTCTGGGAATACGAGAGTAAAAGGGGGAGAGAAATGGTTGGCTGGGTTTACTGGGATTTCATGAGTAAAAGGGGAGAGAAATGTTGGTATGGTTTTATGGAATACGTGGTAATAAGGGAGAGAAATGTGGTGGTTTACTGGGAATCCGAGGTAACAGGGGAGTTATGTTGATGGGAGGAAATGAAAAGAATCCAGCAGCAGATAGAAACAGATGTCAAGGGCCTTGAGCGGGAAACTGAAGGAAGAAAAAGGAAAACTCCACAATCATCAAGAGAATCGAAAACTGGCGATGAGCCAGTGAGGAAATGCATCAAACACAAGAGCGACCAAAACAAACGAACATCAGACGAGGAAGTCAGCGAAAGAAAACACTTGAAAAAATTTACCAGAATAATAGAAAAAAAAGCACTAGTACAGATACAGGAAAGCAGGCGATGACAAGAGAAACAGAACGAGGAAAGCAAAAAACTAACAATACGTCAACAAGACAGAGTATAGGAAGGCAGGAAATGAACAACAATGAACTCACCTCGACCGACAAGAAAAGACGAGGAAAACAGACTTAACCAGTAGTGGTTCCTTTTCAGGACCAAGTACCTTTTCAGGACTAAAACTAGACGACTAGCACCGATGAACTACACAACAATATACCCAAATTTTATAACACTTTCAGGTTTGTGAACAGGGTTTATTACAGCATCATAGTAGACGGAAAAACAACAAACACTTCAACATGAGGAACTTATCACAGTATAAGATATTGTGTATAGTGTTTAACAGTAAGCACTGTCACTACTCAAACACAAGGATTAAATGTGATTTTGTAGATCATTCAGATTCCCTGTCACTACGCAACATCATGTTTCATTGTGTTTTTGTTTATATCAGACTAACTGTCTACTTATCTCACAAAATATTGTTTGATTTGTTATAACAGGAATCACTGTCCACTCTACTCACACAAAATAATGTGATATTGCATAATTCAGTCTCTCTTGTCACTTCTAAAATATAGATATTGTGATATCTGTATAACAAACTCTCGTTCACTAAACAAACCAAAATAATTGTGATATTGCATAAACAGAACACTGTCTACTGCTCAACAGTCGTGATATTGTGATATTGGTTATATAAGGACTCAAATGTAACTTCTCACATATAGATATTGTTGATATTGTATAACAGACTCACTGTCAACTTACTCACAGACTTATGATTTTGTGATTATTGTTATATCAGACTCACTGTCAATTCTCACTAATAGTTATTGTGATTTTGTATAAACTGAAACGGTCAATGCTCACAGGATATTGTGAATTTGATTTGATAAAGACTCTAATACTTTATAATATTTATTATAGGACAAGAAGGCAAGTTGCTTAATGACCGAAGGAAGTCAATGTAATAGATGGAAAAGATTATTTCTGATCTCCTACAGATGGTGTGCAAGGTCAAGCACAGATATGATTTACCACAAAGCACAGGAAGAGGAAACTATGGTGATGGAATGATGACTCTAAATGATGGATGAACTGAAGGGTGCGGGGGCTTGCTCTGGAGGTTAAAATCAAGATGGGCATAGCTGCAGGGCATGCTACTTTCTGTCTTAGATGAAAGCTCAACACCATCGTAAAAATGTTAGACGTATCGCCTGAGATGAATTCTCGAGAATAAAAACTCAGGTTCTGGTAAACATGTTTTTATATTTCTTTATGACGATATCGTACTTCGTTAAGTTTTAGGTACTTCTTTAACAATGTCCGCCCTGACATACCTCATTGTTGTTCTTGTCAGGCATTTTCTCCCCATATCCCAACAAAGTCAATGAATAACCTCTAAGGTATCTTGGACAGTTGTTAACCTTATAAGGTTTTATCTTATTATGACACCTTAACATGCACTTGCTAAGATATCTTGATTATATGTTATTTCATCAATTGAACGCATGAACTGCTGGCTAAATTAAGCTTGCATATATAAATCAGAATTAGGACTTTTAGAGTTGATACCTTATTAGCAGCATTAGCATTATAAATAACTTCAACTTTTCTAACTACTTAGTAGGAGTTTTTCTTCTTGTTCCATTTTGCTTTTTTCTCTTAATGACATCTCTTTGTAAACCTCTTCATTTCTCTGCCTCAGCCTGTTTATTTTCTTTCCTTCAGCCTCAGCCTGTATACTTTTTTTCTAATCTTTTTTTTTCAGCCTATATTCATGTCTTCTTTTTTTAAGCTTCTTTTTCTATTCTATTATTTTTCAGCTTCTTTACATGTATACTTTTTTTAACCTCAAGCCTGAAGTCTCTCTCATGAGATTCTGCTTCTCTTTTCTGTTTTTCCATTTCCATTTGTATCTCTTTGCATCCTACCTCGATTCTGAAGTTTTACATTTTTCGATATATTTCTTTTGTTCTGTAGGTTCTTATCACTTCTCTTTCCTCCGACATTTCATTGCCTTGGCATATTTGAACAGTACGCAATTGTTCTAATTTATCACACTGTCTTCCCAAGGCGCTTTTACCCTGCTCAATAAAGTACATCAAATGTTAGACATGATGTCTTAATTATGGAGGTTACAGGAAACCTGAATAATATTAATTATCTTATTTCAATCTTAATAGCAACAAGACTTATAAAGTGCTTGTATATAATTACTATGTTCACTCCTTTTCTAATTGTGGGATTCAAGCTACTTGTCACCATTTTGTATTATACTGCTTGATACCTTTAACCTATCAATAAGGTAACCTGATTTTTTATCAGTAACCTACACTTAAATCCTTAAAATACATTATAAATATTATTTATATATAATGCCATTAATTAATTGTTTATAATTTTAAAAAAACCACCATTTTAGTTATGTTAAGTGCAATATTGATAATTAGTGCTTTGAGTAATATGTATACTATTGTGAAAGCTAACTACTTCAAGAAATATGCAAACAATAAACAAGACAATGTAAACAATAATAATGTCATCTACATGTTAACTCTTTTATCAAAGATCAATAGTCAATGTAAACATAGTAACAAAGATCGCGTCAATCGTCAACAATTACACATTTATCTTAAACGTCAAGTAAAACTATTAACATAAGATCAGGGTCAATGTAAACAATAACAAAAGATCAAACAATACTTTTTAAATGCGATTAGCATAAGTAAATAAATAAACAGCGATTTCTAAAAAGAATATGATGACTAGGTTGCGATGATATGGACAAACAAATGGACTTTTACTGTTAAAGAATTTACACTTAAAATATTTGTAGTATGTGAAGATTAACTGTTTAATAGATCTCAGTGGGAGATGGACCTTTACTAAATACCAGAATAGCACTTGATGGTCGAAATAAAAAAATCGAATGGCCACAACAGATTGGAGATACAAAAAAAATATACAAACAAGACTAAATATAGCACATTATCGATGAGTGATCTAGGGCATGATAAAAATAGCACGTTGAACATCTACTTAGCAAGATTTCCAACATATGAGTGACGATGTCGCACTAGTCCCTATTTCTGAAAACGCATTCAATGTAGATAACCTCAAGCTGACCAATGTATCTTTCAAAATCGTGAAGTAGGACACCGCCCCCAGAGTTGGTACAAAGAAGAAACCCGCTGAAATTGTTAAACGTATATATCACATACATCCAAATAACCATATAACTATTGGTACACTATATTTGTAAGAATATAGTGCATATTGTAAAATGTGATAAGCTACGTAGGCTCTGTTAGAACATAATGGGCACGTGTATCAAAAACGATTTAATTAAGGCCAATAACTTCTTTAGAGATTTTCCACAACGTAAGCACAGTTCAGAAAGGATGTGATCAGTACATCTATAGGACAATGATCCATTTTCAGTGTGTAGGGTAACATATCGTGCTCTCAGTAATAATAAGCCTATGGACAAGTGAAAATGTGCTTTAACGAGGAAACGCTAATTGGCTGACAGGACAAAAGACTGAATCTGTCAATTAGTCAACGTTACTGAGGCGGACCACAGGCTTCGTTTCGGGCACTTGGCCTTATTCTTATAAGATCTGGTTAGTCCATTCGCTACGGTACTTGAACTTAAATTTTTGTGAGACAACTTCATACTAGCGGAGCGTACTGCGCCGGGTAAGTTTCAAATATCAAAACTGTCAAACGTACTGGCGTGCGTATTTCAATAATAAGAGATTAATCAAAGTGATGAATAAGCAACTGCATTGTTGTCTTGTAGTATATGTGATGTTGATGTCTGGGTTTACGGTTGACCACATGAGAAGTTGGTACGGAGATAGGCTAAACCAGAAGCAGTTTGGCTGAGAGAGAAAACGTTGATAAGGAGCACCTAGGGAATTTTAGCAGATGAGGACGTTATATTACTCACGATATCGCAACTCACAGGTCAGTTTTTTCTTTTGCAAGATGTGGCCTTGTATTATATAATGGTGTTAGTTTGTAATGCTGTGTTGTAATAATCTTGTTAGTTGATATCGAGTTCATGGGTTTAAATCATAGGCTACATGGACGTTAATCTGTGGCATTGAAATGGTAATCTTCGCTTTTTGGTTTATACCATTTATTGCACGCCACAAATACGTCATGATACTTATGTTGATTCATCGGCTTACATTTGTTCAGTTTATAATCTTGCTGCATTCAAACTCATGTTATAAATGACCGTCTTGTTGAAGTCTAATACTCAATAGTTAGTTATGGGAATATTTTCAAATCCTCATAGCGAAGCTTGATAAATTATACATATAAATTCGTGCAACGTGGTCAGCTCCCTTTCGTTCCTTAATGGTTCATAGAACCACCACTAATAGAATTTTCCTGTCCTGTTGCCACATTGAAGCCTTATGATGCTTATACAATACGTACGTTTTCTGTCGGCCGTGAGTAGCAGACTGGATTTCTGGTCAGCTCGTCCTATATAAACTTCGACCTATAGTCTAATATTTATTAGTATGATTGTGGGCAACGTGGACTCTATCTGATTAACGAAGGTCTGGGAACACAGGACAATTGTATTGCGTTAGTCGTGTGCGAACCATTGTTTTATAAAACTACGTTCAGGTATAAGATACCGGTCGAATTAATCCTAGTCAATGTACCATTTCTCCATTTTTGAATCACTAAGGCGAGCAAAAAATAGTTCATCGACAATTTAATGACTGAACTATAAGATGTAGCATAAAGTTCGGCAGTACAAGTGGAATTCATTAGTTCGGGTAAATCAACCATGAACATATGCCTCCAAGACCAGGCTTGCAATATAATTCGGGGTATACGTATAGTTAGCTAATTAACGACAAGAGGACAATGTACCTTCACGTAGGAGATATAACAATTAGACGCTATGTCAGCGCATTCTCTCAAGCTAAATGCTTATGACAGGTTGTCTGTTTTAATTTCTATTTTCAAATCGCACCGTTACTTCTGGGCGAGGAACAAAACAAATCGTTCTTTTCCCAGTGCATATTATTATTTGCGCAGAGTGCAATCTGACTGTAAATAGCTTGATGTTCTTGTTCAGGACGATTATAGAACCATTCGAGTGCTAGAATAGTCATACAACTCAGTCGCGCCTTTTTTGGCGAAAAGCTAGAAACAGAAGCGCATGAAAACCAGAAATTGTTCTATAAAAAATCTACAAGCAGTCATGAGCTGACTGAAATACTATGCCTCTTTACAGGATTTATATAGGTCAACGCTTCGGTCTGACATTGCTTGACTGAAACCGAAGGTCTCTAGTAACATGGGGGGATGTAAATCTTAATCAATTAGCGTTTACGATACTCCTCGGATGGGTGAGTCCTTTGCACCTTTTACAATATGATATACTACTATGCTTTTCAGAGAAAACCAATGATGGTGATACTTACAGACAAGATGGATCATACTTAAGTCTTTGGACTGGATAAATCAAGTATGGGCATTATTTGCAGCGTATCAATGGTTTTAACACCAGAAAATTGTTTAGGGACATGGGGTGCATCAGGTGACCTCTTTACTCTTAATGGTCACTAAAGGCTGGAGTAGGACTGCTTCAAGACCCATACCAAAGCGATTGGGAGATGAGATTGCCATCATAACACACAATTTTCAAAAAAGGGTGACAATCGACAATGTGGAAACCATAGAGGCATATCCCTTCTCAGTGTCCATGGTAAAATCTACTCTAGAATAATAGAGCAGGTGACTCAGACGCCTAGTGCCTGAGCCCACAATTGGATGAGGTTCAGTGCAGGATTCCGAGTAAAACCGAAGTTACTCAAGACATAATTCTTCACATCAGACAGCATGAGTGTGAAAAGGCCCCTTGAGTATATGAGTGAGATGCATCTTTGTTTCATAGATCTGGAAAAGGCGTTTGACAGGGTCCCCTGGAGCAAACATTGGGCTTGTTTGGTAAGGAAGTATATTACAGCAACCTCTGATTCATGTGCTTTTACAGTGCTTCTGACATGTCTTGCAGTTGAAATTATGTAAGTGGTCAGGCAAATACCATAAATCGATTTAGAGTTTCAGGTCCACCTCTGGTGCGTAAGACAAGGTGATTTCCGGTCTACCTTATCTTTTCTTTCTCATCGTGGGACGATGGTTATCAAGGCATGTTAAGGAGAGAGACAAGACACAGTATTCAGTGGGGGGGGGTACTGGAAGATTATAGAACATGGTATGTTTTCATGAGCTGGGCTTGTGCATGGTTGATGTGCCTGATGCTAATCTTAGGCACATCTCAAATTGATCTGCAAGTCTGGTAGGTAGTGCTGGAGAAGAGAGGGATGGCATAAGCAGCTCTCTAAAACAAAATACTTGGTGAGGATCACGCAGATGAAAAGGAAGTCATACAGATTAAGCTAGGGAGATCAGGTCCTGAGCCAGGTCTGACCACTTTTTTAAATATCTCGGAGCTAATATTACGACCGAAACGGAGGCTATTCAATGAAGAGGATATTGGCCACTCGATAAGCACGCCGGCTGTGTGATTTTTCAGGCCATTAATCGATGGATTCCTCAGCAAGATAGAGTGTTGGTTAAGAATACAACAAAGATGGATGTTCTGATCAGGTCCACCTATGTTCACAGTCTTGACAATACGGATGCGAAGTCTGATGGGCAATCGACTGCAACCCACAAAAAGACAGATCCAAAGCTTCGGAAAAATGATGGTATCAGAGGAAGGTGGTTGAATTAACCAAGAAGAGACATTTGGTACGCAACATTTTGTACGATGACGTCTAAGGCCCTAAAATCCCACCGACGCTGCAGACACTAGTAGATCATGAATCCCAAATAAGATGGTTTTAAGGGCCATGTCCTGAGAGAATGGGATGAAGATCGGCTACCTACGACCTACGCTTGTGAAACACAGAGCAGAGGATCCAGACCACCAAGTACGACCCAGAGTCCGCTGGGAGGACAACATTTAGTCAATAGTTTGAAGGAAACGAAGGACTAGATAATGGAACCAGGCCAGGAAGAGCACTGGCAGTTAAGATAGGTCTGGGGCTCTCTCTTACCAACCTATACATCGAACAAGTAGAAGGGGAATGACTAAGTAAGTAAGTAAGTTTAACAGACTCAACCTTCTCTTTCCATACTAGCTATTGAGATTTGTATAACAGACCCTCTGTCACTTCTAACATACTTAGATATTGTGATATGGTATATCAGACTCTCTGTCCATACTCACAAACTTATAATGTGCATATTGTTTAAAGACTCACTGTCCTAATCAAACTCAAATATATGGGATTTTGTATATAAGATTCACTGTCCACTAATCTAACAAAAAAATGTGATGGCGGTGTTTTGTATAACATGAGCTTTGATCACTACTCAACACACAAGTAATTGTTATATTTAAATAGCATGACTAATTTAGAATAATACTCACATACACAAATGACATAATCGAAACATTGCATAAAAACATATACACTACTCTCTCTCTCTCTCACTCTCTCTCTCTCTCAAACACACACACACTAAGATAATTGTAACATGACATAAATCATCGGTCACAGAGCAGCAGTGACATACAGGTTAAATTGACGTAAATTTAGAGAATAATGGAACCGAATAGGAGAAGTAATTTAAATACTTCGATGCGAGTTACGGGAAAGGGATTCGGGGAGACACGACGTCATACGGAAAACTAGGTTGACGTAGGAGATTTGTTTTCAGTTGACACTGAACTAGAAGGGCGTTTTTTTTACCATGGTGAAGAGTCAATTCAATGGTATGAAGGGAACTTTGAGAGAAAACCTACATTGTAATCTACAAATGTATTTTGACCATCTAGCTCACAGTGATAGTAATAAAGGTGTGGTTCAGAAGGATAATAAGTATAAATGGGTGAGTCGTTGTAAAGAAGAGCGTTAGATTGAGGATAAGTCATAAAATAAGGTCCTCGCTAGGTCAGACAATGAATTGGGAAAGTTTTTTCAAGCCGATCCCGAAAGTTAACTCTGTCTAAGAAATGACGGTCCCATTGTTAGGACGATAATTGTTCAGATATGATAGCAGGGATACTTGTAATTGGAACCATATTAATTGTACTGTTTTAACCTTTCAAAAGAGAATAGTATTTCCAGTGAGTTCCTCAGTTGTGTCGTATTATGAAGTCATGCTCAAGGCGTTGAGGTTGAATTTTGTCTCATTCATTCAACACCAATGGTCTACCTCTATCACTCAACTATATTACGATATCAAAGATTATAGGCCAACAGAGTAGGGTTGTTTACATTGTGGTAACTCGCCAGATAGACCAGATTAAATCTTCGCTGTGAGTTATGGGGGTAGGTGAAGTGTTCCCATGTGACCAGGATTTTACTGTCATGAGAAGAGGCGCATGTGACCACTCACTTACAAGTCAACTCAGGCCGGGAACTGACGTGTACCAACTTGTTATTGACTGATGATTTTCATCTAGCAAGTATTGAAAGGATGTTAAATCGTCGATTTATTTTTTCAAGAACTTGAATACGTCTAGACTTTAATGAATAATTTGCTTTCTTGACAAAACAATAGTTATTCCTCCAAGTTGCTCTTACTTGCTATTTTAATCAATATTGTAATGATCTAATATTGTTGGTAGGGTATGGTTTGTTGTAGTTGTAATTTGAATATTTAGCCAGTTAAGTTTGTTTTAAGTATCTTTGCTTCCGACACTGTTCTACCTGGAACGTTTTTAGGCGTGCTTCAAAATTGACCAGATACGTCAAGTGGCTAGTGCGTACACTTAATACGATTAGGTGCTGATTGTAGCGTAAGGGAATATAGATATACAACGCTAAGATTATTACATGGTCACTTCGTTCCAGAACATGTATACTACAATTCCGGTTACACCTTGATGTTGGGTACGGTTAGAGCAGTCGGTACTACGTCTTTTGGTGAATTGTTTTGTGCTATGTATTTTTTCTTCCATGTCCATTGCTGTTGAATAATGTCTGTAAAATAACTTGTTATATTGTTTCGTCATGAATAAATTTGTTGGTTATCTCTAAATCTTCCTAACGTGTATAGTGTTTATCCTGCCAATGGTCATAATGTATTGTCCCTTCTTGCTTCGCTTACCTGCGTCATATCTATTCTATTTACCTGATCAGATCGTAAGCAATAGAACGGGACAACCACTGGTTTTTCGTTGTCAGATGTCAGTGTTTTGCCATATGCTTTCTCCTTTCATTTTGTAGGTTGGGCAGTAATGCAGAAAGGTGTATCGTCATGTCTTCAGGCTGTAACCGCAGGTGCAGAGATCTGTGTGCACCAATTGGTGTATTTGTGTGATAGATGGTGTTCTCAATCTGTGGTGTCGGTGCGTAGCCGAAAATTGATGACCGGTTTTATTTACTGGTTAGTTGATGATATGCTTAACTTTTCAATGGGCCAGCGTGGCTCTCTCATTCCATTTGGACTTGAGAATGTAGCATTTATAGAGGCTTTTCAGTGTTGTAAGTTGTCTATATATCTTTTTGTTGTTAAGAACTCCTTCTTAGCAAGTTTGTCTGCCTCTCATTTCCTGTATGTGGCATTGGGGCTGGTATCACTTAAAGTGCATTGTGGAAGCTATTTGGGCCAGTCTTTTCAAGGGAGATAACTCGATCTTTCAATCCTTTAGCTTGGTATCTTGCGCGCTGATATTTACTGAGTAGGTCATCTGTAATGATTACTATCTGTTTTTTTGCCTGTGCTTCTGCATTCAATAAGAGTTTCCGCTGCCTGTTTCAGGGCTTCAGCTTCAGCAATGAAGTTATTGCTGTATTTGCCAGTGGCAATTGCATGAGTGGATTTATTCTTTAATTTTATGAGGGATGCCGGTCAACACAACCATTTTCAATGCAGTTTTTTTGAACCATCGTATATGCATGTGTCCAAAGCATTGCTGGGAATTTGTGGTCAATATAATTGTTGGTATACACTTTCTTTGGGTTTCTGCTGATGTACTTTCTTTCATTGTCTGGAAGATCAGTTTTTAACTCAGGAAAGATCTTATTTTCCCCACAGTGGGATAGTTGGGCTTGTTGGTATATTCTTTGCAACTGTGCTTGCTAGCATGACATTTTTGTTAATTTTTCTATTGCTTGGGCACAATGTATTCGCTTGAGCCTGCGTCTTCCATAGCCTATTCATTTTTTGGAAACATAGGGGTGTCCCTTCGAGTCTCTTAATTTTTTCGGCTGGTTGTAGGATTTCTGACTGTCACGTTATCTTCCATTGACTGTAGCCCTATAATGTTTTCCATATAGTTGTTTTTTGTAGGACTTTAGGGCCATGTTTTTATAGTGTGATTGTTTTGGGAGATTTGTTTACTCTGTCAAAATTTGTACTTTGCTTGCCGTGTCCCTAGCTGTGATTGCGTATTCCTTAGCTGGTTGTTTCTGCCTGAGTACAGCTTTTTTGTGGATAATTCTCATACCACCCATCGTTAGGAGGTAAACAGCTAACTTTGTCTTGATAGCCATGCAAAGTTTTGCCCTTAGCTTGTCATTTAGTATTTCTATGAATTTCCACTTTTGATTTTAAGTTTTTTTTTTCATTTTATTTTGCTTATCTCACTTTAACAATAATTACATTTTTTTACCCAAAATGGAAGTTAGTGCTTCTTGATTGACCTTTGAAACATGATTATCCAGTTTGATACACTTGTGGGATTTATTCTTTTATTGGAATAATTCTTTCGTTTATATCTGTACGCAATATGACTTGGGTTAATTTTGGTATTGTCTCCCTTCATCAGCCTTCAATCACAAACGGTAGATCAAGTTGACATCAATAGTATAAATAGGTTATGGAGACAAAGTTGACATGTGTCAGAATAGGTTATGAGACAAAGTTGACATGGTGTAAGGGGTTTGAGACAAAGTTGACAGTGTAGATTGGTTTGAGACTAAGTTGAACAAGTGTGAATTGGTTATGTGACAAAGTTGATGATGCTGGACTTAGATTGGACACACATTACGAAACATGCTTGGTAGGCATTACTAAACAGTTATGTTCTGGAATGACCGGAGTAAGAGATGTAAAGATAGACCAAACAACACCACGTATGACATTTACTGGAGACTGAATAATAAATAGTGCATAAAGTAAACATGGAATAGATCTTGAGAGGATGGCACAAGGACGGTGTAGAAGGTGAACCTGACTGTTATGTTAGTTTTATATTCATTAGAGGGTGGGGGTGGGGGATAAATATTTGGAGATTCCTCGCGGTGCAAGTCTAGTTTTTTGTAGACCGCAACATCTTGAGCGCTTCTAGGTTAATTGTTTGTTATGTTATTTGCGTACGAATCCGAGCATGAACATTATTTAAACGGGTAATGGTAGGCCGTAAGGTCTGCGGTGATTTGTTGGCTATTAACGGGCAACGAACTTGAGGCCGAATCACCAGATAACTAGCGTCGGGTATAGATGTGAGTGATTATGGGTGCTTCTTACCCAAGTCTAGGGAAGACACGAATTATGTAGCGCAATTATGATCATTCTGAAAGATGAATAAAACCCTTCTTGAGGGAGCTATGCACAAGAAGTTGTAATTTGGAATATTTAGCCAGAAAAACGGCTCGTTTTAGAAGTATTATTTGCGTCTGATACTTGGTCTCCTGTAACGTTATGGCAAGTACTTCAACTTGACCAGATATGTCAAGTTGCTAAGTGCGTCCCACTAATCGCTAGTAGCATGACTGAAGTTTTACCAGGAATAGGGTGTATGTGTTGATTCAGTTATAATGGCATATATGTTCAAAGTTTCTTCTTGTGTGTTTGTTTACTTGTATCACTCAAGTCAAGAGATTATGGTTTATACTGCCAGAGATAGTTATTTCTTGATGATGTTTTGTTTGTACCCAAGTTTCGTTTCAGAATTCCTCTGTGGGTGGTTTAAATGTGTTGTGACTTGTTTTATTAGCATACTCTCCTCATTGTTCATTATTTACTGTAAAACCATTAAACAGACGCGGCCATTTATCTGAAAGTTGTTGATATTTCTGACAAGTTTATTCTAAGTAATGCTAATGTTGCTAATAAGGTATCATCTGCTAATAAGTCTAATGCTGTTGATTTCAAGCTTAATTTACCAGCATTCAATGCTTCAATTGATGATATAACATTTTATCTAGATAGATTTGAAAGTGCATGTAAGGTGCATAATATAGATAAAACATTATATGTTTATCATCTGTCCAAGATATACTTTAGAGGTGATGCTTTGACTTTGTTGGGTATGGTAGATGTGCATGACAAGAACAACTATGAGGTTGTCAGGGCGGGCATTGTTAGTGATATAGAAGTACCAACTTAAACGAGGACGGATAATTCGTTTCTTAAAATTAAAAACATTGTTACCAGAAACTGGAGTTGAATTCTCTGAATTCATCTCAGGCATCCGTCTTACTTTTTTTTTTACGATGGGTTTGAGTTGTCTAAAA
This sequence comes from Oreohelix idahoensis, assembly GCA_024509875.1. Taxonomy (NCBI): domain Eukaryota; kingdom Metazoa; phylum Mollusca; class Gastropoda; order Stylommatophora; family Oreohelicidae; genus Oreohelix; species Oreohelix idahoensis. Next base: position 14,560 of record JAMPIV010003798.1, read on the forward strand.
CAGAGAGTACATTTGAAGCTTTATGGACTTACTACTTAGAGACAAGGTTATGTCTTTCTGTTAATGAAGCTTTTCTTTCTTTTTCTTCATGAGCGTAAGCCATAATAAACATAAAGAAATGAGAAGAATACGTGTAAGCCAGTATGTTTACTGCGCATCCTTCCACTTAACCGTTTGCAGAACTCATAAGAATAATAAAAAGTGAGGTCTGCCAGTTGCTTCGGCTGCAACCTTTAAGCCCAAATTTTCTTATGCGTAAAATTTCAAGGTAGAACAGCAAAATTTCAACTAAAATTGAAGTAACCGAGAATTTATGCCCCGAATCATAGTAAATCAATTCCCATGCGAGTGATATCTTCTTCCCATGAACTGGAGACAAGTCCGAATTACTACACGTTATTCTACTCCGGTTAACCATATTATGTTTTAGAAATTTTCTGCACAAAGGTAAAGACTGGTATAGAGGTATAAACTAAGTGTGTTACATCAGATACCTCAAGCCCAGGATTAATAGAGTTCTTCAACTAGTATAGATGAGATTGGTATTAAGACAGTTATGGAAACTGAGAAACACTAACCCAAGAAAAAATTACATAGTACTGGATTAAAATGATAATTGCAAGCAGAGCAATAATACGTGTAGCTGTGATGATCGCAATACATAAGAGAAAAAAATAGTCAACAGACATACTCTACTGTTCAACAAGAAACTCCATTGAGTATGAATAAACAGGAGTTGATGAGAAATAAAGACCATAATGCTATCGGATGCTAATCGATCTTGAGTTATGCTGGGTAGCAGCAATAAATATCTTAATCCTATTGCAGGATAACTTATTTCGACCCAAAATACCGTGAATCGTACTTTAAGCTAGTTTGTGTTCATCCTTATGCACCGCTTCTTTACTGCGCATAATGTCTGCGCATGATGGAAGTGAGGTTCGCTTATAGTACATATGGGGCTTGTAAATAGCGTAATTCCAGTCTCAGTGTTAGATTAAACTGTGGATGATACTACTGTCGGGGGTGTTAGGCATTATCGCTCTGTTAGTATTCCATCCTGGGCTACAGGAAAGGTCAATATCAATGTGTCCACATTGTGGGTGGCAGCGTTGGTAAAAGTATCCTACTGCGAGAACTACATATTGCTAATCCTTCCATTTTCAAACGGGAGATGTTCCACGAGCTGTATACTTCCCAAACCCTATGGCGGATACTTATTATTGGCGATCGAATTCACAGGAGGATTGGGAATGTACCAGCCCCACAAGCATGGTATTGCTGTTTGGGCAAGAGCTGAAACATTGAAGAGTCTAGCCAATGCGGGCGTTCACAAAGCAACTCATGCTACTGGATAGCCACCTCAAACTTCATTAACTAATAAATGATGAAGTAAAAAATGACGCAAAATAGTCAATTTTTGTACTATACACAGGGACTCCATTTATCAAATTGTCTACAGAAGAAGATCCTTTCTTCTAACTAAAAATTCTTCCATTATAGACAAAAAAAGGTGAGATCCTTAATCAAATACTATAATAGGAAATATCTTGGAATATCTAGTGAAGAATCGGCGTACGTAAGTGTACGTTATGGGTACTAGAGCTCGGACTACGTCCTCTCGTTTCTACAAAGATCGTGTGCCTTACAAGCCATCGATGAGTTGCACTAATATTGCAACGATGCTCTATGTACTCGCCAACAAATGTCGCTAGGACATATAGGGTTTTTTCCGCTACAAAAGTCAGAGAGTGTCTTGCGGCTTTCTTTTGGCCAGTTGTGAGCAAGGACATACGAATGTACTAGTCCTTACCCTTGCAAAGTATGAGTCCAGAGTGTCAAAATCTAAAGGACCACAACACATGCTGCGCCTATCCAGGCTGCTGACATTCCTATTCGCCCTTTTCAAAAAATGGCAATAGATATTATCGGTCCTTTTAGAATTAAGTCGGCTAGAGGACATCAATTTATCCTTACATGTGTCGATATGTGCACACGTTGGCCAGAGGCAATACCTCTCAAGAGCATCTCAACTGCTGACATCGCAGACGACCTTCTTTGCTTGATATGTTTTCTCGCTTGGGTTTTCCCGGAGAAATATTGTCAGACCATGGCACTCAACTTATATCAGACACTATGTCACAGGTAATGTCTATGCTACACATTAAAAGGTCTCTCAGCAGTATCTATCACCCAATGCCTAATGGGTATTTAGGTTTTCTTCGAACGTTTATCAGGACTCTGAAAACTTTTTACTTAGGTATGTTAATCAAAACTGATGGATCATCTCAGGACATGGGGAATGGGTCCTTACCCCCGAGGCTCTCTTTGGGCGTATGAAGAGAAGGTCCCCAATGAACATAACGGGTTTTCCCCTTTTGAAGCTTGTCTTTGGCGCGCAACCGCGCGGCCCTATGTCTTTACTTCACGATCTAATCACTGCCGATAATATATTAGCGATGAGCCTCAATCTTCTTATGAGTACGTCATTGCTCTTAGGCAAAAGATCATCGAGGCATGCAAACTAGCAACTTCGTCTTCCGAATTTGCTAAAGAAAAGGCAAGGCACATTGCAAATAAGAATAGATGTCTACGACAACTTTGTCCAGGTGACAAAGCTCTCGTTCTACTTCCTTCAAGGGAGAACAGACTTCTAATTGCATGGAAAGGTCCATATGCAATAGTCTCCAAAATTTCTGATGTCGACTATGTTGTCGCTATTGATGGAAAGCATAAAACTTTCCACATAAATATGCTCACGGAATTTTATGAAAGACCTGACTATTTGCAGCCTATTTTCCAGGCAACGGACAATTCTCAAGTACCTCATGGTCAGTACTCATCGCTGTCAGTTATACAGGATGAGGAAACTACTTTTTCTGATGTCAATCTTCCTCTTTCTATGGTCCCACTTTATTCTACGGAATCTTGGAAAAACGTGACCGTTTCTCCAAATCTTTCCGCTGAGGAACATCGACAAGTTTCTTCGATGTTGCAAACAGTTCAGGATGTTCTTACAGACATCCCGGGACACACACATGTCATTGAACATGACATTGTGCTAACTGATCATAATCCTATCAGAGTCAGACCCTATCCAATACCTATCCATTTCCAGTCTCAAGTCGAAAAAGAATTGGATGAAATGATACGTTTGGAAATCATTGAACCATCCACTTCAGCATACTCTTCGTCTATGGTTATTGTTCGAAAGAAGGATAATAACATTCGCATTTGCGTAGATTATCGCAAATTGAACCAAGTTACGAAGTTCGATGCTGAACCTATGCCTTCATTAGAAGAGCTACTCAATAAACTTTCTAATTCTAGATTCTTACCAAACTAGATTTGTCTAAAGGTTATTGGCAAGTCCCGCTAACTGAACGTGCCAAACCTTTTACAGCTTTTTCTACACCTAGGGGTTTATTCCAATGGAATTTCATGCCTTTTGGTCTTATGAACGCCCCTGCTACATTCGTACGCATGATGCGGCGAATTCTCGCATATCGTACAGATGTCATAGCATACCTAGATGATATCTGTCTATTCAGTGATTCCTGGGAAGATCACTATTTGGGTTTATACGAATTACTGTCCACTCTTCGCGAGTATAACTTGACTGCAAAACCCTCTAAAGCCTTTATAGGATTTAGTGAGATTTCTTTCCTAGGTCATCGTGTTGGTCGTGGTCTTTTAAAGACAGAGGACCACAATGTTTCAAAAATACTTAACATTTCGGTCCCTAAGACGAAGAAACAAGTAAGGAGTCTATTAGGTTTGATCCAATTCTACGGACGATTCATTCCGAATCTGTCCTCCATTATGGCACCGCTTTCTACTTTATTGAAGAAAGGGTCGCCTAATCTGATCCGCTGGTCTAAAGAATGTCAATCCATTGGACCAGGTTAAAGCCCTATTTTCATCTCCACCTATTCTTAGGTTACCTACTATTGAGAAGACTTTTGTTCTTCGAAGTGACGCCTCGTCAACTGGGATTGGGGCGGCACTAATGCAGGAGTATTCTGATACTCTGCATCCGGTGATGTATATCTCTAGGAAATTAAATGCTGCAGAAAAGAATTACTCGGTTTTAGACCGTGAGTTATTGGCTATGGTATGGTCTATTCTGAGTTACAAAGATTTCTTCTAGGCGCACATTTCATTGTGGAAACCGACCAGAAAGCGCTTACTGCTATTCAGAGCAAAAACTTGAAGAGCTCGAGGTCCACTCGTTATGCCATAGCTCTTCAACCATTTCATTTCTCGGTTCGAGCTATCCGTGGTTCGGATAATGTAATGGCAGACATTCTGTCCAGATGTCCACACGATTCCACATGATTCTTCTGTCATATATATATATTTCCTGATATACAGTCCAATGTTATAATGACATGTTAGTAGATTTTTTTTCGCACTTTTTGGGGGGGGGGGGGCATTTGTAAAATTGTACCCTGTAGTTGTCTAAGACGGCTTAGGTAGTGATATACGGGCCAAAAGACCACTGGGCCACATTTAAATAAATGAGTTTCAGGATTGTATTAAGAAATTTACCAGTTGTCTTTAAGATTTGTGTTATTGATATTTTCGCAGCACATCAGTGAAGTCTGCGAGTTTATGTCCATTGTGGAACTTTGAGGATATCAAGTCCTGTCCTAGATTGGGAGCGGATGATGTCCACATCTTCTTCTATTGAATGTTTTATGTCAACGAAGATCAACACATGTATTACTTATTAATTACTGTTGCTTTATATAATGTAATAAAATAGTGCGGTATATTAATATATTACACCGCTGTTTGCACAACACATTTTATGATATCATAATAATATATTTAATTTCATATATTGGTATGAGAATAATTTGATTGTCATTATGTTGTTGCCATCATTGTGGCGTGTGTTGGTGGCACCTTCCAGGAATATATAAGCGTATACTTAGATAAATTTTTTCTCTAAGGATCTGAGATATGATCTCAGTGTCGCTCCATGCGTTGAGCTAATTTGTTAGGTATATATCCGCGCATCATACGTGCGTTAGGAGCCTAGATTTTTCCGTCTCCATGATTTTAAAAAAAAATTGTTTCATTTTTTTTTTCCCGGGAGGGTGCTGTAATGTTACGCACAAATAATTACTTTTTTCAAAGCCTTTGTATGATCATTTTTCGTATGTATGATCATTTTTTGACTGAAGTGTGTATTATGTTTTTTACAGTCAAAGGGACATAATCCGAGTTATCGAGACTACAATTTTTTAGGAGTTTGCCTTCTCTTGTATAGAGACACGTTCGGTCTATAATTTCTTGAACGAAGCGTGACCATATCTCCTTATTTGGTAGTATCAGTCAACTGTTGTAGATGCCTGAAACCTTTCTTAACGCTTCTGTTCATGACCATAAAAGGCGCGACTGTGTAAGACTTTTATCTCGAATGTTCTTAGAATCGTCTTATTGTGAACGGCGACTCAGAGATTGTCGCTCTGCGCATGTCTCGACTTGGTTTTCGTTTTGTTGTTCGCCCAGCTCGGGAGTTTAGAAATGGTCTAAGTAGCGAGCAGACGCGACCTGCGTCTTGTGATTTTCTGAGGGAAATACATTGTCTTTGTGAGTTAGTTAGCTAACTAGACTATTTCCCAGTATTATTCAAGCCTGCCTGAGGCATATGTTCATGGTTGATTTTCCGAAATAAGGTAATTCCTCTTGTATCGAACTTTATGCTATCATCTAGAGGTTCGTCATTTTGTCGCCTTTTTGCTCGCCTGTGTGATTCAAAAGGGAGAGGTACTTTGACTAGGATTAAGTCACCGGTATCTTTATACCTGAACTAGTTATATATATATGGGTCGCTCTAGACCAACAAGACTATTGTCTGTGTTCCAGGATTCGTTATATCAGAGATCACGTCCAAGTCAGATGGTTAGACTTAGGAAGGTTATAAAGGTCGAGCTGACCTGTAATCCATGTATGCTATTCACGTGCAGACAGTAAACGGACTTATTGTATACATCTGATCTGCTAGCATCAGGAAGGGAATAATTATTATTGTCTATGAACATTGAAGATCTGCAGCTGACACTGTTGCAGAAGTTATATATATTATTTATAAAGCTTCACGAACCAGATACTTTATGATATCTGTTTACCATACAACTTATGGAGTATTGAATCCTACCTACATGACTATCAGTTAATATGATTTTTTGAATGCTGCATTCGTTTGCTTACTGTGCATGATGATGACATAAGTATCATGGACTGTTTTGTGGCGTGCAATAAATGTATAAAACTAAAGCGAAGTTACCATTTCTATGACTCTACAACGTCATGTTGCCTGTGGTGTAACCCTGAAAAACTGTTTCTACTCTGCAAACACACACAGCAAACATTCTAAATCAGAGAAGACACCTACTTTTTTCTTGCACTTTAATTACCAGGGGTGTCGATAGGGGTGGCAAGTTATCATTTCAGCTCAAATCCACACCTTATCAGTGGTGTTTAATGTGTTTTGTGTCTTTTATTAGCATACTCCTCTTTGTTCATTATTTATACTGTAAAACCTTCAACTATGGAGGTGGTCAAGAAAATCTTCAGGGATCCAGTAAAAAACAGTTTATTATCTTGCATATACAATCCAAACAAAGTCACTTGCATGCATTTCACAAATTCTTATTAAAAAATTCGTCTGTGTGGTTATTTAATTATTCTTCCTGTATTAGTATCCAAGTTGCGGTAAGTATTTTGCTTAGTTCCTTTTCGTTTTGCTTCTTAGATTATCCGACTCATGAGGGTCAATGACAGTTGAGCCTCTACCTCCTTTGTTATGATTTGAGCTAATTAGACATTTAAGAGCTCCGTTTTATTTCTTATAAGTTCAGCTCGGTTTCCTTCCCCGACATTGTTGGCGTTTTTTTTCTGGCCTAACTATGTTTTTATTCTGAACAATGAAAATTCCACAACGAAGCCGTACTTACAGGTAATATGAAATTCCCATAAACTTTATAAAACTATATCTGCGTCACACAAACAGAGTTGATATCTTGATAACTTCAAGACAGCACTTATATGGACTAGGCTATACGTCCGTACATAACGGCTTCTGTTGTAGATCAACTGATTTTTGGATATGCGAAATCTGCCATCGCAGCGTGGTGTGCCTCTTTTACACACCAACTTTTTGTTGGTTAATCTAATACTTCTTTATTTATTTATGGGTCGCAAATATTGCATACCGGATGGAGGGTCTCGGATAATATTCGAATTTACGCCATCGGTCTTGCCTAAGCAACTCCCCGCCAAAGATAGCTTTGAGTTACAATTTTAACCTAGTTTTTGACTAGTTTCAGTTTCAATCTGATACTAGCGTAACTCGAGTCTTTATTCTAAACCGAAAACCTCGTAACTATTGCTCCAAATTCTAACTGATAACTATTAGCACGATTGAGAGATATGGTAATCAGTAGTAGACCTTCGGTGAACATAAGCGTAAGGAATATAGATAACTACGTAAAGAATATTAACATGGCTACTTCGTCAGGACCATGTATAAACTACCGAATCCGTTAACCTTGATGGTGGTAACGGTTAGTGCAGTCGGTCAAACGTCTTTGGTGGAATGAATTGTAATTGTGTCTATGTACATTTTTCCTACCATGTAAACCATTGCTGATGAAGAATGTCTGTAAACTACTGATGTAAAGTGTTTCCGTCAATGAATAGATTATGTTGTTAACTCTTCCAACGGGTAATAGTGTTTATCCGTGCCAACTGGTCATCATGTATTGACCCATCTTGCTTCGTTACCGGGTCCAATTATCATTAACCCAGAATCATCATCATACGCCAAAGGAACCCGGCCCACATTATATTCGCGTTACCATGAAATGCGTCGGCCACATGTTGTAAGCGCGACAGCCTGACAAACAGCAGTGACAGATCCAGTAAAGAAAAACTACCGGTAACACTGACACACATTTTGAGTAGGTCTTATGCTCCTTCAGGAATTGAACGATAATGTTGATAATTGAGTAAGGATAAAAGACAATACGGCAAAAAAGAGTGGAGACATTAAGGTGAAATAAAAAGGTATTAAAAAAAAAACAAACGACAGAAAAAAGATAATTAAGAAAAAGGACAGATAACACGAGGTCAAACGAAAACCTAAATAAGCACGTAAAGTAGAGAGATCTGTATTATTGGTGCTTCAGTTGTATCTAATTAGTTTCTAGCTAGTCTCAGACAGTACATACATAATATGATGTTTAAAACTCTGTAGAACTATTTTATTCAGTTGAACTAAAATTCTGTAGAACTGTTTTATTTAGTTGATGAACATTAAAATTTCACTTGCTTTTCATTTAGTTTTTAATTTTCTTTCTTTAAAGGACTGTACAGGTAGTCATTTTCTGTTAAATATATTTAGCATATATAAACATAAAAAATCCGGCACTCCTCAGATCCAGAGGTTGATGGAATGTTGAATGTCAACTGTACCAGTACATAGATTTAAATTATTGTATTCAGTTGTACTAACTAGTTTCTTAACTAGTCTCTGACAGTACCAGTACATAGATTTATATTATTACATTCAGTTGTGCTAACTAGTTTCTTAGCTAGTCTCTGACAGTACCAGTACATATATTTATGTTATTACGTTCAGTTGTACTAACTAGTTTCTTAGCTAGTCTCTGACAGTACCAGTACATAGATTTATATTATTACGTTCAGTTGTACTAACTAGTTTCTTAGTTAATCTCTGACAGTACTAGTAAGCTCATATTACTCGTACTTTCTTCAGCTCTCTGTCACTGACATAGTACATATTCGGGTCACGTGGGGGGTTGTGCTAGACCTCTGTCGGTGAAGCATTATTATAGTAATGCTTAGCTGGCAGAGTGGATAGTGGCGATTCGCTCCAGTGGCTAGGCGGTGGGTGCCGTTCGGAAGGTCCTGGTTCGAATCCCGGTAAGCCTATCACTTCTGTTGTTTTTCTGTTGTCTGGTCTTCTACTTCTTTATTTCTCACTGAGTGCCTGATAACATACCGTTGTGTGTTGTTTGTTTATTTATTTGCTGTTTACAGGCCTCAGGTTTCCCCTCCTTAAATGTTTATACGTTTATTAAAATACCAATAAACCTACATTCTGCCCTTTACTTATTCTCATTCTTCTATCATTTACTAGACACAATATTAAGGTCTTTGTCTTGTGTAATCTGGCCTATGCTGTTTAATAGTGAAACTGCAGAAGTGGTTGCGTCTATATTTTGTCTGGGTCGTCCCATGGTACATATTCGGGTCACGTGGGGGGTTGTGCTAGACCTCTGTCGGTGAAGCATTATTTTAGTAATGCTTAGCTGGCAGAGTGGATAGTGGCGATTCCGTTGTGTGTTGTTTGTTTATTTATTTGCTGTTTACAGGCCTCAGGTTTCCCCTCCTTATATGTTTATACATTTAAAAGTGTAGTATCCTCAGGATTAAAGGTATTTCCCCCACCCCTTCATCCTTTTCCTACTGAAAACTCAGAATAGGTCGGTTACAAATATTCACTAAAATTATAAACTGTGTGAGATAGGAACGTGATCAGTTCTTTAAAGTCAAGTTGATATTTCGGTAAAACATCATTTTGTTTGAATGTTCTACCACTATGTTGATGGGACTGTAGAAAACAGATTATCTGGCAGAGATGAAAATTTACATCCAGGCTGTACGCTTTCTAAATTAAAAATACTCGGAAACCTGAAAACAGACATGATTTTGTCAAGGTAGATCTTTAGAGAGCTCAGTGTTTTTAAAGTAGATCTTCACAGCTCTTGAGTTACCTTCCGCTACAATACTACCTTACTAGCAAACAACAGTCATTATTAAATTCACCATTTCTCACCCCTTTCCCTTATTTTAGATTTTATATTATCACTTTTCGTGACGTTTTGAACTGGTGAAGACTTAAATATAATGTCATCGTAAACATTGTATATAGATTTGGATTATTGTGTCCAGTTGTATTAATCAGTTTCCAATCAAGCGTCTGACAGAACCAGTAAGTTCAAAATACTTTCTGCTTATGTGTGAAGTCTTAATTAAAATATTAAATTGTCTGAATATATAGTACTAGTAAGATGGGATGTTGACAACTAGTTCTTCAACACTCTAGATTTAATTTTAATTCAACTTATTAATCATAATGACAGAAGATGTTATTTAATATCATATCATAGAACTAATTTTAGACATATCTCTAGGTGGGTCAGTGATGTGGTTAGACACTGGAATGAAACTCTGAATCCTGTGAACCATGTAAACATGTAGCATAATATATGAAAGGAGGTAATTGTCTTGCAAGGGAAACAACAAAAATGTGAGTAATCGTAATAGTTAAGCGTTATGCTTATTTAAGTGCGAAATAAAACAACATTATGTTTTAAAGATATATCAAAGTACACTAAGCAATAACAGACTCTTATAATAATGTTCCTTTCCTGTGCAGGTTTGGTTCTAAAAATTATTGTGCTTTATTAGAGCAATAAATTAATACACTAGACTGTTTACTTGGGCAGCTTGTATTTGTTAAAACGTGTATCTCTTTGCGGAACAACATTTAAATCCTGTTTCGTTGTCATCTACAAGTAACTCCACCCTGGCACATAGTGCCGTCAACACTATAAAACTGGTTTAGTGTTTTCACATTGTAAATGGTCATAGGTGTACTAAGCGTACGGTAGAGCTAACGTGAATGAGAATGTCGAGAATTTAATGTTTGACAGCCAAATCTTCTAAGGGATTATAAAATGTACATAAAAGGGGTAGACATGAGTGACCAACTTATTAACTAGTACATCACTTGGAGAAAGACCAATAAATGTTGGAAAACTATTCATTGTCTGAAAAAAAGAACACCTAAATTTAGAAGAAATAAAAAGCCCAGCTATATGTAGTATCATGGCGGAACACCAAGAACAGGTCTTACCAACGAAGGTTTACAACAGAATATGAAAGTCCTAGCAATAGACCATGGAACATTAAGGATAGGACAACAATCAAGAGACAGGACAATACGCAGAGACGAATGGTTAGTGTTGGTACGCAAACAGAAATCCAGGAGAGACGTCGGCACACAAACGGAAGTATCGGACCAAAGCGAGAAGTGCACATCACAGGACAATAATCTCAGCGGAGAACATAGACAACCACCAAGGAGTAGGCAGATCGCAACAACGGCAGGAATGCATGAAAAACCCTGGATAAAACCAAGTTGGTTAACCCCACCCCCACAAAACACATACCAAGAACAGGAAGAAAAAATGCGAGATACGCCGCAGGATGCACAGGACCATTTGCAGGATAATGATATTTCGGAGGAGATAAGAAGATTGAGAACCGAGTGAGATAACTCGGAGAATGAGGTAGACATGACAATGATGGAATATGAGCAAAGATTACAGGATGGAGAAGAGAGATTGAGAGAACAAGACAGTTCACAGGGAGACCCTCAGGAGGGTGAGAAAACCGCAGCAGAAGGTATACAGGCACAGGAAGAGATGGCGCAACGGATTAGACGAGTGACGAAGAGGTATTGGACGTCATCAGACGATTCGTCCGATTATGATAGGCGCCTGGCAAAGTTGAGAAATACGACACAGTTAGAGGTGAGACCAAAATGAAAGAGAAGGGCAAGATAAGTAGACAAAGTCGATCATAGACATAACAGGAGAAGACAACAAGATTGAGACACGTCCATATCACCGTACTCAGACTGGTCAGAGTCTGACGAAGATTGCGATGGTAGTCGTAGGGACAAGAATAGAAGGGCCCATGGACGAAGAAATAGTGGTGAAAGGGAGGACGAGAAAGAGATAGCTGCACTTTGCAGATATATCGATAGAAAATACAAAGAGTCGAAGAACAAGGAGAACAGAAGAGGAAGTAGAGATCAAAGAGAGTACCGATCTCAGAGTCGATATAGAGAGAGAAATAAGAGAAGTAGTAGTGGAAGAGATGTGGATCGACGTGATTACCGATACACGAGTCCAGGTGAAGAAAGAAATAGGAAAAATAACGGTAAATGCAGAGAAAAGAAGCAGCATGGACAGGCAAGGATTATGAGATACGAGGTAATAGATGAGATTCACAAAGCAAGGGAAACGATGGAAGAAGTAAGGAGTACGAACGAACGAACGAACGAACATTTTTTTCGAAGGGTTAAGAATTGGGCGTTCAGTCCCGTCTAACATTTTGCCCTTCCACTCTCTGTGACCGCGTGGCCTTTCACGCTAGCATTATCCCTCCTACTTCGCTAAGCATTTATATGTGCTATAGTATGCTACATGTAAGAAAGACAGACCTTAAAAGCAAATAAGACGTTTTTACACAAAACGCATTATTCATTCAAAGTCCAGTTGGCAGTTACTGCTCTGACAGGGCAAACGTAGGTCAGTCCCAGATAATAATGAATGGGTTTTATAAGCGCGAAAGTGGGAAATGAATGTTTGTGTGATCTGGTTTTTTTTAATCCAATTGTTAAGTTGTAAAAGATCACACATGTGAAAAAAAGTCGAAATAAAAGAATTTCGTGTGCAAAAAGGTCGGAAAGCTGAGGAAAGGAGTGCAAATATAGATTATTGTACCGTGTGAAAAAAGGACGGGTCGTGTGAAAAAAGGCGGAAAAAAAGAAGAAATAGTATAAATAGAAGAGTTGTGGGCCATAGGCAGAGATTTCAGGATTTATGATTCTAATGAAACCATAACTTTAGACTAGACAATTTTTACAGATAGCGTTAGGTGAACATCGTCTTTGAGGATACCAAGACAAGTTTTTGAGTAGACAAATCAGTATATTATTCTATTTGTATATACATATATTATTCTATTGTAATATACATATATTATTCAGTTGGATTACATATTTTTTCATCTTGGATAACCAATCATCATTGTGAAATTTACAGTGTTTGTCTAATGACATCAATAAACTCTAATTGAATTTTTCTACATTGCTGTTTGTGGAACTTTACAGTAATTTCTTTTGGATATACGTTGTTGTGCTGAAACAGTTTTGCTTATCACCAAACTTAAAGGGAAGAACATTCCTGGGTTGAAAAAACAAATAACAAAAGGTCGAGTATCACCATTTCTGGCGGAAGGCCAGTTAGCACTTGAACCACCACAACATATGAAGGATTAACTCTGACTAAATAAAATCAATATAACTACTAGTGCCGTATAAACATACACGGCAACATCTCATTTATCTTGCATACTATATCCTTTCATTCCCACATGTTACTTTAAGTATTAATTTAAAGGCATGCAACATTATAAAGTTAACATAACAGCATTCATATACTAAATGCAATCATAATAAAAAAATGAGTAGGTTTTTTTTAAACAAACAAGATAGTAATTGGGGAAAAATAAATAAATAAATAATAAAATAAAATAAAGAATACAAAAACATTTAACCAAAATGACGATCCTATGCTATCACGCGTAAAGTGTGATCTCTTATCCTTCCCGTTCTCTAATTAAATTAAAAGGCACACGGTATTTTAAGCGTATACTATCGCGCTTCGCTTAGCAAGTACGGGTTTGGTTTTCGGCATGCAGCCGTTCCCCCTTCTGACTCGGTAAAACACTAAGGGCACAATGTCAGTTTTAATGTAACTATAAATACACTCCCTTAACAATATCGCCTTTCATTACTAGCTAGTTGATTTTTGGCGTCTATAGGTTTTTAACACATGATATTAACACTAGTCATTACAAAAAATAAACTTTCACACAAAGAAATATAATGCGCATACTACTCTGTCACTTTATCCGTCACTCCTAACATTATACTTAAGTCAGCTAAACGCCCACGGCGACCGTTGCCTCAATTGGCTGTGTGTGGTGTACCCGGAAACGGGGCCTCCCAGTACTGAGGCACAGTTAAGTCCCCGATGTCACTTATCGGTGCAGAGTTGAGAGAGATGGCTGAGCATCACAATCCCCCCTGTGTTGCAGCATGATGAGAACCCAGCGTTGCCCACTGAGCTTGTGGGGATCACTTGGGCACCAGACTTAATACTGGCTCTTGACTGGATGGCCGCATGCAGGAGATTTCTACAATGGAGGGTTGGCAGGTGGTGGGTATCTGGAAGTGGCTCTGTGCAGGACGTGAGGATTCCTTGGGAGAGCCCAGAACCAGAGCACAGCATTATGCAAGCTCTGCATAGTTGGAGAGCCCCCTGGATGACGGGGAATGCACAGTGTGCTACCCCACCTATCCCCAACTGCTAACTTAGAACCAGAAGTGGGGTCCTCTGTATGCGTGCCAGGCCAGGATAAAATGCCTGGGAAAGAGACTGGAGCTCAGAACTCCCTAACTCAAAGTTGCAGGATGGCAGAAAAGCCATGGGAAAGAAGGGCTATTTTGAAGATAACGCAACCATATTTTCACCATACGAGCTCGGACGCCGCCTCGGTAAACAAGGTCCGCGCAGAGCAGTGACACCCCCAGGCTGCTTGCGAATAGTCTACTACTGGGAACATAAACAGATTAGGGATGAGCCCACTCTCCCGTTGAACATGTGCTAAAGTCATAGATACTGGGCCAGAAGGCGCACCGGAAACCACAGTATCACGCAACTCGCTTTTTTTTTTCTATGGAGAGTACACCGTCAAATAAATCTCGTACTGGTGCTCGCCCTGTGGAGCTCCACCAGGCAGGTGCAGTGCCGGGCTCTGAGCCTCGACAGAGCCCACCCTCAGCTACTGGAGGACCCTCTAGACCGTCTTGTGGAGTCAGCAGACGGCGGAGGAGAACTACTGACCAAAACAAAACAGAAAAAGAGAAACCCAGAGTGCCACTTGTCATGATGCACTGGAATGCAGAGGGAGTGAACAGCAAGCAGGCTGGATACAGCAAAAAGACAGAGCTGGAAAACATCTTGTATGAGAAGCAAGTCAGTGTTTGCTGTATCCAAGAGACTCACTTGAAAGCAGATCAAACCTTTAAAATAAGGGGATATCAATGCTTCAGATCCGACAGAAAAGATAGACGAAAAGGAGGAGTACTTACTCTTGTAAGGAATAACATTCCTGCACACGAAAGGAAAACCTACATGGATGGAGCAGAATATCCTCCCTTCTACTCCAGAGGATGGCACACAACTTCAACACCAGATCTTGCCTTCTCCACACCAGATATAGCTGGATCTATTAGTAGAGAAGTAGGAGACCAACTAGGGGGAAGCGACCATCGCCCAATCTTTCTTACTGTCCAGAGTGCAACTCTCAGTACAGGCCCAGCCATTACAAGATGGAACTACAAAAAAGCCAACTGGGGTTTATTCAGGCATCAGGTGAACACGCTGCTGTCTACCCTCAAGGTACAGAACAGAGACATTAATGAAGTGGTAAAAGACTTCAACAGATGCATACTACAAGCTGCAAAAGAAACCATTCCCAAAGGATGCCGGCGTAACTACATACCATACTGGTCCAGCACACTCCAAGAACGTCAGGAAGCTATGGACAGGGCTAGAAAGGACGCAGAGTCTCAGCCTTCACTTGAAACTCACAACAAATGGAAAAAGGCTGTAGCAGAGTTTCAGAGAACAAAGCTAGAAGAAAAACGGAAAAGCTGGAGAACTAAAACGGCATCGCTGAACCTTGAGAAAGACGGCAGGAAACTTTGGAGATTAGTCAAGTCTCTAAATGAAGAGCGTTCCTCACTTAGGCAGACTATCACATTGGATGAAGGTGGCAAACTTTTCAGAGGCAAACAAGCTGCAGACTTGTTTGCTAGAAGATACAGTTCAGAAAGCAACTTACCCATTAACATAGATCATCAGAGAGAGATAAGAAAAGAAATACTGGCAACCATGGGACAGACAGATACTCCTGCCCCAATGAGGGAACCCATCACACTAGGAGAACTACAGAAGGCTATTTCCAAGCTTAAGTTTCAAAAGTCACCCGGCCCAGACAAAATCAGCAACGAAATGCTAGTAAAATCTGAGCTCAGCAGCAAAGACAAAACTGCTTGAGATATTCAACCACAGCTGGTTGAAAGGAACGGTACCCCAAGTATGGAGAGAAGCCATCACAATACCCATACTAAAGAAAGGGAAATGTAAGACCGAGGCTGCAAGTTACCGGCCAATCAGTCTCACAAACTGTGTTGGGAAGACTATGGAGCGAATAGTCAACCACAGATTGAAATGGTATTTAGAGTCTGAGCAGATCCTGGTGCCGGAACAAGCTGGATTTAGAGAATGCTACAGTATAGAAGACCAAGTTACTTACTTGTCTCAAGCAATAGAAGATGCCTTCCAGGAGAAGAAAAAGGTCCTAACGATCTGGGTCGACTTCAAGCAGGCCTTTGACAAGGTGTGGATGGAAAGATGGCCTCATTGCAAAAACTTAGGAGAAGTGGAATCCAAGGCAACATGATGAAATGGATCCAGTCATACTTGCATAACAGGAGAACTAGAGTCACTCTTGACGGTCTGCAGAGCAGAAAAGTGTTGCTCCATCAGGGGGTACCTCAAGGAGGAGTAATTTCCCCAACACTCTTCCTTGTTTACATCAATGACCTGGTGAAAGATCTCCCTGCAGGAGTTAAAGCTGCCTTATATGCAGATGACCTAGTACTCTGGTGCGCTGATGAAAATGTCACCACAGCAAATTATAGAATGCAGCGGGCAGCAGACATGCTAGTGTCATGGGCAGAGAAATGGCTTATCACAATAAACACAGACAAAACCTCCACAACACTGTTTTCTCCCTCGCCCCCAAGGACAAATCAGCTAACATACACCTAGGGACAACCGTGATCAAGGAAGAAAGCTACCCCACCTATCTTGGGGTGACATTTGACCAAAGGCTTACATGGAATAAGCATATTGAAAATGCAGAAGGAAAGGCCCGAAGACGACTAGGCATACTCAGAAAATTAGCAGGTACCAACTGGGGAGCAAATGAACGAAATCTAAAGAAGATTTATAATGGAGTAATAAGACCACACTTAGAGTTTAGCTCAGCAGCATGGTCATCAGCTGCTAACTCACATCTGCAGTCTTTGGACAAGGTGCAAAATCAAGCTCTCAGGCTCATTACAGGAGCCATGAAAACTACACCAATAACAGAGATGCAGAAGGTTGCTGGATTGCAGACATTGTCCGATGGAAGAGACACGGAAACCATGATCCAGATGGAAAAGTACAACAGTATGCAAATGCACCCAATGAGGGCAAGACTGGATGGTCTGGCGTTGGGACGTCTAAAGCGTAGCAGCTTTGTGCATCGGGGGAAAAGACTTATAAGACAGCATCAAGAAGACCTATCCATGAAGACAACACCACTGAAGCCCACCCTATACCCTGTACCATGGGAGCAGGCCAGCAGTGCCCTCCAAATTAATACATCAGTCAGTGGTCTCACAAGTGGATGTGAGTATAATGATCTGCAAAAACGAACTGCTACATTGAGTATAATCCAAGAAAGCTATCCCAATCAATCATGGATACATGCCTATACAGATGGATCAGCAACTAATGCTGTTAGGAATGGAGGTGCCGGTATCTTTATCTCATATCCTGACAACCACTATGAGACTAGGCACATTCCCACTGGTAAATTCTGTTCCAACTATACAGCTGAGGTTCAAGCTCTAGAGCAAGCTGCAAATATGATTTATAACACCAACTCTGACTGCCACCAGGTAGTCATCCTCACAGATGCACTGTCTGTCCTGCAAGCTCTCAAGGGTGGTAAACTCCCGCATCTGAGAAATGAACTAAACAAGGTAGCTGCCAAAAAGAGAACCATACTTCAGTGGGTACCATCTCATTGTGGTGTACCCGGAAATGAAAAGGCAGATAAACTTGCAAAAAAGGGAGGAGAATGTGAACAAGAAGATAATGAAGTCACATACTTTGAGAAAAAGAGAGCTATCCAGACTATCAGAAGAGAACAGAACCAACCCAAAGACGACTATCACACTCTCGACCGGCAGGGACAGATAACTATTTTTCGACTCAGGACAGGGCATAACAAACTGAATAAACACAAGCACAAGCTACGATTGTCTGCTTCACCACTGTGCACATGTGGATTAAGCGAACAAACTGCTGAGCATGTTCTACAGGACTGTCCTCTGTATGACCAGTTAAGAAAGATATACTGGCCCAATGACTCAACACTAAACTCAAAGCTATATGGAGTTAAAGAGGAACTTCAAACAACAGTCGAATTCATCATGAGAACTCGTCTGACGGTGTAATCATCAAAGATGCGATCGCAAGAAGAAGAAGAAGAAGTCAGCTAAAAAAATAGGTGATGGATTTTACATTACTGAACCACTGGCAAGAGAATACCCGCGGGTTTTGCTATTTCACTAGTCTTAACGTTCGGGAATAGCAGTGAATAAAATGGTAACACGTTTAACACATTTAATACTTTAGCACAACTAAAATTATTACCACAATCAGTAACTTAAATCCCCAGAGGACAATTTAACACATTTAGCGAATAAAATGGTTCCTAGTCTGGCGTGATTAGATTTACCCAAAACTTCTGAGAGACTGATAACTGACTAGGAGAGAAGGCAGAATATATACATATTTTGTGTAATATCTCCAAAGGATGCGGTACTTCACACATTCTGGGTTTTGAGGAATGCAGAAATCTAAGTTTCTCGAGATAAAAAGTTTTGCTATTCGCGCTACTGGCGTTTGCCGACGAACATCATACGACGTGAGTAGTACGAACGGCCGTCTTAGATTGTCTCCCCTGTCGCATATTATGATCGAGCACTCCAATTGTCGGAGATATTTGTATAGTAAGGAAGATGTGTAGAAAGCACATAGACCTTTAGACACTAGTTTTCATAGAGGTGAGCTACTGTTGAGGGAAAGAGTTAACAGAAGGGCACATGTTGGTGTCAGTGATTCTCTCACCATTTAGACTATTTGTAAAAGGCTGTTTTATAGGAGTTGTATTGTGGGAGCAGGTTATGTCGTGCCTGGACAGTGGAATGTGGTCGTGTATCTGGGTCATCAAGCGTTGAGGCGCTGACAGGGTTTAACGATGACACACACTCAAACCCCATACAGTTTCACAGGTGTGTAGTAGCTGTAAATGAAGGTGGTTGATCATATAGGTGTAAGTAGATGGTGGGTAGAAGTGCTGACAAACACGAATGTTGTATAGGCTCTTAGACAGCTTCACACTAACTCATAACAGGTAGAAGTCAGTAACGTTGGTAACTTCGATGACTTTTCAAACATTTATTACGAAACGTACGCTGATGGACGACACAGTCAATTGGACATGGATCATGGACATTACATGTGTATTGATGGTGGTCAACACTTGGCATCACAAATCTTGCATAGCTCATTCATAAGATGCTAATATGATTATCTTGACAATTTACGTTCTGTTCATCTCAAAGCTCAAATCCCTGACTGAGCCCCGTCAGGTATGCCTTAGCAAATATACCGCACGCAAAGGGCGGTTCCAGATTTAACAAAGTCAATACAATTGTCTAGCAAAAGTCAATGACTTCTACTGGCGTCATACGCCAGGTACTTCTTC
This sequence comes from Oreohelix idahoensis, assembly GCA_024509875.1. Classification (NCBI taxonomy): domain Eukaryota; kingdom Metazoa; phylum Mollusca; class Gastropoda; order Stylommatophora; family Oreohelicidae; genus Oreohelix; species Oreohelix idahoensis. Next base: position 34,132 of record JAMPIV010003798.1, read on the forward strand.
TGATGAAGAATAATGGCCGTAACAACGGGCCTCTTATGGCGACAGAATCAGGCCGCAGGTAGCGGGCCTCGATAATGAGGTAACTACTGTTGGTTTATATGTTTCTGTGTACATAGATTTCTGCCAAACATCCCGCCTGCATTGCGGATTTCAAGTAGTCAATTCTCTGGGCTTCTATTCATCCAAGAAAACATCTTAGACTTGGTTTCTTCATCGTGTACTCATACTGGGGCACTATACAATATATATCAGTGGGAGCTTCACTCACCATGTCGCCTCCAAGCAATGAAAGTACCTTTGTGATCTAATCAAACGAAAGATCAAAAATGTCTGTGTTACCTTTTATAGAATCCTCACAACATAAGGAAAACACAACACTACCATTCCTGGCATAAAGAATAACTTGGGGAAGGAAGAATGACAAATCAGTCATTCACAGAACTTCCAAATTCCCCATCAAAACTTGGCAGAGAGAATCTTCGGACCGGCATGTCCGACCACAAGCCCAAGGTACACTACTCTAAAAAACGGAAGTGTAATACAAGGAGGGTTGAGTATGTTTTTCTGAACAGAACATACAATCTACTAAGTCAAACTCAGAATGATGGTGAGTTACAGAATGTACATAATTACTTTAATTACAGTGGAAAATAAAATCAATGTTATAATGTAATTTGAAAAAAAAATACTAGGAAATTAAAAAAAAACAGTTATGATATTACTTATTCAAGGATTCAGAATAATTTCAGTGTCTTTGGTTCAGATAAGAATAAGAGGCTATTGTCCTCACTGACGAGAGTTTATTCCTATTGCTATTTCTTGGATAAGTGAATTCTGATTTTGGCCTGGGTTTTAAGCAGATTTATATGCTTGGACTTCTCCTGTGCGTCCCAATAGGTAGGGATTACCAACTGGATAATTTGATTCATTGGGGCTACAGTCCAAGAGATGACTAGGATTTTCATATCATAATCCGCACTTATCCCAGAGAAAGTCGAGAGGATTTATAATCATCAGTTTTATAACGTAACAGCCGTAGCACCTAGAGGCTAGACAATACAGGAACTATTTTTCTCATTTGTTTATAACTGTAAACGTCCCGATGACGTCTAGCTTCAATAACTATATGCGGGGATACAGGACTCATCCAGGAACAATTAACTCACCAATATGGCGACTACCTGGAAATTATAATTAAATACCAAGGCTAGTCTAGTGCCATATTTGGTCGACCCATCTGACACTATAGGTTCATACTATTGTTATTGTTTTTTTTCCCCTAAGGATATCTGCACCAAGCATTGGGTAAACAAGTTTGTTTGTGGCCACAGAATGACAGAGTGAAAGACCGAGAGAGAGAAAAATATTTTCCTTTGTTACAATCATTGTACCCACTTCATTTTTTTTGGTTCGCTAACCTGATTAGCTACGCACCAACGAATGACAGCGATGAAGAGGTCAAGGATGAATTCTATCAACAACTGCAGAAAGAAATGGAAGACACACCTAGATATGATCTTATTATAGTAATGGGAGACATCAATGCGAAAGCTGGTACACACAATACATATAATGAAAGAGTAATGGGGAAATGCGGCAGCGGAACAGCAAACGAAAATGGGGATAAATTAATAAGTTTCTGTAGTATTTACAACCTGGTCATTGGAGGAACACTTTTCCCACATAAAGAAATTCACAAATTAACATGGGACGGAGACCAAATGGACCGTATCGTGATTAACGGTGGATGGAGACATGCATTGCGGGATGTGAAGGTGGGGGGAGGTGCAGATGTGGGAGGTGGTCACCATTTGGTAGTAGCAAGGCTTAGGGTGAGGCTGAGAAGGGCTGGACCAACTGTGGCTGCACAGAGGGGGTTTGACGTCGGCAGATTGGGGGCCTCCGTGTCGGAAACCTTTTGCGGATGACATAGAGAAACGATGTCTGTTTGCCAGAGGTCAGGAGGGGACAATGGCTGATGGTGTGGACCGGAAGTTCAACACCATTTCAACAATATGCAATGAAAGCGGCGTGTCTTGCTTGGGATTCCGGGGGGAGGGGGCGGGACTGGATGGCACCAGAAACATTGAACACCGTGGCACTGAGAGGGGAAATGAGGGGAGTGGGAACAGAGGCGGGGTCCCCAGGGTTGAAGTAACTGTGTAGCGAACGGTGCAGTCAGCTGGACGGGGAGGTTGGATGCCAAACCCGGGACAACGGAGGGGGTTTCCTGGGCGGTCTTGCGGGGCGGGCATGGGAGGCGGCACTGAGAGGTGGACAGAGAACAGTGTACAAAGTGACTAGGTTCATCAGCGGAGGGCGAGGTGCAGGCAATGTTACATTGGTGCAGGAATAATTGTCAAATTGCCCAAGAAGGGAGATCTTGCAGACTGCAATAATTGGAGATGAGTCACTCTTCTCTCAGTTCCCAGCAAAATACTAGGCAGTATAAATGTGCAGAGAATTTCAGGGGCAGTGGACCGCAGACTGAGGAAAGAACAAGCATGATTTAGAGAGAGCGGAGGATATGTAGATCATATATTCACTCTCGGGAACATTGTGGAGCGGTGCTCGGGGTGGCGGGGACGGCTGTACATTGATTTCGTTGATTTGGGGAGGGGGAAGGGGGGGGGGGCCTTTTGACAGCGCGCGTAGGGACAGTTTATGGAGGGTACTAAGGGCTTGTGGAATTCCAGGCTGAATAGTGTCAATCATAAAGGGCCCCTGTGCTGGCTTTGCGTGTAGTGTTGGGCAGGGCGGCCTGACCTTTGAGGTGGGGACAGGGGTGCGGCAGGTATGCCCCTTGTCAACCACTCTATTTTTGGCGGTCATGGATTGGGTGGTGCTCCGAGCGGCGGAGGGCGGTCCGGGAGGGGTGGGATAGACTGCGTTTTCTACATTGGAGGATCAGGAGTGTGCAGATGGCTTTGCACTGCTGGCGCATTCGCATCGGCACGTCCGGGAGGAGACGGATGGACTTAATGGGTTTGGCCAGCGGGTGGGCTTGGGCATCAGTTTAGAGAGGTCGGGGGTCATGGCGCTCGATGTCAGCGGCCCTGGGCCCATGTCAGTGGGAAGTCAGCAGCTGGTACGGACGGACAGCTTCGCATACCTAGGGTGGGTGGTGGCACCGGACGGCGGGGCGGGCGGGGACATCGGCGTCGGAGTGAGTGGGGCGGGAACAGCCTTTTTTAGCCTAGACAACATCTGGAGGTCCTCTCAATACAGCACAGGCACACAATTGGGATTATATCAGAGCTGTGTGCTTTCTGTGCTTCTCTGTGGTGCGGAGTGCTGGGGAGTTGCAGAGAGGGAGATGTCGAGATTGTTCTCTTTTCACACAGCATGCCTAGGAAAAATTCACCGAGTCTTTTGGCTGTGTGCCATCACCGGCCGAGATCTGCTTGCTCGGAGCGAGCGAGAGGACATGCGCACCATCGTAGCTGGCGGACGCTGGAGGCTGGGATGCAGGGGGTGAGCCGGAGTTGGGGCACTGTACGAAGCGTGGCCGCCGACCGAGCAAAGTGGAATCAATTTGTTGTTGCCCTACAAGACGCCACTAGGCGTGATGGCCACTGACTGCTTTGACGGTCGGCGGCTAAGGATCAAAGAAGAAAGAAGAACCTGATTAGTTTACGGGATAGCTTAAGTAGAAACTTAGTTCTTTACTACACTGTCTATCCTATACCCTAGTGTTAATCTTTGACCTTTTGGGTTATTAACTTCTTGCGGGATCTTTTCTCAACAGAGGGGATGGCACTTATGGGGTTATTTTCATATATCTATAAAACTTGCTTTATATTGATTTCTATATGTTTGATGTTGTGAGAAGTTTAAGTGATAATAAACTAAACAAAACTTAATTTATCGTGTTGCTCAGCCCCATACCCTATTATCCATAGTTTTTCACGTGTGTGTGTCTTGTTGTCACATAACTGTATATGTGTGTGTGTGTGTAGATAACTTATAATTACCATTATAGGGAAGTGTGACAGATCGTCTTCTTCTAATGATAGTCAAATAGATAGGCTGGACTAGAGAAACCACTGATTCCAAAGACGGATCTTCACCTTAATCTATTTCACTCGTGGAATCTATTCTAATACTTTTCTTTCTTTTATACCCCACTTTCTGCTCTACTCAGACAAGACCAAATAAATCTCTATACCTGTCTTTAAAAATTTACGACAGTAATATAAAATTCGTTTTGTAATAGAGAATTGTTGAATTTCCAGTGTGGAGATCATTTCATAAAGTTTAAATATTTTTTTCCGTTGACCGATAGATGGACTGCTTTATGGTCAGAGAAAATAGTAGTATGATTTATGTTTCTTACTTTAATTATGGTGTAACTACTATGTAGTATATAAAATCTGTCCAATCTCGTAGAACTTCCAAATGGGCAAGTTCTATCGGTGTATGTTGTCTCTGTACCTTTTGGGAATTTTTTTCCTGTATGCGTCCGATAAGTCGAGTACCTCTAAGGCGTCTTGCAGTATGTCTATTTGCCTATATTCAGTCCTCAGTCGGCTGTTTTCTGAGTGTAGTGTCCCTCATATTCTATCTAATTCATGTAATACTAAGTTAAAGTCTCCTCCTACTATGACTCGGTTTTCTTTATATCGTTGAGTTACCGTGTCAGACAGTGTTTGGTAGAAGTGTAATTGTTGTGCTCTCACTGCTGGAGCATAAATGTTAATTAAGGTGTGTGACTCTGTGTGATCGTTTGAATTCCTTATTTGTATTATTGCAAACCTGCCTTCGCTTTCGTAAAATACAATCTGTATGTACAACACGCTCACATATGTTCTCGCCAAATTTCCCCAATTTTAAGACTAGTAACCACTTTTTAAAATTCAAATAAAATAACATAAGAATAACATAAGGAAGTGTGTGGAGTCATTGTTGTTCGCGCCGCCAGAAATACTAGCTTTTATAACTCGGTATCTAAAGGGTTAACGTATAAAAACCATCGTTAGACTAAATGCCAATGTGACGTCACAGACTTGCACGCCTTACCCAAAACGTACGATGAAGGTTAGAGCTATTTGCATATTGGGTCAAACGTTTGAACGTGTCCGTGTGGTTTTCTTAGAAAAAAAAAGAGAGAGAGAGGGGGAAATAGTACGGAGTCCTTTTTAAACTATCGTCTGCATTTTCAAAACTGAAACTACTGTCCAAATCGAACGATAGGAAAAATAAAGACTAAAAGACGATTAAAATGCTACTAATTAGTTATTAAATATATCATATTCTTTAGTCTAATATATTATCTTACTGTAGAAAGAAAGATATATTATTGGCATAAATATAGAGGAAAAACGAAAATGGTAAAAATAATAGACAGAAGTGTGACACCTTATGTATTAGAGGACAGACGGTAGACGAAGTAAATATTATCATTCTGTATTGAAATAACTTAAAGAATACTGGCGATATGGTAGAATGAAGACATATATAGACGTGTATAGGGCTTCTTTACTGATGCTGGCCATATTAATGGGTGTCTCCTGATTTGAAAATTATTAGGTTAACTTTTCAAAAAAGACGCGTAGGAGCGGAAGTCCCCTAATTGGTGGCTTAGAATAACTAAGGAGTATGAATAAATACAACGAGGCCCAAGCTTTCCTTGCCACTTGAAAATTAAATATTCACTTGTGTAGTTATTGACGAATTCAGACAAGTTGTGCTCCTATGCCTTCGCGGTTCTGATGTCAGCAGGAGATCTTTGTGACCATTTATGGCCTGTATTTAACTTATATAGTGAAATATTTCAATATTACGGTAAGAAGCAACATTTATATAATTATTATTGTATTTGAAAATGTGTTTGCAATATTGATTATGTCTGAATATTTGAAGGGCACAGTCCCAGTCGTACAAGCGCCACTTCAACATGTTATGTAAAATCATTAAATGGGGTTAGATAATCTTATAGCTTTATGTAAAAGCCCTACAGCTTTACTTGTACTTTGGGAGATAAAAGAAAATATATAAAGAGGGAAGCCAACATCAAACTTTGTGTTGTTTCACCGAGTTGCTAAGAAAGATATTATCCTTTTGTAGAAAAGCCAGACAGGCTTTTTGACATTGTGGGGAAAGAACTTAATAAAATCCTTACAGTTTTACTTAAAAGTTGGGATAAAAGAAATTAATAAGGGAAAAGGCTTTACTGAATAATGTTTGAGATATAGCCAGCAAATCACTGGACATCTTTATAAAGTACAAGGTATCACATGAATGTATTTACTTAATTAAAATATTGTCTTATGATTAGGAAGTTGTTCAACATATGGTTGAGATACTCGATGATGAATAAAGCACTTTAACAGATGGGAAAAATCACTAGGTGTGTATAATTTTTTGATTAGAATCTGTTAATATGTATCAACCTTGTTATGAGTGGAGATAGGTCAGACTAGTATTTTGAGGGAAATGAATCTTTTCCTTCTCAGGGTTTCTGTAAGAACCTGAAGTGTGCCAGTCACGTGTATGTTCGAGAAAAGTACCAGTGTGAGGCCATATGTCTGATTGCCTTGCAGTATTCAACATCAAAAGCTGTACCTTGATGTGAGAGGGCAGATTCAGATGCAGGACATCGCAGAATTTTTGACAACTATATAAAAGCTAAGCCCTGTGTTTTGGGGCCTTGTTAATTCACAACCTGATCCTCCACGAATATCCTATTAAACAGATTCCTAAATATGATGACAGTATTAATCCCACAAATCTGTGCTTATTCTTAGAGGAAATACTTCACTAAAGAACATTTCCAGCCCTAAAATCTTCAGGATCAAGATATAAAAGACTCCATTAGTTAAACTTGTATTTGTGCAAATATATTTAATTAATTTTTGACGTTTAACTTCATTTGACTGACTCAATTATACTTAATACATTGTAAAAAAGTTATCAGACAAAAATTCAATAGTGAGTTGTTAAATTACTTGTTAAGTAACTTTAAAGTGTGGTTGTTGCTATTTTATTCACATACATTGCATATACCCTAGACATCTAGCTACACAACATCCATACGTTAGTACATATAATTGGGAAAATATACATAGCAGTTTGGGGTCATTGGTGGAAGCAAGACAAGTTCCCTGACATTATATTAAGAATTTATTCTTCCTCAGGGGCTTGCATAGCTTACTTCACATCTGCTACACATAATATACACTAAATTCATATCAACCCACCACATTCGCTATCCTTATTTTTATGTGTTATTTGCCATTGATCTGAAGTCTGCAGGATAGCTACTCCTGTGTGTGATGTTTCTAGGCTAAAATGTGCGTTTCGTAAACTTAGTAGTGTTGTGATGCGGTTCGCACGTGATTCGTCGCTAACAAAGATTTCTTGTAGAAACATAAAATCTGGTTTATATGTATTAAGGCTACAATTTTATCAGTCTTATTTGTGAGACTTCTCACATTGAGCGTCATAACGTTTAACTGTTTGTCATTGTAGTGGGCGGTAGGATGAAGTAATTGTGTTGTGTTTATTTAAACCTAATTATCTTCCAACATCGTACAATACAAAGGTTCGAAAGGATAATGGCAGGAAAACAAAATGTTACCCTCGTGAATTCTCTGCAGACCCCTAGGTATACACCCATGTAAATATATGTACTTACGCGACTACTCATAAATATATCTACACAAAGTGAGTGCGACTCAAAGGGAAATGTGGATGTATAAAGATAAATCAAAACTTTAAAATATTTCTAAGTCCCCCTTCCGTCTGTTCGCATCGTCCATGTAACAAACAGTGTTCTTAAGAGGGTGTTCATTATGTAAGTTTCAGTAGGTCAGGGTATGTGTAAGTGGGTTTCCATCATCCATCATTAAAGGCAGTTACATCGAAACTTGGCTCGTAGTAACCTTCTTCTGTGGCGAAAGTCGCTCTGGAAAGGGAGGTATCCTCTTGTTTTTTATTGTGTAGACGGCACTATGTGCCTGGGAGTAGTTACTAGTTGATGACACCTAATTACCAAGGCGATTCGGGGGTATTACGTAAAGAGAAATACGTTTCAACAAATACCGAAAGCCCATGTAAGCAATTTAGTGTGTAATTTTATTGCTCTGATAAAACACAAAGACATCGACACACAAAAGTACATAAAAAGAAATCATTTTTATAAAAATCTGATATTGTGATGTATGGTTTAGTTTATACTAAAAATAGAATGCTGCTGTATTCCGCCCTAAAACATACACAACACTTAAATCTATTTAATGCTCACATCTTTGTTGTTTCCCTTGCATAGCAATTATCTTCCTTATATATTATGTTACTTTTTAAAATTGTTCTGCTTTAATAGATTCATTCCAGTCTCTAAATGACATCTCTGACGCATCTAGAGATATATCTATAACTAGCTCTTTGATGTAATATTAAGTAACATCTGCTGTCATTACAGATAATAAGTTGACCTAAAATTAAATCTAGAGTATTTAAAGAAATACTAGTTGTCAATGTCCCATCTTACCAGTGCTATATATTCAGACAAAGTAATATTTTAAGTAAGACTTCACACATAAGAAGAAAGTAATATGAACTTACTGGCTCTGTCAGAGACTTAATTTGAAACTGGTTAGTATAACTCAACACAATAATCCAAATCTATATACAATGTTTACGATGACAATATATTTAAGTCTTCACGCCAGTTCAAAACATCAAGTGAAAACCAAAGAGCGAAAGTGATAATATAGCATCTAAAATAAGGAAAAGGGTGAAGAATGGTGAATGTAATAATGACTGTTGTTTGCTGGTAAGGCACCATTGTAGCAGAAGGTAACCCAAGAGCTGTGGAGATCTACGTTAGAAACACTGAGCTCTCTAAAGATCGACCTTGATAAAATCATGTCTGTTTTTAGGTTTCACAGTATTTTTAATTTAGAAAGCGTACATCCTATATGTAAATTTAATCTCTGTCAAATAATCTGTTTCCTACAGTCCCATCAACAGAGTGGTAGAAACTTCAAATTAAATAATATTTTACATAAATGTCAACTTTAATAAAAAGAAATGATCACGTTCCTATCTCATACAATTTACAATTTTAGTGAATTTTTGTTAGCTAGGTCGTGAGTTTTCACTGGGAATGGGGGACACTAACTTTAATCCTGGGGATACCACACTTGTGAATGTAGGTGGGAGGGCTAGTCAGACATTTCTCAAATTTTAAAATTCTTTGCTGTCCCCTCCGTTACCTAGACATCTACAAAATCCTCATCTTTAAACTACCGGTAGGGTGAGATCTATCTTATGCTTATAATGGTAATTTTGTGTGTGAGTGTGTGTATATATATATATATATATATATATATATATATATATATATATATATATATATATATATATATATATATATATATATATATATATATATATATATATATATATATGTATATATATGAGTATGTTTTTTATGTACGAAGACTTGGTAGTTTACTTTCACATCCAGCATTAAACAAACAAACAAATAAACAAGCAAAATATAATGTCATTGTCGCATCTGTGCTATATTTACACCAATCAATGTGCCCATTGCAATCTGGAACTTACACAAACTTCATAACAGCAATACATCCAAAGATGGAGGAACAGACATAACAAGAATAAGAATCTTCAACTTAAATGTCACATCATCCTATTGTATGGCTCTGTAACATCAAGAACAACAGAAATAACAACCAGAAAGATACAGACTAACACAAGATCACTAACAGAGAACTTATGACAAGATCACTAATAGAGAACTTATGACAAGATCACTAACAGAAAACGTATGACAGGGTCACTAAAAGAGAACTTATGACAAGATCACTAACAGAGAACTTATGACAAGATCACTAACAAAGATCTTATGACAAGATCACTAACAAAGAACTTATGACAAGATCAATAACAAAGCACTTATGACAATATCACTAACAGAGAACTTATGACAAGATCACTAACAGAGAACTTATGACAAGATCACTAACAGAGAACTTATGACACGATCACTAACAGAGAAATTATGACAAGATCACTAACAGAGAACTTATGACAAGATCACTAACAAAGAACTTATGACAAGATCACTAACAGATAACTTATGTCAAGATCACTAACAGAGAACTTATGACAAGATCACTAAAAGAGAACATATGATAAAATCACTAACAGAGAATTTATGACAATATGACTAACACATAATGTATGACAAGATCACTAACAAAGAACTTATGACAAGATCACTAACAGAGAACTTATGACAAGATTACTAACATAGAACTTATGACAAGATCACTATCAGAGAACTTATGACAAGATCACTAACTGAGAACGTATGACAAGATCACTAACAGAGAACTTATGACAATATCACAAACAGAGATCTTATGACAAGATCAATAACAGAGGTACTTATGACAAGATCACTAACAGAGAACGTATGACAAGATCACTAACACAGAACTTATGACAAGATCACTAACAGGGGTTTATGACAAAATCACTAACAGAGAACTTATGACAAGATCACTAACAGAGAACTTATGACAAGATCACTAACAGAGACCTTATGACAAGATCACTAACATAGAACTTATGACAAGATCACTAACAAAGAACTTATGACAAGATCACTATGAGAGAACTTATGACAAGATCACTAACATAGAACGTATGACAAGATCACTAACAGAGAACTTATGGCAAGATCACTAACAGAGAACTTATGACAAGATCACTAAATGAGAACTTATGACAAGATCACTAACAGAGAACTTATGACAAGATTACTAACGTAGAACTTATCACAAGATCAATAACAGAGAACTTATGACAGGATCACTAACAGAGAAGGTATGACAGGATCACTAACAGAGAACTTATGACAAGATCACTGTTGAGTAGGAATATATGTGTTGTATAAATGTTCTGTGGATGATGTCACATTTGCCACACAACGTTGAGGGTGTTGTATTTCATCTGCTTCTCTCAAGGTATGATAATCCTGGCCTTTGCAGAGTAGTGTGCCACCCTCAGACACCAGGGATGATGAGGCGTAGTAACATGGTGTCTTTAGTCTGGTTTAAGTGTGTAGGATGTAGATGTGTATTCAGACAGTGAGCATTACAAACAAGGCAATCCACACAAGGACGTCACGTTAACGCACGATGTGAAAAGTCAATAAAGCTTTAAACAGCAGTGATGGGTTTTTTGGTCAACATATATTGTGTACGCCACAATGACAAAATGCATGGACATCGTTATGCAGACAAAATCACAGGTATTTTCACAACAGTCATTGTATCATCGAAGTAGTCGACTCAACAGGCACAGCAGACAGCATTATAATAATGTACATTATGTGCCTTTTTTTAGGATATCGTAAACCGCTGTACATGTAGTCAGGTAGTAAACTTCCCCTTTCCATAAGAGCTAGTAGATATCAACTAGGAGATTAAATATGGTCTCCTCGATTTGACCTCAACAAGACAGGCATGTCTTTTGAGCGCCACATTATCGTTCTCTATGTTCCTTATACAGCAAAGGTATCAAACCTAGATCCATCAATAAAGGTCAGGAAGCAAATAGTCCGTAGGACAGGCATCAATCGATGCGTGACAATATAAGTGGATCGTGAGCTGAGCAAACTTGTCATAATATAGACTTTATAATAAGGCAGGCTAAGCGAAAGTCAACATCACAAGATGGCGATAAAGTCACTTAGCAAAAAAGGATTTATTTACCTGTTCATCAGGAATTAAATCACATAATCACATATGCCTCCAGGCATTAGGAATAACATGGATATATCATCTCAAAAAAAAGGAACAACAATCATGAGGACTCCTTCCTGAATAATCTAAGCGAAGACTAGCACATAGCTACGTCTCGCCTTACCAGCTTCTCTGCTCAGACTGACCTGGGCGGAAATCGTTGAAACAACGCCACAAAAAGAGACATGCGCAGAACACGCGAATCGAATACAACTCAGCCAAATTTACGAAACGAAGAATGTTCTACGATGTTCGACTAAAGACCTTTTACCTTAAAAGGAAATGAATCTTGAAACATTGCGATTGCCAACTGTTTTCAAAGAACTGGCGATCTGAGCGCTCCATAAATGACATGACTCAAAATCGTTCACACAACTATCGGCAACCCTAGCTATCAAGATAAGACAACTTCTTGACGATAGCTATCAAGATTAGACGACTGTAGAAATAAAAGTGACTACTATTCCATGAGTTCCTTCCCATGCATTAAAAAATTAACTATAGTCAAATGCATGGTCAGAATAAGTTGCGACAAGTTTTTAGCAGCAACAATCACTAACAGAGAACTTATGACCAGATCCCTAACAGAGAACTTATGACGAAATCACCAGCAGAGAACTCATGACAACATCCCTAACAGAGATCTTATGACAAGATCAATAACAGAGGTACTTATGACAAGATCACTAACAGAGAACGTATGACAAGATCACTAACACAGAACTTATGACAAGATCACTAACAGAGAACTTATGACAAGATCACTAACGGGGAACTTATGACAAGATCACTAACAGAGAACTTATGACAAGATCACTAACAGAGAACTTATGACAAGATCACTAACAGAGAACTTATGACAAGATCACTAAATGAAAACTTATGACAAGATCACTAACAGAGAACTTATGACAGGATCGCTAACAGAGAACTTATGACAAGATCACTAACAGAGAACGTATGACAAGATCACTAACAGAGAACATATGACAAGATCACTAACATAGAACTTATGACAAGATCACTAACAGAGACCTTATGACAAGATCACTAACATAGAACTTACGACAAGATCACTATGAGAGAACTTATGACAAGATCTCTAACAGAGAACGTATGACAAGATCACTAACAGAGAACTTATGACGAGATCACTAACAAAGAACTTATGACAAGATCACTAAATGAGAACTTATGACAAGATCACTAACAGAGAACTTATGACAAGATTACTAACGTAGAACTTATCACAAGATCACTAACAGAGAACCTATTACAAGATCACTAACAGAGAACTTATGACAAGATCGCTAACAGAGAACATATGACAAGATCACTAACAAAGAACTTATGACAAGATCACTAACAGAGAACTTATGACAAGATCACTAACAGAGAACGTATGACAAGATCACTAACAGAGAACTTATGACAAGATCACTAACAGAGAACTTATGACAAGATCACTAACAGAGAACTTATGACAAGATCACTAACAGAGAACGTATGACAAGATCACTAACAGAGAAGTTATGACAAGATCACTAACAGACAACTTATGACAAGATCACTAACAGAGAACTTATGACAAGAGCACTAACAGAGAACTTATGACAAGATCACTAACAGAGAACTTATGACAAGATCACTAACAGAGAACTTATGACAAGATCACTAACAGAGAACTTATGACAAGATCACTAACAGCGAACTTATGACAAGATCCAGACAAATACATGTGTCCCTCCTCTGGAATCACCGGAGTAAGAGAAATAGAGGAAGACAAAAACAACAGACGGAGAAGAGAACTGGAGACAGACGAGTAATGTATAAAGATGAGACGAACTGATGGCACAGGACACGAAGGCGTGACCTAGTTTTGTTGAGCACGTGTACACCACGTGAAGCTAAAATGTGTGTCTAAAAATAATTTCTAGGCACGTGGTTATATGAGAGTCAAAATGTGTGCTTGCTCAGTCTAGAAGGATTGAAATATACTACTCGTCAAAAGTCAAGGGCCACCCTATTATTTTCAACACACTTTTATATAAGCAAATAGAATGATTAAATGAAGGAAGTTTTTAGTAAAAATTGGTGCAATATCTTCCTCTGACAGTCCTCTATGCACGTTAAGCATAAAAACAACTCACCGGCAACCATGGTAATCACGTGCAATTTGGTTTGCTGACCATAAATTTACATTTTTAATGTTTTTTCAAACTTCCATAGAACCAAACAGGTGAAGTAATCGTGCTGATTGACATTCCACGTGCCATGGCGACTTTTCGTGAACAGAGTTCACTCTTAATTTGTTTTACAATCAGCAGACTTAAGGTAGTTTCATCACTTGCAAAAACCATGCCACCGAGAAGAAGTCTTGACACCATACAAAGAATGAGGGCTACAGCGTGGGTTGAAAGTGGTTTATCTGTCCTTGAGGTTGCTAGACGGCTTGCAGTGTCACACTCTACTATCCAAAGAATTTTGGAGAGATTTCAATCCACAGGAAGTGTGGAGGATCGCCACCGGCCAGGTCGCCCTAGATGCACCAATAGACATGATGACCGGTACCTCTTGTTGTCAGCCCTGCGCCATCGAACAGTGACTTGTTCCACTCTGAGATGTCAGCTGAGACAAACTGTAAATGTTAAGGTAGAAGGATACCTTGATAGGGTAAAAAACTCAAATTTTCCTTTCAGAATCAAACAACCATGGGTATAGTGTTAGTATGGACTTAAAATGTTTGTCCACATAATGACCTCATTAATTATGCAAATTAGCTATCCAATATGGCCGCCATAGTGAATAAATTATACACCTTTTTTGAAACATCATAACTATGTTATTTTTAGTGGGAACTGACTGAAACTTGGCAAATTGAATCATTATATATAGCGAGAGATCATGAACTAAAATGACAGAGATTGACAGAAAGGTTAATTTTAAATGAATTTTCAAAATTTATATTTCTGGAATGTTTGATATTTGTGCCTCATTATATATGCATGATGGTCATAAAACTAAAACTTTGAATTCAATTGTATCCATTTTAGGTCAGAATCTGTAAGATTATATGACAACCAACTACGTTAATTTTCATGTCAATTGAACGTACAGATCCAGAGATATCTTGTTTCAAAGATCACCAATTATGCTAAAAAGACAATTCCGAGAAAACAAAGAAAAACAGAAAAAGAACTCACAAAATGAAGTTTAATGAGCTCCTGTTGAATAAATGTCTCCTTCTACTGCAGCTGCAGTGTCTATGAATCCCATTTTCAGTGCTCTCAGGGTCTTTCCATTGCAATGTCCTTACTTGCTGAATAGATCCTGTGCAGCGTTCTCCTGTATGCTTTCTTTGCCATGGGTTGACTTGTGTTCATGTATATCAAAAAATTCTGCAATGCACTGTGGCCTTTCCCAATAGAACGCACAAATGCCACCATTCGCACATTTACTTCTTTGTTTGTGAGTAGATGAAGATGAAACATCAGAAGTATTGAAATTGGCACAGCTTGTGCACTTGATACTCATTTCCTGACAAAAGCCAGTCCGAGTCTCTTCGACGATCTCACAGGTCAGTGAGTACTGATAACATTTGTCACACAGAATCAGTATAAAACTAGCAATAAATAGAGTTGATGTTGGTGAAAATGCACAATGCATGTAACAAATGTTGAAATTTACGATCAAAGCTTTCTAGACACACACTTTTGAAAAATTCATAAGAAATCATTGAGTGATTCACCGTGGAAAAATTATAAATATCTTTTTCCTGTTGCCTCAGTATAATTATAATTTCGCAGTTTTACAATTACGCACCTTCATGTTGGGTCATTATTCACATGGTAACCAACTATAAACATTGGTTGCTATGCAAATCACTCAAGGGGGTGTGTGTAGAAAAACACTGATTCCTATCAAACCAGAGTATCTCTAAGCTTCAACGAATTATTTTTAGTACAAGAACATGTTGACGATGATTTAAAGCATGAAAATGAAAATTATTGGATTTTTATTTTTTTTAACATTTTTGGGTATCCTTCTACCTTAATGTCAGTCAAAGCACCATTCGCAGACGTTTAAATAAACTTGGACTGGCTGCTCGATGTCCTGCAGTCAGAATCCCTCTTACTCCTGCTCATCACAGAGCCCGTGTTGCTTGGTGTCGCGAGCACATCCGATGGACAAGGCAACAATGGAGTCAAGTTATCTTCACTGATGAATCTCGATTCACTGTGTCATTCAATGATGGCAGGATTCGAGTTTGGAGACGACCAGGAGAGCGATTTACTGATGACACAATTCGAGAGGTGGATCGTTATGGTAGGGGTTCTGTCATTGTCTGGGGAGGCTTCTACAAACACGGCAGGACCCCACTCTACATCATCCAAGGCAACTTGACCGGCCCAAGATACCAGAACGAAATCTTGAGACCAATTGTTCAGCCTGCTCTGGAGGCCATAAATGGTAATGCCATCCTCCAAGATGATAACGCTCGACCCCATCGAGCTCGTGTGGTGAATGAGTTTATTCAGCAACATGGGATCATCAGGATGGCGTGTCCAGCTCATTCACCTGACATTTCTCCGATTGAGCACCTCTGTGAAGTCCTTGGTCAAAGATTGTCAACAAATCACTCACTGCCAATGGATGTTGCACAGCTGACTGCATTTCTGCTTCAGGAATGGCAAGCTGTTCCTCAGGATACTCTTCGGACCCTTGTGGACTCGATGCGTCTACGCTGTCTTGAATGCCTTGCTGCAAACGGTGATCATACCCGATTTTGAAATGTCTATTTGTCCAATATCTATTGTGTGACTTTTGAAAAGTTGGTGTAACTGTCTTTTTCTCTTGTTGAGGTGATCACCGAATCAAGACAGTATACATGTTGTTAGGTGTGTAGTGCGAGCGTATGATGAACTGAGTGTGGGTGCGAATGAAGGCGCGAATGTGTTTAGGCTCGTATATATGTAAACCCTGCAACCCATACACTCACATGCAGTAGTCAAGGATGCTTGGACACTGCAGGCACGTTTCAAAACATTTATTGACGAGAACACACATGGTATCAACAGGAACAGTCAGTGTAACAAGGTCATGCTGACCGGAAATCGATAGGTATACATTAGGCATTCAACAAGCTGGTAAACATTTGAATATTCGTGCATGGTCAATACAATGTTCTTCAATAATGACAGTTCGTGGCGTCGCCCTGGTATCACTGACTAAACGCGTCAGATACCCTAACCACTTTGACACATAGGTGCAACTTGGCATTCCCCGCCAATTGCACTGTATTAGGCTGTAGCACATTAGCCGAAAACACAGTCCTCGTTCTGACGTCAGCTGTGTACTTCTGATAAGCAGGTTACCATCAACCCTGCAGTAATGCTTATTGTAGACATAAATTCCGCCAATCTGCGGTTCCCACAATATATCTTCGTCACTGGATTTCTGGACAATATAAAGACTAATAGTCTTGGATGGCTACCTCGAGCACAAAATATAAGTTCTGAAATGGAGGATCGGTGAGCTGCAGTTCACAGACTAGGCAATCTTCTAACATGTTCTGCCACCGAAAGCATAGTAATGGAAAAAGTCGGTATTACCTGTAACCGTATCCACAGAACATAAAAAGGAACTCTGCTGTCATTCCAACGCACAGAGATTCACTGGGGAAAACTGCCATCGCAGTCACTTCGAAGATTCTCCCCGAAAAACACAATGGACCCTTGGTCCCTTCAGAAAACCCAGGACACTTCACGGCTTGCCGGAAGTCTAACTCAACTCCCGCTTAAAAAACCCTGCCTATGGGCATACGCCAGAACTGTCTACCTTTGACCCTAAAGGTCAAACACAATGAATGAATAAACAAGGGAAGACAACCCCTAATCAACCTGACATCGCAGGTAAAGACGCAATTATTCTTATGATAAAAACATAAGCAAATAACTTGACAGATGACTCCGTCAAAAATGACAGCAACATATTACTACAACCCCCCTGTAAAAAAAATGAAATTTTTTTTTAAAATATGTCCATGAGCAAGATCGCACAAGTATCACTTATGTAAAAAATGAACCTAATATCAGGTACAATAGACGCATAAACAAAGCATCTGAAGAGGATACAAATCATCTCCCAAATTAGGAGAAAATATCTCCTTTAAGCCAAACAAACTAAGGGGGTACCATTAAAGAAACCTAAGTTGCTGGCAATACCAATCATATATCAAACATTACTAAATACTATAATTATAACAATATACAAATGTCATGAATTACAATGCTATATTAGCAACATATCACTGATGGATGGGCAAAATGAAATTTGTTAAATTATCTAAACATCATCCAAATACATTTGTATTACAACATATTAGGATATTAAGGACAGACCTAAGTCCGAAAGTGTATCAGGAAAAACTAGGACACAAGATTTAACTGGAATCATGTGGGCATCTTGACAATATGTCCGCCATCACATTATCCGAACCACGGATAGCTCGCACCGTGAAATGGAAAGGCTGAAGAGCAATAGCATAACGAGTAGATCTCGAGCTCTTCAAATCCTTACTTTGCATAGCCGTAAGAGCTTTTTGGTCGGTTTCCATAAAGAAATGCGCGCCCAGAAGGAACCTTTGTAGCTTAAGAATGGACCAAACCATAGCCAACAATTCACGGTCTAAAACCGAGTAATTCCTTTCTACCGCATTTAGCTTCCTAGAAATATACATTACAGGATGCAGAGTTCCTGAATATTCCTGCATTAGTGCCGCTCCAATCCCAGTGGAAGAGGCATCACTACGAAGAACAAAAGTCTTATCAATCGTTGGTAGTCTTAAGATAGGATGAGATGAGAACAAATTCTTAACCTGATCCAATGAAGATTGGCATTCCTGGGACGAACGCACCATATTAGGAGAACCTTTTTTCAATAACGATGAAAGTGGTGCCATAATGGAGGACAGATTCTCAATGAATCTTCCATAGAATTGTATCAATCCCAAGAGACTACGCACTTGCTTTTTTTGTCTTCGGAACCGAGCTATTTAATATCTTCGAAATGTTTTGGTCCTCTGTCTTCAACAGACCATGACCAACTCGATGACCTAGGAAGGAAATTTCACTAAACCCAACAAAAGCTTTAGAGGGTTTTGCAGTCAAACTATGCTCACGTAGAGTAGATAGCAATTCATTTAGACCCAAATAGTGTTCTTCCCAAGTATCGCTGAAAAGACAGATGTCGTCTAAATATGCGATGACATCTGCACGATCTGATAGAATTCGTCGCATCATGCGCACGAAAGTCGCTGGGGCGTTCATAAGCCCGAAAGTCATAAAATTCCATTGAAACAGACCCCTAGGTGTCGAAAAAGCAGTGAGAGGTTTGGCGTGTTCCGTCAGTGGGACTTGCCAATAACCTTTCGACAAGTCTAGTTTAGTAAAGAATTTAGCTTTAGAAAGTCTAATAAGTAGATCATCTAATAATGGCATAGGTTCAGCATCGAACTTCGTAACTTGATTTAATTTGCGATAGTCAACGCAAAGACGTATGTTATTGTCTTTCTTTCGAACAATAACTATCGACGAAGAATAAGCTGAAGTGGATGGTTCAATTATTTGCAGTTGAATCATTTCATCCAATTCTTTCTCGACTTGTGCTTGAAAATGAATAGGTATTGGGTATGGTCTTACTCTGATCGGATTACGATTAGTAAGTATGATGTCATGTTCTATGACATCTGTGTGTCCAGGAATGTCAGTAAGGACATCCTGATATGATTGTAGCGTAGAGGATACTTGACGTTGCTCCTCAAAAGACAAGTTCGAAGAGATTGTAACGTCCCTCCACAATTCCGTTGAATTCAGTGGAATCGCAGGAAGAGGTAAGTTAACGTCAGAAAAAATAGTTTCCTCATCCTGTATAACGGACAGGGATGAGATGTGACCATGTTGGACTGGAGAGTCGTCCGTCGCTTGGAAAATAGGCTGCAAATAGTCTGGATGTTCAATAAACTCTGTTAGCATATTTATATGGAAGGTTTTATGCCTTCCATCCACATCGAAAATATAGTCGACATCTGAAATTTTGGAGACTATAGTGTATGGACCTTTCCATGAAATGAGAAGTCTATTCTCTCTTGAGGGAAGTAAGACATATGCTTTGTCTCCAGGACAAAGTTGACGTAGTCGTCTTTTCTTGTTAGCAAATCGCCTAGCTTTTTCTTTCGCAAATTCGGAAGATGAAGTTGCTAACCTGCACGATTCGATAATCTTTTCTCTAAGAGCAATGACATATTCATATGACGATTGTGTATCATCGTCAATATTATCAGAAGTTATCAAATCGTGTAACAAGGACATCGGACCGCGCGGTTGCGCACCAAAGACAAGTTCGAAAGGAGAAAACCCTGTATGCTCGTTGGGAACTTCTCTATAGTCAAAGAGGACTGCAGGTAAAACCCTGTCCCAATCTTCAGGATGATCCTCCGTTATCTTGCCAAGTAAGTTCTTTAGTGTCCTGTTAAGACGTTCTATCAATCCATTGGACATTGGATGATAAATACTACTGAGAGACCTTTTAATGTCTAGCGTAGCCATTACCTGAGACATAACGTCCGAAATTAACTGAGTGCCGTGGTCCGACAGTATTTCTCCGGGGAATCCCAGACGAGAAAATATGAGCCAAAGAGCATCAGCGATATCGACAGTTGATATGCTCTTCAGAGGAATAGCCTCTGGCCAACGCGTGCACATGTCCACGCAAGTGAGGATAAATTGGTGTCCTCTGGCTGACTTAATCTTGAACGGACCAATGATGTCTATAGCCATTTTCTGAAACGGCCGAATCGGAATATCTGCAGCCTGAATAGGAGCAGCATGTCTCGGACCTTTAGACTTAACCTCTTGAGAAATTTTGCAAGATCGGCAATAAATTCGGATGTCTTTATTCACGAATGGCCAAAAGAAGGACGCAAGGACTCTAGTTTTAGTTCTGGAAAACCCCATGTGTCCAGCACACTGAGAATCGTGTGCATGCTGAAGAATTAAGGCTCTCATACACTTAGGCACAAGAATTTGCGATTGCATAGACTTGTCCGAGTGTTGTACCATCCGTACCAATATACCATTCTTCATAATAATATACGATTTGTGATTAGTATTTTGATTGGGATCCCCTTTCTTTGCAAGAAGGAAGAATTTCTTCAAAGAAGGATCCTCTTCTTGACGTTTAACAAACGAGTCATGGGAAATCACCAAGTGCTCGTCTTGGCTATCAACTTCATTACCATTATCCGATGAAGTTGGGGAATTAAGATCTTGAGCTCTTGTCACCACTGCATTGACCATGTGAATGTTTTTTTCCTCCCAACTAGAAATTTGTTGCGGGGTGCATTCAATAACCCCATGAATACGACCGATTATAAGATCCGCAATAGGATTAGGAAGAAGACATGCATGGGCATCTCCTGTGAAGAAGGGAGTGTCAATCCTAATAATAGCAGTAGGATAACTTTCCATAGTACCACCAAATGTAACACATTTGATTGTTTTTCCAGTGGCACAGCAAGGATCTATCAGAGACTCCCTAACCCCGACGGTAGTACATCCCGAATCGAAAAGTACTGAGACTAGCCTATCATTTATTAGACCTTTATGTAAGATAAGAGATCCTCTCCCATCATGCGCAACTGTAGCAGGTAGAGCAGGAAGAGGGTGACCACAACTTAGAGTAGATACAGTCGATGAGTCGAACAATGTTAAGCATTGGGGGCATTCAGTTGCTCTCCCAAAATCGAAAGCACAACCAGTGATAGCCCAAGAGTTACCACTATCATTTACTGTATTACAGGCTCCATCTAACTCTTGTTGTGCAGAGTTTGCCTGTTGGAAAGGTCTTTTTTTGTTAAATCTAGGTCTGCCTCGATTATCATTTCCCCTGTAATTATTTCGACTATCATTTCCCCTGTAATTGTTATCATATTGCCTATTGTAATCATCATTCCGGTTTGAATCCCGGTTTCTAAATTCACCATCGTCATAATCTTGACGTCGAGAATGGTTATCTCGAAAGCTCGAATGGTTATTATTACGATAACCCTTGCGAAAGTGTCTAAGATTATTACCATTAAAATTACGAGAACTACCATCTTGTCTCCAATTCATAGACGAAGAACCATCGTGTGTTGGATTACTCCGCTTCTGAGTGTAATTCTGATTACTTCCCCTATTCCAGTTTTGTTGAGCACCCTGAAATTTTTTTTTGAAATTAGGGCCATATGGTGTTGCCGAAGCAGCTGGCAACCCTTCTTTCACTTTAGAATTGCTAACTGTAGCATGGGGATGCGCGGTGGCATACTGACAACAGTATTCCTCCATATCTTTTAAGTTTTTAGGCTTACGCTCATGAAGGAATGCAAGAAAAGAATCATTAACAGATGACAAAACCTTATCTCGCAATAATAAGTCCATTAGACCTTCATATGTTTTCTCAGTCTGAGACAACTCAACCCATCGTGTAAATGTACGACGTATTTTTGTAACAAAATCAGAGAAATCTACTCCATTTTCTAGCAACATTGTCCTAAAACGAAGACGATAGTCTTCTTCTTTTAGTTGGTATTTTTTTAGCAATGCTGCTCTGACAACATCCTAATTAGTCCTGTCATGTTCGTCTATTGTCATAAGAGTAGTCACTGTGTCACCTGTAAAAAATTCCATCAGTTGTTCAACATATTTTTCCTTTTTTTTATGTTATGCGTATCGCATAAAAATTGGAATCTATCTAGATAATCTGCTACGTCATCCTTTAAAGGATTGAAATGAGGTAGTGTGATCCTACTTACAAACTCCTTTGTCGTACTCGAAGTTGTTTGATGAGCACCTGGACTCGCCAATTTCAATTTCTCTAACTCCAAAATTGCGAGTCTTTCATCAAGTTCCATTTTCTGTTTTCTTTCCTCATGTTCCATTTTTCTAATTTCAGCCTCAGCAGCAGCTTGAAGTTGGAGTTTTTTCTCCTCAGCAGCAGCTTGAGCTTGAAGTTTTTTGTCTTCCATTTCCATCTGGAATCTTCTTTCATCAGCTTGAGCTTTTCTCTCCTCAGCAGCAGCTTGAGCTTTTCTCTCCTCAGCAGCAGCTTGAGCTTTTCTCTCCTCAGCAGCAGCTTCTCTTTGATACCTTTTCTCTTCAAGTTCTAATCTTCTATTCTCAGCATCTAGCTTCTTTAGTTCAGCTTCTGCTCTCCTTTGTTCAGCTTCTGCTTTCAATTTAATTTCCTCTTTTTGTTTCTTTTCTTCTGACTTCAATGCAATGGCGAATTGAGCAGATGAATATTCTTCCAATTCTTTACCAGACTTACCAAGGGTTAACCCTTGCTAGATGAAGAAATCCAATGTAGACATTCTGTCTAATGAGATCAGAAACCTGAAAAAATTAACTAAATTACCTTTATATCCCAATCACTGTGGGCACAAGTCTTTTTTTTTTCCTTAAAAGAACTTGCATATATATTTTACCTTGTCTCAATCTTTGTGGATAACAAGTCTTTTAGCAAAGAACTTGTATAAATATCTCATATAATAATATTTTATTAACAATCTCTATATGAAGAGTATACCTTATCACTAATAATAATACATGACCAAGTGTATGTATGTAGACTGTGTATAACAATAATGTAGTACAATCATAAATACAAAGACAAAAATACAGAACAATGACCAAAAACGTTCGCGGAAGTCAAATAAACAATACAGCAAGAAGTAAAGAAAATGTTACACAAATGTGTAATGATGACCGCGTAAAATAAACAAGACAAATGGCAACACTTATATAAACGAAAAGGTGTAAAGAAATAAACGGAAGGAATGAGAGAAGAACAGATACAAACAAAACTAATCGAAAATCAAAGAACGGAAAAATAACGAAAACAACACTAACTCATGTCGTTACAGCTAAAAAAAAAAATAGCAACAAAAGTCGCTAGCAAATTTCAATTAAGAAAATTGCAATCCCTACAGAACGCTTACAGTAACCCTCGATTAAGTGGCATATTTACTGTAAGACCCACCAACCGAAAACCCGCAGAAAAACACAAGACAAATATACAAAAACAGTAGAAGTAACATAAACATATATATAGCAATCAGTATTACAAGGTGTTGCAGAACAAGTTCAGTCACAGCTGAAACTAAAGTAAATTTCTTGCTCCTTGCGAACACAGAAACAAAATGTCAAGCGCGCACTGAATGTCAAATCCACTGTAGCATAAATGTGGTGTTATTCAACGAACAAAAGTTACTATGAACTTCTCGACTTAGGACTTGCACATTGAATGTTTACAATTTCCACGTACTGTTTACAAACACTTGACCTCGAACAATGTAACTTGAATGCTCGGACATAGAAAAGTCTGTTGTTGACTGCAACGTGTAACAACCAGCAGTACTGTTTACAATAGGGACTCGCCTTCTATGCAGCTATGGTCCACGTAGCAAACGCCTCGATGCCCTAACTTCAGTATTTTGTCCTGTTGTTGTTCAACAAGATAGCATTATAACAACAAATGCTAGCACTGTTTTATCTGGGTCAACAGTTGATGAACCTATTTCTGTCCTGTTTGTAGCCAAAACTTGCAAGTGTAGAATTAGCGATGTGTGTTACAGCTGTCCAGTGTGTAGCTTTTAGACCCATTGATAAGAAATGTAATGTGTACTTGTCCTTCTTGTAAATTTCTGGACAACACTGGAGACATCATAAAGACAACATGTAAACAGCAACTGTAAATAGCCTGGTGGGGCAAAAGAAAAATGTTTAAGGCTGGAGTGCTGTATAGGATGATTTATATAGCCCCATCAGCTGTCAACCAGAAATGTAAATTTCTGGATCCATTAATGTCACCAATAATGTTAATTGCCCGCTCTGTTCTTTTAAACCCACAGATCTGGTCCACTAGAAATGTATCATGAAGAGGCCAAACGTAACTTTGGTCCACCAGAAGATCGTAAACTGTCTATTTTTTCTCTTGTTGAGGTGATCACTGGCCCAAGACAGTATACATGTTGTTAGGTGTGTAGTGCGAGCGTATGATGAACTGAGTGTGGGTGCGAATGAAGGCGCGAATGTGTTTAGGCTCGTATATATGTAGACCCTGCAACCCATACACTCACATGCAGTAGTCAAGGATGCTTGGACACTGCAGGCACATTTCAAAACATTTATTGACGAGAACACACATGGTATCAACAGGAACAGTCAGTGTAACGAGGTCATGCTGACCGGAAATCGATAGGTATACATTAGGCATTCAACAAGCTGGTAAATATTTGAATATTCGTGCATGGTCAATACAATGTTCTTCAATAATGACAGTTCGTGGCGTCGCCCTGGTATCACTGACTAAACGCGCGTCAGATACCCTAATCACTTTGACACATAGGTGCAACTTGGCATTCCCCGCCAATTGCACTGTATTAGGCTGTAGCACATTAGCCGAAAACACAGTCCTCGTTCTGACGTCAGCTGTGTACGTTCTGATAAGCAGGTTACCATCAACGCCTGCAGTAATACTTATTGTAGATAGAAGTTCCGCCAATCTGCGGCTTCCACAATAAATCTTCGTCACTGGATTTCTGGACAATATAAAGACTAATAGTCTTAGATGGCTACCTCGAGCACAAAATATAAGTTCTGAAATGGAGGACCAGTGAGCTGCAGTTCACAGACTAGACAATCTTCTAACATGTTCTGCTACCGAAAGCATAGTAATGGAAAAAGTCGGTATTACCTGTAACCGAGTCCACAGAACTTAACAAGGAACTCTGCTGTCATTCCAACGCACAGAGATTCACTGGGGAAAACTGCCATAGCAGTTACTTCGAGATTCTCCCCGAAAAACAATGGACTCTTGGTCCCTTCAGAAAACCCAGGACACTTTCACGCTCTCTTGCGGGCTTACCACTGCCGGAAGTCTAACTCAACTCCCGCTTAAAAAACCCTGCCTATGGGCATACGCCAGAACTGTCTACCTTTGACCCTAAAGGTCAAACACAATGAATGAATAAACAAGGGAAGACAACCCCTAATCAACCTGACATCGCAGGTAAAGACGCAATTATTCTTATGATACAAACATAAGCAAATAACTTGACAGATGACTCCGTCAAAAATGACAGCAACAGTTGGGTAACACACTTCACAGCTTCATTGCGTTTGAATGTGTGTTTCCATTTCTTTACGTGACATGTCATTTTGGTATTCAATAAATGCCGTTTTGACTGATACCAATTACGTTTATATCAAATTTGTTTTATGGTTTCAACCAAGGTTTTTCTAAGTGGCCCTTGACTTTTGACGATTAGTATAGTTTGACATGATCACCAATGTGGAACTGATGGAAACAACAAAAGAAACGCTCGTGGAGCAATGCCGCAGGGATGGAGCATAGGCGACATTATGAGTGTTAGACAATGATAATTTTGTATTTTTGTTAATTGTTTAATTTAATTACAATTGTTAATGACGTGACTGTACCTTAGTGACTGTAACAAGGGACGAGGTTAGGACGGTGCAGTTTGATTATTGAATTGCGTACTATGTTAGATGTAATTAATGAGTTGTTTGTAATTTTTTTTTGGATTCTGTTTGATTGTATGGTTATTTTTCGGGTTTTTGTTTTAATTTGTTTTGGTTGGATTCATTGAAAATTTTGTGTTATGACTTCCAGTTATAATTCTTTTTGTTTTTGTTGTGTAAATTTTGATTGAAAAATTGATGTATTGTTTTGGGTTGTTTTTTTGTGTGTCGTAATTTATGATTTTTATGTTTTTGTTTTTGGAATTTTTATTTGTATGTAGCTTTAGGTTTTTAAAGTCTTGGTTAACTTTATGAATGTTATATTTTTATTGTTGGTTTTGGTATTATTGATTGATGTTGCTATTGATAAAATGTTTATTTTTTTTATTTTTTGATTATATTGTTAGGTGACACTCCTCTCACTCGTAAAATATCTCCCTTTGCGATATATTTTTCGCGGAAGTGGGAGATGCATATGTCGCAGGGATGGAGCGTAGGCGACATTATGAGTGTTATAACAATAATAATAATAGCCCCTTCAGTCATAACTGACTGTGGGAATGCGCCCCTGAGGTGGCAGCCCTCAGCTGCTTCTTGTGTGAGCCTCTTTTCGCTTAATTTGAGGTGGCGCCGTAAATAGCATCGCCACTTAGTGCGATCGGCAGCTTCATCCTCCCATGTTGCTGGATCCATGTCCAGTGCCCTCATATCTCTCTTGCACACATCTTTGAACCTCAGCTGTGGTCGCCCAACTGTTCTCTTGCCATCTGCTAATTGTCCGTAGAAGATATCTTTTGGGATGCGACCATCTTTCATGCGGCGAACATGGCCAAGCCAGAGAAGTCTGCGCTGTCTAAGCAGTGTATACATACTTTGAAGGCCAGCACGTGAACAACCCACCTCGAATTTGTCTTTTAATATATGTGTGGGGGGGGGGTGGGGGGTGGGTGTGGTGGGTGGGTGGTTTTATCTTTCCACGAGATAGTCCGAGGAATTGGCGTACAACACCGTAAATGGAAGGTATTGATCCTTCTTTCTTGCTTAGCCATAGTTCGTCCAGGTCTCGCTGCCATATAGGAGTGGGTGCTC
>JAMPIV010003799.1:0-160368 GCA_024509875.1 Oreohelix idahoensis
TCTTTCTAAATTATTATGTGTTTGGTATTTTTCTGTAGGTATTTTATTGCGTTTTGATGGTAGGTTTAGTTTATACTCGCACCAGTTTTCTTTTCTTTAAAGTTAATTGCGATCACGAGGGTCTTCATTTGTTAAAATAATCATGATCACGTAGTCCCAGTTTCTTTGTTAAAGAAATATCGCGGTCAGCGTAACATGACGCAATTGGAACGCGCGCTTAAACAGGTCACAACGTGCTTTCAAATCTATTGGCGTAGACCCCATTATAATTTTTTAAGTGATTCCATTGGGTTAGTAAGAAGTTATAGCTATGACGTAGGCCGAAAGTCCGCGGGGATTTTCTTGTATATAAACCCGAGAGGTCTTCTAACGGACCCCCTTTGTCTGATGAAATTCACTACCGTGAATCTAGCATTTATCATTCTGCTGCACGCGGAAGAAAACGCGATAAACTGGTATGTTCATATTTTATTAGAGCTGTAATATTAGTGGGTTCTTAAATAGAGTCATAGTCTGATTAAGTAAAGTTTTCTTTGGGAAGTTAACGTAAAGTTATAAATGTAAGTGCCATCCATTACTATCTTTGTAGAATGATGTGAAGGTAAAGTGTGCCTAATTCTGTCTAGGATAATTGGCAGTATATAGGAGTGTGTGAAGTTTTGAGATATTCACTATGTGAGGATTAGCTATTAATACATGAGCGCTCTGTAGTATGTAGAGTGGTGGGTAAACTACCATTAATTTCTGTATATTTACAAGTGTAATTTTATTGGGCATCTAATGGTGCATATGTTATTTTATTGTGCCTTAAATGTTGGAGAATGCAGTAAGAGGAGTAATTTAATTTTTGGGTTAAGCAGGGAAACCTCATGTGAAATGTTAAAAAAGGAGACCAAGGAATTTCGGACAGGAAATTTCCCTAGTTGAATGTTTTGACATGAGGTTAGATTCACGTAACATAAGATTAAGGTCAGACAGTGTCGGGAGTTTGTTTACGTACCAGTAAGATTTTTGGTGAAGCGGGGAAGGAAAGGAGTGTGAGATTGAGTGACACGTGGTTAGAAATATTTTATGTATCCTTGTGCATAGCGGGTGAAGGGGAGTTATAGATGAGTTCTGGTTGAAGTTGGTGTACATTAGATGCATTTCTGTTATCTACAGCGGTTCACAGTACAGTGGAAGAGTGTAATTTGTCCCATACAAATTACCAACGGCAAAGTTGGCATTGCAGGAGACAAGAGCTTGATATCGCCAGAGGCGACAGAATATAACCTACGATCTCAGGCAGTGAAGTCATTCTTCATCTGGAAACAAGATTTGTCTTAAAATCCAGAACACTTAGCTCATTATACCACTCCAACAATGGCAACGTGGCCGGGAGATTGGTCTAGTTTATACAGCCAGAAATAAATGCTGTGTTCCTCTAAACCCTGAGCGTGTTGTCAGGGAAAAGTCAAGGACGTGTTCAGCAGCAGAGAAGCATATATATTTTTGAAGTCAAGTACCTCGTGCTTGACAATCAAGTCATCAGTGCAGGAGTCAGAACACAGGAGAGAGGGTGAACATTCCTGGTTCTGAAAAAGTCAACGAGAGAAGGCGTAAACGGAGACGCCACTTCAGCAGATGTCAAGAGTGTCAGAGAGACACTAAAGCAAAGAGAGAGAGAGAGAGAGAGGGGGAGAGGAGAGAACGGGACCAGTAGGGTCTGATGATAGCCTTAGAGGATAGCCTCTGAGAAATAAATGTTATAAGAAGTCTACTAGTGTAGCAGTCCAGTGTTTTAGTTAGCGGTGCATATTGCCTAACAAGTTGGAAGCTGTGTAAACATTCGTTTAGGCAGAGTCAGCAGGACAGAGACAGTAGAAAATATTATAATATTAGGAAGTGGTGGCTAAAGTAGATGCCCCACCAGTTAGATTGTGGTTTCAATCATTAATCATTCTATTTTTTCCCCAGCAGGGTGACTGACAGAGTGAATGTGGTTGTGGTTATGTGGCTATCTATTTAATTGGTTCTTTGCTTTTTTCAGGTCTGTGCTACAGTGCATGATAATTATTTCTTTGTTGTGTGATGAATTTTATTTTCTGATTGTGTAAATAAACTATACATATATTGCAAACTGGATCAGGTTCTATACTGTACTTTACGTATATGTCGTCTGTATAGTGTGTCTGTGGTCTTTGTGTATAACCGTATCTCCTTTTGTTTAAAGGTAGTCAGAGGGGGTGAGGCTATAGCAATTCTGAAGTCACGAAGTGGCAAGGGAGAGTCAATCCAGGTTCTCACCCTTGAGCCAATAGTCTCATCTTTCCACAGTCACGTCATTTTTCTTCAAAAATTCTATCTTCTCTGCTTTTCTTACAACTAGGGTCTTGTCTCTATCTTCAGACAACCTCTAGACTTAAATCCACTTCGTGACAAGCACAATGAAGGTGTAGCCATTATTCTACAGAAAGGAATAGAAAGGACATTACTGGAATGGAAACCCATCAACAACAGACTGATAAGAATAAAATTGAGAGGGAGATTCACCAACACTATAATAATACAATGCTACGCATCAACGAATGACAGCGATGATGAGGTCAAGGATGAATTCTATCAACAACTGCAGAAAGAAATGGAAGACACACCTAGATATGATCTTATCGTAGTAATTTGAGACCTCAATGTGAAAGTTGGAACACACAATACATATAATGAAAGAGAAATGGGGAAATGCGGCAGCGGAACAGCAAACGAAAATGGGGATAAATTAATAAGTTTCTGTTGCATTAACAACCTGGAGGAACACTTTTCCCACACAAAGAAATTCACAAATTAACATGGGAATCATCAAATGGTCGGGACAGAAACCAGATAGACCACATTATGATTAACAGTAGATGGAGACATGCATTACAAGATGTGTAGGTAAGAAGAGGTGCAGATATGGGAAGTGATCACCATTTAGTAGTAGCAAAACTGAAAGTGAAACTAAGAATGGCTGGACCAAATGTAACTACACAGAAAAGGTTTGAGATCAGCAAACTGAAGGACCCTCTTACCATAAAAGCTTTTGCGGCCGATATAAAGAAGTGATATCAATTTGCCAAAAGTCAGGAAAAGACATTGACTGATGATATAGACTAGAAATTCAACATCCTTTCAACAATAAATAAGGAAAGCAGCAAATCATGCTTGGGATTCCAGGAAAGGAAGATGCAAGACTGGATAACACCAGAAACATTAAACACCATAATGATGAGAAAGGAAATGAAAAGAAAGAAAACAGAATTGAAGTCCCCGAGGTTAAACAACTATATAGCGAACAGTACAGTCAGCTGGACAAGGAAGTAATACGCCAAACCCTAGCCAACAAAAGGAATTTCTTAGACTATCTTGCAAGACAGGCAGAAGAGGCAGCACTGAGAAATGAACAAAGCACAGTATACAAAATAACTAAAATCATCAGCGGAAAACGAGGTGCAAACAATATTACATTAGTAAGAGATAAGCAAGGAAATCTCATCACGACAGCAGAGGGACAGGAAACAAGATGGGCAGAGCATTTCAGAGACAGACCCTGAGCTAGCAGCAGAACTATTAGAACCACTATTTGCACAAGTCTGGAAAACAGGGATAACACCAACGGAGTGGAACAAAGGAATAATTGTCAAATTGCCCAAGAAGGGAGATCTTGCAGACTGCAATAATTGGAGAGGAATCACTCTTCTCTCAGTTCCCAGCAAAATACTAGGCAGGATAATTATACAGAGAATTTCAAAAGCAGTAGACCAAAAACTGAGGAAAGAACAAGCAGGATTTAGAAAGAACAGAAGATGTGTAGATCATATATTTACCCTCAGGAACATTACAGAGCAGTGCTCAGAATGGCAAAGACAGCTGTACATTAATTTTGTTGATTTTGAAAAGGCTTTTGACAGTATACATAGGGACAGTTTATGGAAAATACTGAGGGCTTATGGAATTCCAAGCTGCATAGTGTCAATCATAAAAAGCCTCTATGCCAACTTTACGTGTAGCGTTGGGCAGAGCAACCTAACCTTTGAGGTGAAGACAGGAGTACGACAGGGATGCCCCTTATCAACCACTCTTTTTTTAACAGTCATAGACTGGGTGATGTTCTAGACAGCAGAGGGCAGTCCAAGAGGAATAAGATGGACTACATTTTCTACATTGGAAGATCTGGAATATGCAGATGACACTGCACTACTAGCACATTCCCATCAAGGAAAAAAAGGATAGACATAACACATTAACTACCGCAAGCCGCTGTCAGCAGCTCACAAAATAATCACATTTGGACCGCAAGCCTCTCAGAGCGCCAATCTAATTTTAGTAATAAAATCTTATCGTCGGATGTTATTGTAGTACCTATTACTATATGTAATTCTTGTCTTTGTCACCTGTTTGTGGCTGACGAAGGGTAAAACCCGAAACGTCCCTTGTCTCATGTGAACTGTTATTTGTAAAACTGATTCAATACCTTTTTATTAGTTTATAAACTTATATCACATACCTAGGATGCATAGTAACACCAGATGGCGGAGCAAGCAAAGACATCAACAACAGAATGAACAAAGCAAGAACAGCCTTTATTAGTCTAAACAACATCCGGAAGTCCTCTCAGTACAGCACAAGCACAAAATTAAGATTATATCAGAGCTGTGTGCTTTCTGTGCTTCTCTATGGTGCAGAATGCTGGAGAGTTACAGAGAAGGAAATGTCGAAATTGTCCTTTTTTTCACATAACATGTCTAAGAAAAATTCTCCAAATCTTTTTGCAGAATATCATCACCAACCAAGATCTCCTTACTCTGAGCAAGCAAGAGGACATGCACACCGTCATTGCTGGCAGACTCTGGAGCTGGGTTGGCCATGTCCTCAGAAGAGATCCCGATGCCATCACAAGATCAGCTATGCTATGGACCCCTGAAGGAAAACGAAAGAGAGGCCGACCAAACAACATCTTGGCGGAGGACTGTGGAGACTGAGATGCAAAGAATGAACCAGAGTTGTGGCACTGTACGAAGGATGGCCACCGACCGAGCAAAGTGGAATCAATTTGTTGTTGTCCTACAAGACGCCACCAGGCGTGATGGCCACTAACTGCTTTGACGGTCGGCGGTTAAGGATCAAAGAAGAAGAAGAAGCACTTGCTTAATGGGAACATCTGATGATCAGACTAGTTCTTGTTACATTATTCATCCATTGTTTTCGAGTACCAGGATTTTTTTTTTTAAAGTTTTAAGTGGTTTAAAAAATATTTTTTTGGTTAGAGTCAAGTAGAAAACTGTCTCAGTTCAAATACATGGTGTCAATCATAAATGATGATTAATCCAGAACAGAAATACTAGTATGAACAGATCAAACTGTAGCAACCCTAGTGTCGTAGATTTGCGATAGGTGAATTAAGACTTAGTTTGGTCCCTTCTGAATAGATTAGGATGAGTGATAGTCACAGTGAGAGATGATAGAAAATAGATTTCCACGTATGAGATGGTAGAAATCAATAGAGGCTGTCTCTGAAATCAAGAATCTTCTCTCTTTCTCAGCCTATCTTCTACAACAGATTTAGAGGAGTCAGACAGTCTATTGACTACATATATTAATATATATGTTTAAATACCACTCACGTGCACGCACATACAAGATGACAGTTAGACGTACAGACATGGGAAAACTATAACAATGATTATATAGATAATTTGGAACAAGCTGACCCGACACACTGATTAAGTTTAATTGTGAAGTTTAATTATCAAAGTAAACTCCCATCACAACATATAAAATTACATCAAGCATATACAAATAGTCCTAAAATCAATGAATTTCTACAAGAAATGATAGACACACAGTATGATCCTTTCCCTCAGTGTTTAGCCCACAGTCCTGTTAGAAGAAAAGATGAAAGCCCCCAAAGAGTCACGGATACATCTGCGGTAGTCTAATGATTTTCCCTTTTAAAGGTATGAACAGACTTTGATAGTAGTATGGTCTATCCTAAGGAAAATTATTGTTAGCAACCAAATCTTGCATAAAGAAGGTTAAGACAGCAAAATGGGTGCCAAAATACAACAATAAAGAAACACTCAGACCTGCATTCACTCTATTCACTCAGCCGTGGCCACGTGCTCTCTTTCGTACTTACAGTTTTGGTAGAAACTTCTGGAAACACAATTTTTAAGACATGCATCTACAGAATCTTCAATGGTAGTGGTGGCCAAGATAACCCCAGTTCCAAAAAGACGGGTTGAATTCACTGCTTCAGGGAACGTTGTCTTGGTTCTACTATTTTTTTTTTTGGATATCTGTTTAAGTCACATTAAAATTGTCCAGGCACGTACGTTAACAGCGATCACAGTGTCAAAATGGCTTAGTTTTCTAGAAATGAGGAATATCAGGTTGATGTCTACTTTCAGGAAAGGACTATATTTGGTCACCACACCACTGGTCAAAACTCCGTCGGAATGTTACTGACTGATAACGTGCGAAAATGCGTCCACTGATAATGTCTGGATGCGGGTGTTATGTTTTAGAGTCGTGTACTGGTCATCACTGAAGAAGGTTACTTCTGCACCATTGAATCAACCTGTCATGTTGACATTGAGTGGGAGTGTCAAGTAACGCGAATGGTGTACTGGTTCTGTGTAACGGACCACTTGATAATATTATTCACACACTCTTATGTAAGGCAATGACGACTTGAACTACAGCTGGCATTTCACACCGTTTAATAGGGACGCATACATCAGGACAGCATGGAACATAGTCATAGGAACATGTTGACATATATATCATTAGGCATTTGAACAGTAGAGCATATTTCATGCAGCATTCAAATATGATGGAAGATATAAGGAATCATTCAATGTTCTGGCAGACTATTGCCACATCCCCTAACTGACTGAACGCATCAGTGGGTGTGGGTGTGTAAACATATAAAGAGTTCACTGGCCGAACCTTTTCCTTGGCTAAGTTCTCCAGCGACATATAGCAAATATTTATGTAATAAAGTTAAACCACGATAGGGGTTTTCATTTTAGTGAGATCTCCATATCACTGTCCGATAATAAGTTTGGTATACTGTTCTCAGGACAGCGATCCATAACGATGACAAGAAAACAAGATGGCTGCCTTCCTGAGTTTCGCTCACTCACCCAGCAGAAGGATAATGATAAGCCAAAGTTAATTCACAATTTGAATATCAATAATTTCCTAGAGTTTCCCTACAGTTCCACATTACTAAGGTTGTTACATGTAGACATCAGCTCTGTTGGGAAACCTGTCATCTTCAATGGTATATCAACGACCAACGATGTTCGAAACACGACTCCATCTAGGCCTAACCACGTAGAGATCATCAAAAGAAAGGGTCTGGTATTACCTGGAGTCCGAATTAATAACAAAGTGCATGAGGAGCATCTCTGACAAATAGACTCTTGCAGAGACACTAACTTCTCCTGGAAAAACATGCACAAATCACTTTTCAACCCTTAAAAGGGACCAGCCCAAAATTACACACACAGCCATATCAGGCGGCATTATCGAGACTCACTACGCATGCCTCGAAAAACGAATACCTGCCCCAGTGTTCGGCACAAAGAATATAGTCCGACCTAAACATACAAAGATATACAATATAAGACTGAATCTTCTTGTACTAGACAAGTAATACATATAAATTCAGGCCATAAACATATTGAACAAGATCAATCTATTTTCTGGCCCTAACAAATGAGAAATTACATAAATTCGGTATTCATCCGCGAAATCAATATTCAAGGGGAGATCATCCACTTAATCAAAAGTATAAATCAAATCGTGGGTGATATAACTTTGACTGTAACAAAAGTAATCTCTTTTTCATATCAATTAGTTATGTCGTAATCTGTGCGTCAAAAATATGTGCGCAACAGATTACAACACCCCCCGGGGAAAAAAATGGTACATTTTTTTTTAATACATCTAGGAGCATCATACAACAGGCTCACAACGCATGAATAACAATGCGCAGATGATAAGCATTCCAAACAAATGTAACGCCTAATGTGAGGCTATGTCGTCATATGGCACGACAAGTGAGAATATATCTCGAGATCTTAGAGAAAGTATTTCTCTAAGTATAAATATTTCCAGAGAGATGTCACCAACGCATACTACAATACTGGCAATGCCACACTTTCTACACTAGTTTATCCAAAAATTTCATCTTAGGTATCTTAACATCATGGTTATCAAAGACGAAAAAACATCAAAAGACCAGCGGTGAATATACATCAATGAGCCGCTAAGTAGTGATACAATCAATATATGATATATTACATATGTGTACATATTTTAGTATAGACAAAAAAGTGTAGTAGAGTTAGATCTGTAAAAATATCAGGATCTAACGGTTAGGTGGAATCATGTGGGCATCTAGATAAGATATCTGCCATCAAATTTTCTGAACCACGGATAGCTCGCACCGAAAAATGAAAAGGCTGAAGAGCAATCACGTATCGCGTTGATCTCGTGCTCTTCAGATTTTTACTCTGAATAGCCGTAAGAGCTTTCTGGTCAGTTTCCACAATGAAATGCGCGCCAAGAAGAAATCTTTGAAGTTTCAGAATTGACCAAACCATAGCCAATAATTCACGGTCTAGGACCGAGTAATTCTTCTATGCGGCATTTAGTTTCCGAGAAATATACATCACGGGATGCAGAGTTCCGGAGTACTCTTGCATTAGTGCTGCTCCAATCCCTGTGGATGAAGCGTCACTACGAAGAATAAATGTCTTATCTTTAGTAGGTAACACTAAAATAGGTGAAGTAGAAAACATAGTTTGGACCTTATCCAAAGAGGATTGACATTCTTGAGTCCAATGGACTATATTAGGAGACCCTTTCTTTAACAAAGAAGAAAGAGGTGACATGATTGAGGACAGATTCGGGATGAATCGTCCATAAAATTGTATGAGACCTAAGAGACTTCGCACTTGCTTTTTAGTCTTAGGAATAGAAATATTAAGTATTTTACTTGTATTATGGTCCTCTGTTTTTAAGAAACCATGACCAACATGGTGACCTAAGAAAGATATTTCGCTAAAACCAATACAAGCTTTAGATGGTTTTGCTGTCAGGTTATGCTCGCGTAAGATAGACAATAGTTCATTTAACCCGTTATAGTGATCTTCCCAAGTATCACTGAAAAGACAGATGTCATCAAGATATGCAATGACATCTGAGCGATGAGATAGGATTCGACGCATCATGCGTACGAATGTTGCAGGGGCGTTCATAAGGCCAAAAGGCATGAAATTCCATTGGAACAGACCCCTTGGTGTCGAAAAAGCAGTAAATGGTTTGGCGTGTTCGGATAGAGGAACTTGCCAATATCCCTTAGACAAATCAAGTTTAGTGAAGACATGAGAATTCAATAGTCTAGCAAGTAGCTCTTCTAGTAAAGGCATAGGTTCAGCATCAAATTTCGTCACTTGGTTCAATTTGCGATAATCAACGCACAGACGTCTGTTATTGTCTTTTTTCCGTACAATAACCATCGGCGAAGAATATGCTGATGTGGATGGTTCAATAATTTTCAGATCTATCATCTCATCCAACTCTCTCTCAACCTGAGCTTGAAAATGTATCGGGATAGGATACGGTCTGACTCTTATAGGACTATGGTCAATAAGTATAATGTCATGTTCAATGACATCAGTTTGACCAGGGATGTCAGTAAGGACATCCTGAAATTGTTGTAACATAGTAGAAACTTGTTTCCGTTCTCCTAGAGATAACTCGGGAGAAACCGTAACATCTTTCCATGACTCATTAGAATGAAGTGGAATCATCGGAAAAGGGAGATTCACATCCGAGAAACTCGTTTCCTCATCCTGTATCACTGACAGTGATGAGTAATGTCCATGTGGAACTGGAGAATCGTCCGTTGCCTGGAAAACAGGTTGTAAATAATCCGGACGTTCATGGAATTCTGTAAGCATGTTGATGTGGAAGGTTTTATGCTTCCCGTCAATATCGACGATATAGTCAACGTCGGAAACTTTTGATATTACATCGTACGGACCTTTCCAAGAAATAAGAAGTCTGTTTTCCCTACAAGGTAGCAAGACAAATGCTTTGTCACCTGGACAAAGTTGTCGCAAGCATCTCTTCTTATTGGCAAATTGCCTTGCCTTCTGTTTCGCAAATTCAGAAGAAGCAGTTGCCAATTTGCATGCTTCAATAATCTTGTGTCTAAGTGCAATGACATATTCGTAAGAGGATTTTGTGTCATCGACAATATTATCAGCAGTTATAAGGTCATGAAGTAATGACATAGGACCTCGCGGTTTCACACCAAAAACAAGTTCAAAGGGAGAAAATCCTGTATGTTCGTTGGCGACCTCTCTGTATGCAAAGAGAGCCGTGGGTAAAACCCTGTCCCAATCCTGAGGATGATCTTCAGTTATCTTACCTAACAAGTTTTTCAGCGTTCTATTCAGACGTTCTACCATCCCATTAGACATAGGATGATAAATACTACTCAGAGATCTCTCTATCTTAAGAGTCGACATCACTTGAGACATGGTATCCGATATGAGTTGGGTACCATGGTCTGATAATATTTCTCCTGGGAATCCCAGACGAGAAAATATGAGCCAAAGAGCATCTGCAATATTGGCAGTAGTTATGCTCTTCAGAGGAATAGCCTCTGGCCAACGTGTGCACATATCCACACACGTCAAGATAAATTGGTGTCCTCTAGCAGACTTTGTCTTAAATGGACCGATGATGTCTATCGCCATTTTTTGAAATGGTCGAATTGGAATATCTGCAGCCTGAATAGGTGCAGCATGGCGTGGACCTTTGGATTTAACTTCTTGACATACCTTACAAGATCGACAATAGATTCATATGTCCTTGTTCACAAAAGGCCAAAAGAAAGATTCAAGAACTCTAGATTTAGTACGGGAAAAACCCATATGCCCAGCACACTGTGAATCATGAGTGTGCTGTAAGATTTTAACTCTCATATTTTTGGGCACAAGAATTTGAGAATGACTGGACTTAGCGGAGTCTTGTACCATACGTACAAGTACGCCATTCTTCATCGTAATCCAAGATTTACGATTTGTATCTTTATTCGGATCACCTTTTGTTGCAAGCATGAAGAATTTTTATAAAGTAGGATCATCTTCCTGTTTCTTTATGAATGAGTCACGAGAAATTTCCAAGGGATCACCTTGGTTCTGTGTATCATTATCTTCAGAAGGTGAAGATTGAGGCACGTTAAGAGCTTGAGCCCTAGTGACTACAGCATTAGCAGTTTGCATATTCCTATTTTCCCAATCAACAATTTGTTGCGGAGTGCATTCTTTCACTCCATGAATGCGACCGATTATAAGATCAGCGATCGGATTCGGGAGAAGACATGCGTGCACATCTCCTGTAAAGAAGGGAGTAGCAATGTTGACAATGGCAGTAGAGTACTTCTCCAATGTGCCACCAAATGTTACGCATTTGATTACTTTGCCAGTGGCTCGAGAAGGATCTATGAGTGACTGCCTCACTCCAATGGTTGTGCACCCGGAATCGAAAAGAATTGAGACCGGAGTACCATCTACTAGACCTCTATTCAAGACAAGAGCACCTCTTCCATCATGCGCGACTGACGCAGGGAGAGCGGGAAGAGGATGACCACAGCTTAAAATAGAAACCGTGGTTGGATCGAATAATGTTTTGCATTGGGAACATTGAGATGCTCTACCAAAATCAAAAGCAGAACATCCCACATTATTAGAGTCTTTCTTATCATTAGCTTGATTACCGGCTTCATGGAACTCTTGCTGTGCAGAGTTAGCCTGGTACTGTGATTTACGTCTTTTATATTGTGATCTACCTCGATTATCATAACCTCTATAGTTATTATTGCCTCCTCTGTTATAACCCCTACTTGGGTTTGAATCATAATATTCATGATCATAATCATCATGCTCATTATAATGAGTGTCTCTGTATTGTTGGTTTTGTTGTTTCCATGAAGGAGAACTTGGGTAGTTCCTATAGTGACTTCCTTTGCGGAAATGTCTATAATTATGGCCACCCCTCGCGTATCGAGGACTGTCAGCCCAATACCAGTTCTTCGGAGAAGAACCCTGATTTGAGTGGTTACCTTGGTTTTGATACTTATTCCAGCTAACCTTTTTATCAAATTTATTTTGAGCTCCTTGGAATTTGTGCGAGTAATTATTATTGTATTGTGTTGCTGACGCAACTGGCATACCCTCTTTAATCTTAGTGTTGCTAAGAGTTACGTCAGGGTGTGCTGTGACGTATTGGTCAAAAAATTCTTGCATTTGTTTTAACGTTTGAGGTTTACGCTCGTGTAAAAATTCAAGGAATTGTTTGTTTACAGAGGACATGATCTTGTCTCTGAGCAACAAATCCATAAGAGCTTCATATGTTTTCTCTATTTTGGATAATTCAATCCATCGTTGAAATGTAAGACGTGCTTTTGCAATGAATTCTGAGAATTCTACTCCTGTCTCAGGTACCATTGTCTTAAACAAAATACGATAACCTTCCTCTGACAGTTGGTACTTCTTTATCAAGGCTGCCCTGATAACTTCATAATTATCCTTGTCAGCTTCCTCAACCAAACATACACTCGTCAGAGAATCACCTTTTAGATTCTTAGACAACTGATTAGCATATTGTGATTTATCCACATTATGAGCTCGACAAGCGCGTTCAAATCTCTCAAGCCAGAATGTTATGTCATCACTGGCAGAGTTGAATGCTGGTACCTTGACCTTGTAAGTAAAGGGTTTACCATTACCACCAGATGATTGATTAACAATACTCATATTTGTCAATTTCATTTTTTCTAACTCAAATGCTAAGAGTTCTTTCTGATGTTCATGTTCTCTTATTTCTTTTCTCTCCTCAGCTTCTAATCTTTTTTTGCTCAGTAGCAGCTTGACGTTTTCTCTCCTCAGCAGCAGCTTGAAGTTTTCTCTCCTCAGCAGCAGCTTCTAATTTTTTCTTCTATTAGAAGTTTTCTCTCCTCAGCAACAGCTTGAAGTTTACTCTCCTCAGCAGCAGCTTGAAGTTTTCTCTCCTCAGCAGCAGCTTCTAATTTTTTTTCTTCTATTAGAAGTTTTCTCTCCTCAGCAGCAGCTTTTTTCTCCTCAGCAGCAGCTTTTTTCTCCTCAGCTTGCATCTGCAATCCGAAATTCTCAGCATCTATCTTCTTTTGTTCAATTTCTGCTTTCCATTTATTCTCATCTTTTTGTTTTTTCTCTTCAGATTTTAATGCACTGGCAAATTGAGCAGATGAATATTCTTCCAATTCTTTACCAGACTTACCAAGGGTTAACCCTTGCTGGATAAAGTAATATAAATTAGCCATCCTGTCTTATGAAATCAGTAACCTGAAAAAGTAAATAAATTACCTTATCCCACTTTAATGGGAGACAAGTCTGTACTATAGACTTGTATACTCACTTAATTTTATTTCACTCTCTTAGTCTTAGTCAAAGACTTTATATGGTTATCTTGTTTATAATGAAACAAATGATCACTTGAGTCCCTGTGGAAAATAATATCTTCCTATCCCAATTAATGTGGGAGACAAGCCTTAAACAGGTCTTGTATACCTCCTTGTATAGTAATAATAATAATAAAGTACTGGCCTGTACTATCATATAAGTGTATTCAAATATACCTCCTATTATCTGTCAACCAAAGACATTAACAAAGGACAAGCATAAAAGACAATATGAAAACAATTGCAGAAATCAAATTAAATTAAATTAAATATAAGGAACTGAAGTAAGTAAATAATCAC
Source organism: Oreohelix idahoensis (assembly GCA_024509875.1). Lineage (NCBI taxonomy): Eukaryota > Metazoa > Mollusca > Gastropoda > Stylommatophora > Oreohelicidae > Oreohelix > Oreohelix idahoensis. Next base: position 13,841 of record JAMPIV010003799.1, read on the forward strand.
AGAATCTGTGATGATAACTGCAATGGACTAAACACAACAAATGACGTCACAGAGTATAAACATAAGGGTGTAACGAACTGAATTAAAGGAAAGATGAGACCAACAAATTCAAACAAATCAAAACAAAAATAAAGAACAGAAAAAATATTACAAAAACAACAATGGGACAAATCACCACAGCTAACATAAATAGCAACAGATGTTGCATGCAAATTTCAATTAAGAAATTTGCTCCCTATAGAACACTAGTACAAGACCAATATTACTCGGTATTTCTTGTGCTAGTCACCTCACCAACCGCCCACGGACATATAACAACTATACATATAAACAAATAACATGTAAACATCAATAGCATAAATGCATACATTAATCAATTAGATGTGTTGTGGAGAAGGCTTAGCTTTTAATCAAAATAATTTTCCACTTTTAATAAGTTCTTAAATTCTTGAACTAATTTATTACAAAGTTCAACAATGAGTATATAGAAGATCCACCGATGAAATATATTAACTTCTCAATATTACTGCATCAACAGCACAGTTTATGGCCTTCCTGTTAATATGGTGAACTTTTCACTTGTGTAGCAATGTCTACTTGACATAAATAAAGTCTGTACCACAACATGTCACAAAGCGCTGATCTGTGAAAGAATGACTATACAACGCTGGCCTAATTACCACCTGTACTGCAAAATGTCATCAAGCGCTGACCTAGATTCTGTATTCACTTGATAAGACAGGTCATGCTGACTTCGACTGTGTAGTTGTACTGTCAACCTGTAAATCTGTGTTTGCGTGTCGTATCTGGCGTCAGGAATGGTCTGGTACAATAAACCCAGGGATCTGGCCTACCACTGATAACGTGCGAATATGCATCCACTGATAATGTCTGGATGCGGGTGTTATGTTTTAGAGTCGTGTACTGGTCATCACTGAAGAAGGTTACTTCTGCACCATTGAATCAACCTGTCAGGTTGACATTGAGTGGGAGTGTCAAGTAACGCGAATGGTGTACTGGTTCTGTGTAACGGACCACTTGATAATATTATTCACACTCTTATGTAAGGCAATGACGACTTGAACTACAGCTGGCATTTCACACCGTTTAATAGGGACGCATACATCAGGACAGCATGGAACATAGTCATAGGAACATGTTGACATATATATCATTAGGCATTTGAACAGTAGAGCATATTTCATGCAGCATTCAAATATGATGGAAGATATAAGGAATCATTCAATGTTCTGGCAGACTATTGCCACATCCCCTAACTGACTGAACGCATCAGTGGGTGTGGGTGTGTAAACATATAAAGAGTTCACTGGCCGAACCTTTTCCTTGGCTAAGTTCTCCAGCGACATATAGCAAATATTTATGTAATAAAGTTAAACCACGATAGGGGTTTTCATTTTAGTGAGATCTCCATATCACTGTCCGATAATAAGTTTGGTATACTGTTCTCAGGACAGCGATCCATAACGATGACAAGAAAACAAGATGGCTGCCTTCCTGAGTTTCGCTCACTCACCCAGCAGAAGGATAATGATAAGCCAAAGTTAATTCACAATTTGAATATCAATAATTTCCTAGAGTTTCCCTACAGTTCCACATTACTAAGGTTGTTACATGTAGACATCAGCTCTGTTGAGAAACCTGTCATCTTCAATGGTATATCAACGACCAACAATGTTCGAAACAAGACTCCATCTAGGCCTAACCACGTAGAGATCATCAAAAGAAAGGGTCTGGTATTACCTGGAGTCCGAATTAATAACAAAGTGCATGAGGAGCATCTCTGACAAATAGACTCTTGCAGAGACACTAACTTCTCCTGGAAAAACATGCACAAATCACTTTTCAACCCTTAAAAGGGACCAGCCCAAAATTACACACACAGCCATATCAGGCGGCATTATCGAGACTCACTACGAATGCCTCGAAAAACGAATACCTGCCCCAGTGTTCGGCACAAAGAATATAGTCCGACCTAAACATACAAAGATATACAATATAAGACTGAATCTTCTTGTTTTAGACAAGTAATACATATAAATTCAGGCCATAAACATATTGAACAAGATCAATCTATTTTCTGGCCCTAACAAATGAGAAATTACATAAATTCGGTATTCATCCGCGAAATCAATATTCAAGGGGAGATCATCCACATAATCAAAAGTATAGATCAAATCATGGGTGATATAACTTTGACTGTAACAAAAGTAATCTCTTTTTCATATCAATTAGTTATGTCGTAATCTGTGCGTCAAAAATATGTGCGCAACACTGACGTTAATATGTTACTTGCTGCACAGGCTAAAATGTACTAGAGGTTTTTCTCTGGAAGAATCAAATCAGGCTCGCTGGGCCCGTTACTTCTTTAAAATCTTAAAGTTCTTGTAAAGGTTATAGACCAAGTCTTTAAGGACAGAATGTTTTTTGTTCTTCACAGATATTTCTCTTTACTTAACGCTGGCAAAGTTTGGGTTAACCCCAGTTTTCTTCACTAAATAGAGGAAAAAACATATAAAATAATTATACACACTATGTACCTGTTATAACCCACATTTTAAACTGCAAGCGTAGCGCTTGACTTATCATTTAAATTCCCGTGAAGTAGTTATATTTAAAAAATCAATCATCATGAATTTGAAATACATATAAATATATTTCGTCAATACTCATGATGTAGCAATGCAGTTATAAGTTAGTTTTTAAAAATATTCTCGTCTGATTATTTAGCAGTTAAATTTAATTCCTTATAGCTACCTGGTTTTAAGCTAGAAATTATAATTTATTCTGCTTTCCACTGAAACACGTCAGCTAGAGAATATAACAGACTTATAAATTAAGCACTCTGCACAAAAATCTAACTAGTGAAATATGAAATAAGCGATTTAACACTTTAAACACTTCACAAAATACTAGATATCTAATATATAATATTTACCTCCACACAGAACTACAGATTAATACCATGAACTAGAATCATACAATATAATAGTAGTCTAGAACTCGGCAAAATGTTGCCCAGAAACTAAAGACTTTTCAATACACAAGATATTTCTTCTAGCCTGGCGATCTGTCTACTGCAGATTAGGAGAATGAGTGAAATCAAGTTTAAAACTCTGATTATATCTATCAAACAGACAAAGAGGTCCCACGTTATTTCAAGAACACGAAACAGCGTTGATCTCTCCCCTTCTAATTAACACTTTCCATAACCAACGGACCTGCCATAAACTGCGAAAACGCGTCTTAACGCCTCACACGACATGTGGCCGTTCTGAGCGATGCATGTCTGGCGCTTCCCACACCTCAGAGCGTTGTGTCAGGTGAGAATGTAGACGATAAGTCTGCCATCATGTCTGACTAGGTGAATTCTCACACTTAACACCGAGAAATCTTAACCAAGAGAACCACTGTGACAGGGGAAAATGTAGACGATATGTCTGCCATCATGTCTGGCGAAAGCGAATATAACACATTCCGTCTACCTGCAGCGACTGACATGTTATATAATAACATGCAGGTGCGTTTCTAAATGAGAAAAGAAACAAGCGAAAGTATGAATGGGAAAATAGTAATGTTTATAGTCGCAAACGTACGAATGCGAAAAACACAGGAAAAGGATAAAAGAGTGATAATAAGTAAAAGACATGGGTAGAAAAAGAAAGAAAGAATATAGAAAATTTATTGATCATAATCTATATGCGACACCTAGTGAGATTTTCATCAAATAGGAACTTATTTCTCTTCAAACCAAACATTGACTCTTGCACTGTCTTAAAATTTCCACATATGCATGCAAAACTTGGATATTTGATAGCAGATTTAGAGAATACAGCCATCATAAATTAGATGTTGCAGAAACATCCTCAGAAAAGCATGCACAGATTGCATGACAAATGAACAGATAAGACTGTTAAAAGTGCTATATGACCATATGAGGACAATAAAGAGGCACTTATATGATATGGCCACATAATGAATATGACATGAGCTACCAAAGACTATACAGCACCAACCAAAAGAAGACAGGGCAGATGGGAAATGAAATAGATTGATAACAAAACAAAATGAACACATCTACCTGTTGCTCAGCTACACAGACTAACAAAAGTGGTGGATACTAGTCAAGCAGTCATTATCTATGGTACCCCAATGACCAAATGGGATGGTATGAAGTCAAATAGTATAAACACTATATTCAGACGTAATAAAGTAAGCAACAGTAAAAACATAACTAAAAAGAGCACACAAGAAATTGAAACTTACATTTGAGTTTAAATGATCTCCTAAAGCTTTGCCATCTAAAGTAGCTTGTCTTTCTTGTCCAGTAAGGATCTGGGGTTGAATCTTTGGATCCTCCTTGTCATCAAATGTCCAGACTACTTCAATCTGTTGATCAGGGTCATTAGAAGCAAACATGACGTCACACTGGAAGTTAAATGACTTAGTGCCTTTCAAGTTGGGTCCGGTCAACTGGAGGGCCTTGACAAGGAAAAGAATACTCAAATTATTTAAGCCCTAATATTATTTCTCAGATACATGGAGAAAAAAAAAGAAGTCAAGTCCAACACTAAAATAAGAATCTTCAACTCACACACATAGGCAGTAATATAGTATGGATGTAAAACATGGAGAGCAACAACAAGGACAACTTAGAATGTAACGTCTTCCATAAATGGGGAAGGAAACTGGAGACAGAGAAGAATGGAATAACAAGACCTTGAATGGATGGCACAGGACAGGAAGGTTTTTGTGTACATTTGTACAAGGGCTGTATTCCACAGGACAGGAAGGTTTTTGTGTACATTTGTACAAGGGCTGTATTCCACAGGACAGGAAGGTTTTTGTGTACATTTGTACAAGGGCTGTATTCCACAGGCCAGGAAGGTTTTTGTGTACATTTGTACAAGGGCTGTATTGCACTGGGAGCTAAAAGATGATGATGATACTTCTCACTCCAGTTCTTTAGAAGTACTGTATGTAACGTTGTCATTTGTTTAGAAAGTGAATATGTCAATGAGTATGAGACATCCAGAAACTTGACTACAGGCTATTTCAATAATGCTGCCATTAAAATCAAGTCTAATATAAAATATACCTGTATTCCAAAAAAGATTGTTTTGCTCTGATAGGCGTTCCAGGCCTTTCCAGGTACGTAGTGAGTGTTAACTTGACATCCCACCTGTAAAAAAAAAAAAAAAAACACTGGGAAATGTAAAGAAATCAGAAGAAATTGTCCAACACAAAAACGAAAATCTAGAACTCAAATGTCAAGGCTGCCATTCAAACATGGAGAACAACCAACAAAAAATATTACAGACTTTAATAAATGAGTTTTTGGACAGAACAGAAGGAGTGAAATGGTATGACAAGAATACCAATGGGGAACAGTTGGAAATAAGCAGATAAATAAAAGTGGAACAAGAGTTGAGGAATAGGTGCTAGCATTGGATAAGACACTCTTGAGGCAATCAGCTGATACCAGTATAAGGCAGTCTTAGTTCCAGAATCACCAGGATATGAAAAAGCAAGGAGATATAAGAACACAAGAATAAAGGAATTAGAGACTGTCCTTCAAGGGATAATATAAGTCATGGGAAGATCTTGAAGGGATGGTACAGGACAGAAAGACATGAAATACATTTATTAAAGGCATGTGCTCCGTATGGAGCTGAAACGTAATGATGATAATGATGATGATGAATTTTACTGGTCTTCAATTCTGCCTTTGTGACGGTATTGCCTCCCCTGCTTTGCAGTAGTGGTCCAACAGTGGCCAAAACTCAAGAGTATCTATTATAGGCTTCAATGGAGTCTATCTTTACACAAGATTTCTCTTGGCAGACATGTAGATAGAAGAGTAGTAAAGCTTCTATCACATGGGAGTCTTCACAAGATATTCAGAAAAGTGAAAACAATGCTGGGTGTTGCTGAGCATGTTAATTCTGTAATCTGCCAACACCTTTTATGAAGAATTTACGCAATGGTTTATTCTAGCTCGTTAAGCCCCCACCCCTGAGTTAATCAGCGGAATTATTATTATAATATAGCTCTGTTTAGAGTGTGTGTTTAGTAACTTTGACTGAGACAAACATGTAGTACATTTAAAATGATTAAATCGAAGTTAAATTTGTAACATTACAAATAACAAAATTTAATAATCACTCTAGGTTTTAACAGTTGGAAAATAATTTGAATATTTATGAAAAGGTTTTCATCACTTAAATGGTTTTTTATAAGAAGTTCAAGTGGCAGCATATAGGTTAACTTAGCTGCCAATAATGATTCTAATCCTCCTCCTGATGGGTAGGTTTTTTGTACACTGCTGTCACTTATCTCTGGTCAAAGTTCAGCCGCCGCACATTCCCAGAACGTCAAGGAGTAACGGCCAAGCTGGTTCTGCATCTGTCTATAAGACCCCCTTATGATGGCATCTCGCACAACGTCAGTCCACTTCTACCTTCACTTGGTTCCAGGGATAGTACTTTCTGCTGGGATCACCAATAACTGGTAATAGAAATAGAAACAAAACGCTCTTCTGAGTATGGTGTTTTCCGACACATAGTTATGTACCCCCCTCTTCTATTCTACCATCCCATGTCAGAATTTACACTCGATGAGAATTAAATTTAATCCCTCGGGATAAAACTTCCTTTACATTTAAACTGAATAGCTTTAGCTTTACATTTAAACTGAATAGCTTTAGCTTTACATTACATTTAAATGACAAGGTTAAACGTACAGATATAATATGTTTTACATTTACATCTCCACTGTTTGAAAAGTATTCACAATATAAATTCATTTATGTTTCATTTATATTTACACTTATGGAAAAGTGTGAAACTTCTATTAATTTAAAATGAATATTTTCACATAGACATTTACACTGGTTTAAAGCTTTAAAACTTACATTAATTTTGAAGTGAATATATTTAAAGGGACATTTACACTGCTTTGAAAATGTAGGTATTATACTTAGAATGTACATCATTTCTTTCACCTTTCCCTCCCTGCTCCATAGGGAGCCTGGAACTACTTTATGCTTTTAGTTATCTTTACGAAACTATCAATAAAGCAATCACTAGCCCGTGCAGTGGTGGTTCATGAATCATCATTCTATACGCTGAGGTTGTCAACCTCAAATGACATTGACATCCAACAGCGAGTTTCACACATTAAAATTCACAGGGTAATATATATATGCTAGTTCACGTTAGTAATAAAACATTGAATGAAAATGCACTACTTACGCCAATCTTGGCTACAGACGTTTTTTGCTCAGAGGACTTAAAAAAGGCAATGGCAACTGCCTTCTTTCATGAGTACTGGGAGTCGATAATTTTAACTACAATTCCCTCTGACTCAGTGTCTTTCTTCAGTTTCCTAGTCCCGGTGTTCCTTATTAAAATGTAGAGATTTCCTGTGCTTTATAAGTCTTATTTGGTTTTCCAATAAAAGGTCCGGTTAACAAAAAGGAATTATGAATCTAGTCTTCACTCTGGTGAGGTCTGATGTTGTCTTGGCGAGCGTGAAATTCACCGTGAAATAAAACTGCGAAATGATCCGACTATATTCCCTCTCTTCCCAAGCCTTTGTTTGTTATAGAGTTAAATAAACACTTCAATCATATTCAAACTGGTTGGGTGTGGTATTTCAAAATATTTCCGAGATGGAAAAATTTTGCAAAGGTCACGTCTCCCATATATGGTAATATGCTGTCCAATGCCCTTGTGTACAAACTTACAGGCAGATCGGTAAACACACATGACAACATGCCCACATGTGTCACACAGACAGTAATGTTGGTGTATCAAGGATGACCTGGAAGCGCTTATGTCATAAGTTCCGCCTTGTGCACAGGTTATCCTGTGTTTCGCCAGACAAACAAATCTGGTTCTATTCAGCACTCCTGCCCAACCCAAGCTTGGATAAACAAGCACTGCCGCTTGAAAAGATGGTCAGACAGATTATGCGATAAAATATTGTTGCTGACCATCTAATAACCTGGCGCAACTTAACAAGTCTTCGTGAAGTGTGAATGCGACACAATAAGATAAGAATTACTCACGTAGCAAATACTGCCATAGGGGAGTGGCAAGTTAAAAACTTTTCCCATGCTATGTCCAGCATAAAGAGTAAAATGTTTGAAAGGGAAAAATGAAATGCCAAATAAAAGTGATCGGAGAGAAAAATGAAGAAGAAGAAATGATACTGTCATAGGGCTGGAGGTGTGAGAGATCACACAAAAGGACAGGGACAGACATTTCGTCACAGCCTTTCACCATGATTTAAAACATTTTCAAGTTCTGCCTGGTAATAATTATAATTAATACGTCTGGTGTACCAATACTTTTAAGGGGTTGAGTGGCAGTGAATTGTAAGTCAAAATAGGACAAAAATATAAAAACTGGGATTAGTGTACGTTCTGATAATTTATATTCTCTTAAATCTAAATATGTCAAAATCATTTGTCATAAAACCCTATAAGTGTAATTTGATTTTGCAAATTGTATTTTCTTAAGAAATTATGCTATTCCTATGAAGAAAAACATGAATTTATCAAAACCTTGTTTTATGTTACAAAGTTTCTTAAGGGGAGGTTAAACCCCCAAAATGAAAAACACAGAATTATAAGTTAATATCTATATCTGGTCATTTATACTAGCAAAATGACTGAAAAAAATACACAACATTGAGGTATATACTAAAAACTTGCAATCTATGGCGGAAAAACAGTGACAAAAAAGCAAATTTTAGCTTTTTTGGGTATTTTGTTGCCCAAGATATCTCAAATGTGAGTACAACTTGAGTTATGAAATTTGGCTGTTTCATTTGTTAATATATGATAATGATTGTATACTAAAATAATTTTGATTGGTTTGATATCTGAGTTTTTTTTGGATTTTAACATACCAATCGAAAAAAAGTTGAAATTTTTAAGGGGGGTATCTTAGCTATTTCTCAACAGTTTTGTAGTTTATTAACATATATCCTTTATTTTAGTTTATTTTAATGAGCTCTAAGTGTACAGCATGTGGCCCAAAATTTACTGCTGTATCACTAATAGTTTTTGAAAAATCATGGGCAACAAGCCCACATTTGTGTGAAAAATGAGGTTTTGAGAAAATTAAGAAAAAAGGGAGGAATTACACTTTTACACAAAATTTACTCACCTCAGTATCCCCCTGCTATGTAGGAATCATCTCTGGTATTTTCCTTTATTGATTCCATGTTCTGTGTCATACCTTGCAGCTTACTTTTCATTAAATTCTTCATTTCAGCAGACTGTATGCGCTTTTCGTCAGTTTCCGAAAAAATACATCCTTTCTCTGGTAGACATGTACTATGTGGGGGGAAGCGATTGCTCTACCCTCAGCAGACTCAGTACATGTAGGAGAGGCTTTGCTCTCAATATTCACAAGATTAGGATACCCTTATCAGATATTAACTGACAATGGTTCACAATTCAGAGGGAAACTGATGGAGGAAGTTTTTAGGATTTTTCAAAATATTCTCGTCCACACATTTTTTCATCCACAATCGATTGGACAAGTGGAAAGATATAACGGGATTCTACTTACAAATTTATGTAAGCTCGCACAGGAGAAACCAGAATCCTGTGATTCGTTCTTACCTGCAGCTTTATTTGCGTATAAGGAGGTACCCTACCACTCTACTGGAATACCTCCAGCCACGTTATTATTTCGATGACCCATCAAAGGACCCCATGGTTAATAAAAATTAGCCAGTCAAAATTATTTTTATACATGAAACTATGTTTTAAAAACTTGAATTCTGTTTGCTTCAGGGAAATGAATATGGTACCGAAAATTAAAATCCATGCATTAGAAGCAATAAAGCATCACAAATATACCAATTTGTATATTTTACATATATAAGTAGGTAAAAATACACTTACCTGACATACTTTAAAAATTTATATAAAATCATCCACAAAGGTTTTAGTGAAAATAAACATACAGAAATGTGGGCAAATGAATGTACTTTCCAGTGCAATATGTATCTAAAATTTGATATTTTCAATGAAATTCTTCATTTTTGGAGTTAAACCTCCCCTTAAAACTTGCATATTTCTAAATCAATCAACATGGGATCTAGCACAGATAATTTCCATATACATACAATGCATGTGACTTTAAACAGATGAAAGTCAATTATTTGCCAGTCACTTTGATTACGGAAACAACAGCAAATGGATTGATTTGTCGTTGCCCTAAAGACGCCAATAGGCGTGATGGGAAACAATGGCAAAGAAAACCTAGATAATTTCCATTGTATTATAAAACATCTGTCAGATCTGATTTTTAATGTCTTATGAACATTTTGATTTATTGCAAATAATGTAAAATTTTGAAAAATGTGTTACTATTTAGTTATCTCAGAATTTACACAAGTTATAAAAAATCTAGTCTGACAGTCCTAAATTTCAATGATTATTTCTATTTAAGCATTAGAGCTTTAAACTTAACAAATAAAAAAAGCCTTATTGAATGGAAATATAGGATCAAAATCCAATACGGCCACCATTTCTATGGGAACCAATAGCTTTATACCACCAACTGAGATGGTATGCATAGATATTACTGTTGAATGTTAACCCTTTACATTTGTATTGAAATCCAGGAGTTATTTTATCAAAATAGGATTTTACTATAGCTCCTCAAAATAAAATGGAAAACTTTATGCACATAATTTCAATTGTAATGTATTTGATAAGTACATGAACTGTATTTACTTAGTTTTAATAGGTAAAATCAGAACATTTGTAAGTTTATTAAGTCAACATTTGCTAACATCAATTATCTTCCACTGCACATTTTCATTAATTTGCTGGAATTTGCAGGAAAACAATAGCTTTTTTTTCTTCATTATTTTATATTTTCATTCTTCATGCTTCCTATACAAATAAAAGGCTAATGAATGTATGTCTGTTCTGTTGATTTTATATCTGTCCAGCTGATTTTTTTAAAACTACCCAATGACCTAATTTTGGGATCTTACAGAGCTCGGGGTGCATGCACCACCTGGGGTGTTCAAGACTCACCTTCCTGGTGTGCTTGAATGGAGATATTTTATAACGTGAATCATCATAAACAATATATAATACATAGAACTCAAATGTATTTGTACAAAATAGAACAATGACAATGTGAATTAGATACTGAACATTAGTCACATTCTGTAAATACTATTTTCTCAAAACATACTTTTATCTCTTTTAAGCATTTCTGGCACATTTCAAGAGCTAGAAGATAAAGGGGTGTGAGGCTTCTTAAGATGCTTTAAAGGGGTGTGAGGATTCTTAAGATGCTGTAAAGGGGTGCGGGACCTCTGAAAGATTAACTGATTCCGTACGTAATTATTTTCAGCTCTGGACGGAATTATTTTTAAGCCCCAAAAATTTACACATACATAATTTACGTTTACTGACAATGCGTGTCTAATCATGAGTTAAGTATAACATATTATATATCAAATTAAAGTACATTGGATGAACAATATAAATCCATATGCCTTTCTAGCTAATTTTATGTTATGTTTATGTTATAACAGATAACATGTACACGGAAAAAAAGATAACTTGAAATTTTAAACAATAATTTTCGACTTACGTAAGGCTTGTAACATAAATTGTTATCACAATACAGTTTCACTGCTCTCTTTGTGCAGGTAATCCATTTAGAAACACAGAAAAAGTAAGAAAGTTATGGTTGATCACACAGTTTGTTCACTGTTCACATATTAGTAACATATCCTGTGTGTTTTCGGCCATTATGGCGATACGACAAAACACGATTAAAGATGAAGATAAATGTGAAAAAATCCCTTCAAACGCAAATAAAAGATATTGAAGCTTGTTGAAATTTACCCAGTTTTGTGTTTACTTCCATTCGAGATAAATTCTGGGCAGTATAAAATATCAGAATAGAAAGAAACAATGAAATAAATCAGCGTCTTTTAAAAGATCTTATGTCTACAGCGTTCGGCCTTTGCGTCTATTATTAGATCTTGCGTACGGAATCAGTTAAGAAACACTGTTATGGAGGGACAGCTGAACATGTGCACAAACATCAGGCGACCTGGAATTCCACTTCCAAGGGGCAAAAAAGAGGAAGGGGAATTAAAAAATGGTGGCATATAAAAGATGTGAATGTCTGTCTAACTGATTCTGCATACTTCCCAAGGATCTGGGAATCTGAATTTAGGGATGCCACAGAAGGAACACTGAACTGTGTGCAAAAATCAGGCAACCAGGAATTTAGGTATCCCTCCTGCAAATGTGGCTATTCTGATGCACGACCTCTTTTCTGATCTTTAACTCTAGAGTGCACGTTGCGTTAAGATGGAGTCCAGTTGGTACCAGTGGATCAGGGACCATCTTTCAGGGCTTAATGGATCATTTGCACTTCCATGCCGCCAAAAGTTTATATGCAGCCCCCAGAACACTATCAGGATGTCATGTTCAGAAATACTGCACAGCAAACTAGATCCTTTCTTTACGGTGATATGTAACCCAAAATGGAGGGAAATGACAGACACCATGAAAAAAAAAAATTAAAAGGTGGAATACTATCAGGACTTGGTGGCACGAGTTTTTGACATTGCTAAAGTTTATGTAACTGAATTTCTAAATAGGGGGTTTACTCAAGCATATGTGCTGTTTTTCCTTGCTGATGAAAATAAGTCTTGGTAAGGTGGTCAATAAAATTGTTTCAGCAAAGATACCAGATAAGAGTAAATCTCCAGGAGTACATCAAATCATTCTGAAGCACATGATATATGAGCCACACGGGAGTCCTTAGTTCAAGATCTCCATGTATGGAAGATTGCAGGCGCAGTCAAGAATTCCTAAAACCATACCAGCTTGAAACCATCAGTAATTTTAATGGATATCCCAGGTACCAACACAGCGATGATGGTAGGAAACTCATTGTAGCAAGAGCTAAGATAGGCAATCATGGGGTGTTAACTTGTAACCTATTTTTAAGTCTGAATTTCAACTGTTACACCAATGTGAACATCAATAATTTGTTTCAATAAGTATTAAAGACTCACACACAGGACAAAATTTACCATAGTAAGGTATTATCTTATTATATGTTTAAATATAACATTCAGTAGATAACTCTCTAACAGACTTACAGAGAATGGGCCAATTATTTGTCCATATCTGACATCCCCATTGACTACCTGTTATGTTTTCTACATCAAAAATCCCAGTTGAGAGATTTTTGTTCTTTATGTTGAGATAAGCTAGCACGCACAGATCTAAAAGAAACTTTAGAATTTATTCTAATTGTTGACATAGAAATGAATTAATGGGTTGTCACGTAGCGTTTGAAGGATAAGAATTATTTAGAGGAAATAATAGATCTGATGTGGAAGATTTGGCTCAAGGAATTCCTGCTGGGTTTTCCACCACTGAAGGGAGACAAAGAGGGTAAATTCTCCTAACTAGACAGGTCTGGAAAAGATTGTAAGGAGATATTTGGTCTCTTGCTACCGTCGTCCCCTTCTCAGTTATCTATTATTGTTATCAATTAAACTGGGTTTATATTAGATTTTACGAGCCCCCCTCCCTTATAAAGGAAGATAAACATCAGACACTATGTAACATCTAATAGAAGGAACAAAGCATGGGGTACAGTATATACACCCAATTGGTTTATTGCAATTAAAACGAATAGATGGTGAATGATAGTATTGTCGATGGAATTAGTGTCTGCTGTATGTACTATGTGTCTCACAATTCAAGTGTTTTTCATCATGGATGACAAAAATATATGCATTGATCTGGTGAGTTCCCTTTTTATAGGAAACTTAGCTTTTCAGCCCCCGGCTGATAGTGAAGCGTGGGTAGTTCTCCAGTCTCCTTCTGACATTGCCCCAGGTAGGTCTTGAATGGTTCGGATTTGCCTTCTCTGTGCTCGACTCCGTATTCTGCTCTGAGATTGGACTGTCGTGCAAGGCTCCACCATAGACTACTCAGATGGACGCTAACCCACAATTTAGACACGTGGCTTCAGTGCTTTTAATGCGAGAATTCGCCGATATCGGGATTAGTTCTAGCGGTCTCGAGGTTTCCTGGGCAAGTGAAAAATGGCCGTGTTTGGCGCACTTTTAGCGGGACATTTCCGCTTGGACACGTGATCCGTAGCGTGCATCATGTGACCTTAGCCTCGTATAGACGCTCCAATCAATAACGTTAAAAGTCACGTGATGTTTTCCTAAGTGGCCTAAACTGGTTCTCCCTAAGTTTAAGCAGTCCTAAATTAAAGCGGGTTTCTCGCTACCGAGGTCAGGGGTCAACAATGACGTCGTATCTAAAAATAGCGAGGAGAAAATCACCGAACGCTAGGAGATTATCCGCAAGTGACAATTCCCGGGACTTTGCGATCATGCATTGAGGATGAGAAAAAATGATGTCACGTAAATAATAAAAAAAAATCAAGAGAAGATTGGGCAAGTCGTCACACAAGCCCCTCCGCAAGTTTGACGTTCCGTCCAACTCCTCTGGTCCTGTCTTCCTCTTCTTTTTTAGTTTCTCATATCTCCTCGGTTGCGTCCGGATGTCTGCTCAAAAAATATGCCCCTACGTTGTTCCTCCCAGGTATGTATTCTATGTAAAAGGAATATGGCTGCAACAGTAGTGACCATCTCATAAGCCGGGCATTAAGGTTCTTCGACGCTGCAAGAAATATCAACGGTTGGTGATCACACTGCACCGTGAACTTTTTCCCATATAAATATGGTTGAAACTTCTGCACAGCCCATATTAGCGACAGACATTCTCGTTCGATGGTAGAGTAGTTCTGTTCAGCAGGGTTCAATTTCCTACTAGCATATGCAATGGGGAATAGAGTTGCAGAAGGTCTATCACTAGGCTGCAGGAGAGTGGCGCCTATCCCTATATTGCTAGCATCTGTTGGCAGCTTAAAGTTCAGAGTTAAGTCAGGCAGTCGCAGAATTGGCCTAGCTGTGAGTTTCTCCTTCAGCAGCGTGTAGGCATTTTCGCACTCCGCTGTCCAGGTTACTCTGTCCGGGTTCCCATTCTTGGTTAATGCGGTCAGTGGCGCACTCAGGGTATTAAAATCTTTAATATATCTCTGGTAGAAGCCACATAGAGACACAAATGACCTGACATCCTTTTTAGTCTGGGGTCGTGGGGCCCACTGTAACTTCTCAATATTACGTGCATCTAGGTACATGCATCCATGCGAGATGGTGTGTCCCAGGAATTCAAGTTGCTCGCAGGCAATTTGACATTTTGTAGGGCGAGCAGTGAGTCCTGTTTCTCTAAGTCTTTCAAAGAGTAGGGAAACTGCGTCCAGGTGCTCCTCAAAGGTGTTCGTTGCAATAAGTATGTCGTCCATGAAATTACTTATTCCAGGGTGGTTCAGGGGTTCCAGTAGTTTCCTCATCATACGAGTAAAGACGCTTGGGGCGTTGCTTAGCCCAAATGGCAATACATTAAACTCGTAATGGCCCTCAGAAGTACTAAATGCTAACATATGTCGAATTTCCTCTTTTACCGGGATCTGGTAGTACCCTTTGCTAAGGTCTATCTTCGAAAAGTATCGCGCTCTACTCAGCTTGGTGAAAAGCTGATTCTGATCAGGTAAGGGCTCCGCTTGAAATTCCGTTACAGCATTGAGCCTTCGGTAGTCTATGCAGAGGCGATGTTCTCCTGTGGATTTTCTAAGCAACACCACACTCGCACTATAAGGAGACTCTGATTTTGAGATAATATTTTCCTTAAGCAGGTACTCGATTTCCTCACTCAAGGCCTTTGCCTTAGCATAAGGAACAGGATAGTTCTTAACTCGTACCGGGGCGAGGTCTGTTAGCTTCATATCAAATTCTATCAGGTTGGTCATGCCAGGTTTATCCGTGAGTGTACTAGTGTGTTTTCTCAACAACTGTTGCACCTGTGCCTGCTGATCCTCCGTTAAAGTTGAACTAATCTGAACATCTTGATGAGTTTCACCCTGGCGAAGAGGGTATTCACATGAGGTCAGGGGTTCTGCCTCAGTTTCCGTCGCAATAGCCAGTGTTTCACGTATTGGGATGCAGAGGTGACCGTCTCATCAGCTTTATCATCTGTCCAAGTACGTAACAGTGCCTCTAAAGGTCCTTTTATAGGTCTACCAAACAGCAATGTGGCAGGTGGCATCCCAGTAGAATTGTGGGGTACTTCGCGGTAAGCAAATAGTGCTGCGGGTAAGTATTGATCCCAGCTCTCTGGTTTTTCCTGCGCAAGTTTCCGAAGGATGGAAATAAGGGTCCCGTTAAACCGCTCCACCTGGCCATTTGCTTGGGGGTGGTAGGGAGAGGTGTGGATATGTCGGGCCTGAAATATCCTAAACACTTCCTCGGTGAGTTTTCCTCAGAATTGCGAACCATTATCTGTCAGGATCTGTGACGGAAACCCTAGCCGAGTAAATATGGTGAGCAGAGCCTCAGCAACATGCTTGGAATCACAGGCGGGCATAGCGATAGCCTCTGCCCACATGGAGCAACAATCCACTAACGTGAGTATATAACTGTTTCTCTTTTTGCTACGAGTAAGTGGACCCACAATATCCACCGCTGCTCGTTCGAAGGGTGTGCCCAAGATTGGCATTTCTCCCAGAGTGGCTGGGGCCGTCCAGTGTTTCGGCGCTGTCCTCTGGCACTGCGGGCATGATTTCACATATCTCTGGATATCGGCGTTGATACCTGGCCAATAATAATGACATGAAATACGCTGAATCGTGGCACTTATGCCCATATGGCCACTAAATGGAAGGGCATGGCCCATTTCTAGGACCTGGGCTCGGTATGCTGACGGAACCACAAGTTGCCCATGTTCCTGTCCTCCATTTCCTGCTTTCCGATGCAACAGCCCATTTTTCTTGTAGAAGTCTCCCTTTTGGAGAGGAGTGTGCGCTCTCGGTAGTTTTTTGTAGCAGGGTGCTAGAGATTGATCCTCAGTTTGTGCCTTTTTTAATTCCTCAGGAAGGATGTTGGGTGGGGATTCCAACTCTGTATTCCGTTTGGCCTGTCCTCTAGTGGTGACAGCCGCCACAACCAGAGGGTGAATGGGTTCTCCCAAGAACACATACCTACACCCTAAGATCAAGGGATAAATAGGGTTCCCAAGATCGCTGCACTGATTTCCCCAGTCACATATTTTGATTTGACCTGAATCTTAGCTATGGCCAACCGCATAGGTGCTGCACTTTTAGTAGGTCCTTGTATTTCTATAGTGTCTTCTGTCATCTGGTCAGGCTTGACTAGGGATGCACAGACAACTGCGTCGAATGCAAGGCCTGTATCATAAAGGCAGGTCACCTCTTGGTCATTTACGAGGACTGTCTCAACGACCGGGGGATGTCGGGGTTTGTCCAGAGGTTCTTCCGGTCCATTTCCCCTTGCGGTACTTTTACGTAAGCAGGCAGCATGATGAGGTGGGTTATTCCGGTTGCACTCCTGCGTATTGTGGGTGATGGTTCTACAGTGCTTACACCATTTTTCCCCTTGCCTCTGCTGCTGGAAATTTGATCTCTGAGTAGTCTTGTAGTCTGGCTTGTCATGCTTTTTGAAGTAAGTATACGGTGGTTTCACTTGGGGGTCCATGTGTGACTGAGCTGTCTGTCTAGATACGTAATCTGGTTGTTTCTGTCTGGGTGGTGGATTCTCTGATAGTGCTGCCTGATATCGTTCCGCTAACTGGACTATGGATTCTAAAGTGCTGGCCCCATTCTCTGTCAGGAATCTTCTCATGTCGGAAGTCATGGTGTCCTTCAGTTGCTCGATCATGACCATTTCCTTCAGGCCTTCCCAATCATGAGTAAAATTCCCTAGGGCACCCCACTTCTCCACGTAGGAATCCAGTCTCGCAGCAAACTGAGCAACGCTCTCTCCAACTTCCCTCCTAGCGTTACGGAACCTCTTCCTATAGGCGTCAGCATGTAGCTCATAACGAACCAATAGTGCCTTTTTCAGAGAGTCGTAGTCATCCTGTAAACCTGGAGGAAGCTTGCTATATACGTCATAAGCAGTTCCTCTAAGCCCTTGCGACAGTTTCAGGTTCCACTTGCTCTTCTCCAAACCAAACGTGGTGGCAAACTTCTCAAATTTGTCCAGATACACATCGATCGAGTCAACTCGTTCCGAGAAAGCTTCGAATGGAAACGTCAAGGGTCCCAAAGTTGACATGAGTGAGGATGGCAAAGGTCCTGTGCCCCCTGCATGCAAGGAGGGCATATCATCTGACCGTGGCGATAGGTTGCCTGAGGAGGTAGATGCTGTCGCACCGGCTACCGGTTCAACTCTTTGAGCTTGTCCCTGCATCTCTAACTGCTTCATCTTCAGTGCATGCTCGCGTTCATCTCTCTCGCTTCTTTCCCTAGCGTCTACAGCTTTTATCCTCTCATCTATTTCTGCTAACATTATTCGCTCTTCTCTTTCAGCTTTCGCTGTTTCTCGAGCGTAATACTTATAAGTCTCGACACTGACATAATTCGCAAGGTCCACCCCACTATAACCTAGATCTCGACCGGCCTCCCCTAGTGCTGCCTTAAGCTTAACTATTTCAGCCATCTTTTGCTGTTATAGTCCACACTGAGTAAGCTAGTACTACCTTCCAATAGTATTTCTAACAACAAGCAAAACTGACTAATTATCAACTGCTGTAGAATGAAATTACTACAGTTATGGAGACTTAAGGTCTGTAATTCAATGAAATACAAAATCATGAACTAACTTAATTAAATACAACATATATAAAGGGATTCACCAATCAATGCCTGAAATTTTAGAATAATTGTTTTCTGTCTTGCTAGAGCTCACTGTGTGAAAATACAAGTGTTAAAATGGTATACTGTAATGACTGAATGAATGATACTATCCCCGAGGTATGATAAAATACATAAGTTCAAATCCCGGACTGAGACCCCAGTGTCACGTAGCGTTTGAAGGATAAGAATTATTTAGAGGAAATAATAGATCTGATGTGGAAGATTTGGCTCAAGGAATTCCTGCTGGGTTTTCCACCACTGAAGGGAGACAAAGAGGGTAAATTCTCCTAACTAGACAGGTCTGGAAAAGATTGTAAGGAGATATTTGGTCTCTCGCTACCGTCGTCCCCTTCTCAGTTATCTATTATTGTTATCAATTAAACTGGGTTTATATTAGATTTTACGAGCCCCCCCTCCCTTATAAAGGAAGATAAACATCAGACAATATGTAACATCTAATAGAAGGAACAAAGCATGGGGTACAGTATATACACCCAATTGGTTTATTGCAATTAAAACGAATAGATGGTGAATGATAGTATTGTCGATGGAATTAGTGTCTGCTGTATGTACTATGTGTCTCACAATTCAAGTGTTTTTTATCATGGATGACAAAAATATATGCATTGATCTGGCGAGTTCCCTTTTTATAGGAAACTTAGCTTTTCAGCCCCCGGCTGATAGTGAAGCGTGGTTAGTTCTCTGGTCTCCTTCTGACATTGCCCCAGGTAGGTCTTGAATGGTTCGGATTTGCCTTCTCTGTGCTCGACTCCGTATTCTGCTCTGAGATTGGACTGTTGTGCAAGGCTCCACCATAGACTACTCAGATGGAAGCTAACCCGCAATTTAGACACGTGGCTTCAGTGCTTTTAATGCGAGAATTCGCCGATATCAGGATTAGTCCTAGCGGTCTCGAGGTTTCCTGGGCAAGTGAAAAATGGCCGTGTTTGGCGCACTTTTAGCGGGACATTTCCGCTTGGACACGTGATCCGTAGCGTGCATCATGTGACCTTAGCCTCGTATAGACGCTCCAATCAATAACGTTAAAAGTCACGTGATGTTTTCCTAAGTGGCCTAAACTGGTTCTCCCTAAGTTTAAGCAGTCCTAAATTAAAGCGGGTTTCTCGCTACCGAGGTCAGGGGTCAACAATGACGTCGTATCTAAAAATAGCGAGGAGAAAATCACCGAACGCTAGGAGATTATCCGCAAGTGACAATTCCCGGGACTTTGCGATCATGCATTGAGGATGAGAAAAAAATGATGTCACGTAAATAATAATAAAAAATGAAGAGAAGATTGGGCAAGTCGTCACATGGGACACCTGTTAACATTTTTAATAATTTATGTTTATGAATTTCAATCAATTCTTGTACTCCTCAGGGAACTTGTGCAACTATTGTGGCTGACCCACCTGGAGGAAACCTGTTCACACATCATCTGCTGTATCTGAAGCATTTTTTAGCACTGTGGTGACTTCAGAACCAAGTTATTTCACATGACGAGGCTGCCACTCTCATGTATAACTTCATCCAGGTTGTTCCTGATGGCGCATAACTTCATTCTTTGTCTCTTCAGACATCACACTGGTCATCACATGGGGCAGACTGATTCACTATCAAACTAAATATTACTGCGACACAACACACATCATCAACCTTCAGACATCACACTGGTCATCACATGGGGCAGACTGATTCACTATCAAACTAAATATTACTGCAGCACAACACACATCCTCAACCTTCAGACATCACACTGGTCATCACATGGGGCAGACTGATTCAATATCAAACTAAATATTACTGCGGCACAACACACATCATCAACCTTCAGACATCACACTGGTCATCACATGGGGCAGACTGATTCACTATCAAACTAAATATTACTGCGGCACAACACACATCATCAACCTTCAGACATCACACTGGTCATCACATGGGGCAGACTGATTCACTATCAAACTAAATATTACTGCGGTACAACACATATCATCAACCTTCAGACATCACACTGGTCATCACATGGGGCAGACTGATTCACTATCAAACTAAATATTATTACAACATATCATCAACCTTCAGACATCACACTGGTCATCACATGGGGCAGACTGATTCACTATCAAACTAAATATTACTGCAGTACAACACACATCATCAACCTTCAGACATCACACTGGTCATCACATGGGGCAGACTGATTCACTATCAATCCCGGGATTTTTGTTACTTTTAAAAAAAAAAAAAAAAAAAAAAAAAAAAATTTTTTTTTAAATTCTAAAAATATTTTCCAACCCAAGTTTTTTTTAAATTTTAAATCAGAAAATATTTTCTAGCCCAGGTTTTTTTTAAGACCAATTTTTTTTTATTTTTAATTCCGGGAATCTCGGCATCCGTTTTTAAACTCAGGTCTCTCCCAGCAACCAATCAAATCCTTTTATACCCAACAATTTGGCAAAAACTTTGAATTCGGCCTCAAACACTTTCGGTTTTCAGCGTGACCTGATGTATTTTTAAAGTTACCTGTTATTAATGAAAACGCTTGCTTGCCACCACACTTCAACGTCATTTTGTTTAAAAAAGCTAAGTACTTATAATTTGGTTAAATATTGCTGTTGTTTTGCTTTGTTGCAATTTAATCGCTGTCTTAATCTTTCCAGTTATATCTTGCCCTTCAATATATTTCCGATAAATTGTCATAATATTCAGTGTAGGCCCTACATAACTAGAAAAAAAAGTTTGTTTGCATTGAGTAGGGCTACTTTATTCCAGCGCTCGAGATTCGCTGCTTTATTTTTTAATAAAGTGGCAATCTGTTATCACTGGTCTCGGCTACCACATACCTCGGAGATGAAAAACCTGTACAAAAAAATCCAAAACCCTGTACAAAGACCCGCAAAACCTGTACAAAGACTGAAAAAAACATTTCAAAAGAGTTAATTCGTGTAAAAATATTTTCAATTACAGCGGGCTGCATTATAAATGAGGCACGGGGTCTTTGCCTTTAAAATCAGGTCTTCACTTATTTTAAAACCCAAACAATAAATGTCTGAGTTTATTTTACACTGTAAAGATAATGTGATGGTGTCATCATTTAGTCTATTTCTGTGCTTAATTATTACTAACAGACTGGGAAATCCTGTGTTCGATAGGACCTTATAAAAGAACTCTGAGACACAGTAATAAATGGAAGGGGTTAGAAAACCTGTACATAAATTATGTACAGGGTGTACACATCTGAAAACGCAAACACCTTGTACAGATTATGAGTAAACCATAGCATGTGGCATGTATGTATGCTACCAAAAGCTTGCAGGTCATGGTAAGTTTCAGGTCGAATGGGTTAAACTCTTCCCTGGCATTGTAGGTGCATCCAAGTTAGGATCAACAACCAAGTCATCATTCAGCGACTGCTGACACTCCCTCACAGCAATGCTGACTGCGAAAGATCATTTTCAATGATGACAAAAATCCACACAGACTGCAGGAGGTCCATAAATGCGGACACACTCACTTCTATTTTACAGTGTAAGATTAACATTGATACATGCTGTGCAGACTTTAAGCAAACAAATGCAATTCTGCAAAATTCTAAAAGTGCATGTGTTGATTATAATACAAAACACTGTACATCGAAAGAATAGCATACCTCATGATCACTAAGTTTTTTGTATGTAAAGAACAGCATGAGACTTAGCATGTTTTATATCACAATAATTTAAATGCTAATAGATTTGTATATGTCATGTCTCATTTTAAAACTGTATTGCGTATAATTTATTAATATATTTTTTGCGTAAGGATTTTTGGGTGTTTGTAAAGATTTTTTGGGTCCGGCGTACAGATTTTTGTCTCAGGAGGTTGACAGGTATGCACACTGGTCATCACATGGGGCAGACTGATTCACAATCAAACTAAATATTACTGTGGCACAACACACATCATCAACCTTCAGACATCACATTGGTCATCACATGGGGCAGACTGATTCACTATCAAACTAAATATTACTGCGGCACAACACATATCATCAACATTCAGACATCACACTGGTCATCACATGGGGCACACTGATTCACTATCAAACTAAATATTACTGTGGCACAACACATATCATCAACCTTCAGACATCACACTGGTCATCACATGGGGCACACTGATTCACTATCAAACTAAATATTACTGTGGCACAACACACATCATCAACCTTCAGACATCACACTGGTCATCACATGAGGCAGACTGATTCACTATCAAACTAAATAATACTGCGGCACAACACACATCATCAACCTTCAGACATCACACTGGTCATCACATGAGGCAGACTGATTCACTATCAAACTAAATATTACTGTGGCACAAAACACATCATCAACCTTCAGACATCACATTGGTCATGACATGAGGCAGACTGATTCACTATCAAACTAAATATTACTGTGGCACAACACACATTATCAACCTTCAGACATCACACTGGTCATGACATGAGGCAGAGTTATTCACTATCAAACTAAATATTACTGTGGCATAACACACATCATCAACCTTCAGACATCACATTGGTCATGACATGAGGCAGACTGATTCACAATCAAACTAAACATTACCGCGGTACAACACACATCATCAACCTTCAGACATCACACTGGTCATCACATGGGGCAGACTGATTCACTATCAAACTAAATATTACTGCGACACAACACACATCATCAACCTTCAGACATCACACTGGTCATCACATGGGCCAGACTGATTCACTATCAAACTAAATATTACTGCGACACAACACACATCATCAACCTTCAGACATCACACTGGTCATCACATGGGGCACACTGATTCACTATCAAACTAAATATTACTGCGACACAACACACATCATCAACCTTCGGACATCACACTGGTCATCACATGGGCCAGACTGATTCACTATCAAACTAAATATTACTGCGACACAACACACATCATCAACCTTCAGACATCACACTGGTCATCACATGGGGCAGACTGATTCACTATCAAACTAAATATTACTGCGGAACAACACACATCATCAACCTTCAGACATCACACTGGTCATGACATGAGGCAAACTGATTCACTATCAAACTAAATATTACTGCGGCACAACACACATCATCAACCTTCAGACATCACACTGGTCATCACATGGGGCAGACTGATTCACTATCAAACTAAATATTATTGCGACACAACACACATCATCAACCTTCAGCTCCCCATGGGTCACAGGTCATCAACAAACTTATGACAAGTCTTCCTGTCCTGTGCGATCAACAAACCTATGACAAATCTTCCTGTCCTGTGCCATCAACAAACTTATGACAAGTCTTCCTGTCCTGTGCCATCAACAAACTTATGACAAGTCTTCCTGTCCTGTGCCATCAACAAACTTATGACAAGTCTTCCTGTCCTGTGCCATCAACAAACTTATGACAATACTCTGGTTAGTACAAAAATAGGACTGCCCAGTAATGCTATCAACAGGTTTCCTCAGTGTGAAAACACAAATGCAGAACTATTATTCTGGGTGCCTTAAAATGTGAATTTATAGTAAATTAAAACTGATAAAACAATTTGCAGGGAAATAACACAAACTAGTTTCAACTTACTTCAGTATCTAGGTGGTTTCTTAGCTTGTCACCACTCAAAGTAGCCACCCTCTGAGCACCAGTCAAAACTTCTGGTTCTATAGAAGGGTCAGGCTTGTTATTAAAGGTCCACACAACTTCAAATGCTTGATCAGGGTCCTTAGGACCATACTGAAACACACACTGGAAGTCAAAGCTTTGGTTTGCCCGCACATTGGGCCCCTTGATGACTGGTGGAGTATCAAGTTCAGGAGCCGGACCTGTAATTAGGAGAATATTTTGTGTCAAATAAATGTTTTAGAGCCCTGCGTAGTCCCCGGGGGGGGTCTTTAGTGAGACAAAAACGAATATAACTACTGCTCCCTAAGGCATGTCGTACAAGGCAACTAATATGACGTTATCCATAGGCCTGGTGACCTGATGACCAAACAGTGTTAGAAATCTTTCTTTTTTTGATGGGTTTTCTATCTTGTATATCTATGTGTATATTTTTTTATGAACAATGGCCACAAACTACTGCCCTAGTTCCACTAAGGCTGGCAAAGCTTTCTGCATTTTCTTAAATAGAACAAAGAAAGATAGATAATACTTGACTATGTCACTGCACTGTGACCAATGATATAAGACACCAATTTCAACAAATTGTTGCTTTCATGATATCAAATGTCTGCCATCACCGGTGTCAATACCTTGTCGAAGTATAGCGGCTTGTGTACCCTGATTACCCCCAGAGCTATGCCAGTGGGAGTTTTACACTTGGAAGATTCTACCAAGCTGGACAGGTTTGCGCGGGCAGGATTCAGACTAAAGCAGACACCCTGGTCCTCCAGGTTGGGGGTTTTAGCATTGGGCTGACACCCCTGTCTACGTAAAAAAAATTGAAGTTACGGAAACAACAAAGAATAAACAAACTTTGCTGCAGGACGGACATTCAGAGTCTGAGGTTCGTATGACTGTCAGTGGTGAAAGCCGAAAGGAAGCCACTAACATGAGAATGGACGTCCTGATCGCAAAACATGATACAAGAATAGGATTTTGGAATGTCAGGACAATGAATGAGACGGGTAAACTAAAACAGGTCACTGCAGAAATGAGAAACTATAGGTTACACATTCTAGGGATAAGCGAGAGCAGATGGACAGGAGCAGGAAAAGTTAAAACAGCAACAGGAGAAACAGTACTTTACTCTGGAAGAGAGGATGGACAGCACAATGAAGGTGTAGCCATTATTCTACATAAAGGAATAGAAAGGACATTACTGGAATCGAAACTCATCAACAACAGATTGATAAGATAAAGATTGAGAGGTAGATTCACCAATACTACAATAATACAATGCTATGCACCAACAAATGACAGCGATGAAGAGGTCAAGGATGAATTCTATCAACAACTGCAGAAAGAAATGGAAGACACACCTAGATATGATCTTATTATGGTAATGGGAGACCTCAATGCGAAAGTTGGTACACACAATACATATAATGAAAGAGTAATGGGGAAATGCGGCAGCGGAACAGCAAACAAAAATGGGGATAAATTAATAAGTTTCTGTTGCATTAACAACCTGGAGGAACACTTTTCCAGTACAAAGAAATTCACAAATTAACATGGGAATCATCAAATGGCCCAAATGGTTGGGACAGAAACCAGATAGACCACATTATGATTAACGGTAGATGGAGACATGCATTACAAGATGTGTAGGTAAGAAGAGGTGCAGATATGGGAAGTGATCACCATTTAGTAGTAGTAAAACTGAAAGTGAAACTAAGAATGGATGGACCAACTGTAACTACACAGAAAAGGTTTGACATCAGCAAATTGAAGGACCCCCTTACCATAAAAACTTTTGCAGCTGATATAAAGAAGCGATATCAATTTGCCAAAAGTCAGGAAAAGACATTGACTGATGATATACACTAGAAATTCAACATCATTTCAACAATAAATAAGGAAAGCAGCAAATCATGCTTGGGATTCCAGGAAAGGAAGAAGCAAGACTGGATAACACCAGAAACATTAAACACCATAACGATGAGAAAGGAAATGAAAAGAAAGAAAACAGAATTGAAGTCCCCCAGGTTAAACAACTATATAGCAAACAGTACAGTCAGCTGGACAAGAAAGTAATATGCCAAACCCGAGCCAACAAAAGGAATTTCCTAGACTATCTTGCAAGACAGGCAGAAGAGGCAGCACTGAGAAATGAACAAAGCACAGTATACAAAATAACTAAAATCATCAGCGGAAAACGAGGTGCAAACAATATTACATTAGTAAGAGATAAGCAAGGAAATCTCATCACGACAGCAGAGGGACAGGAAACAAGATGGGCAGAGCATTTCAGAGAAACTCTGAACAAGGAACCACCAGAGACAAAATTGAATATTCCTGAGGCTGAAAATGATCTAGATGTCAATACAGACATTCCACGAAAAAAAGAAATCATCACAGCAATCAAAGGGTTAAAGAATGAAAAAGCTCCTGGCCATGATAATTTAAATGCAGAGCTATTTAAGACAGACCCTGAGCTAGCAGCAGATTTATTAGAACCACTATTTGCACAAGTCTGGAAAACAGGGACAACAACAACAGAGTGGAACAAAGGAATAATTGTCAAATTGCCCAAGAAGGGAGATCTTGCAGACTGCCATAATTGGAGAGAAATAACACTTCTCTCAGTTCCCAGCAAAATACTAGGCAGGATAATTATACAAAGAATTTCAAAAGCAGTAGACCACAAACTTAGGAAAGAACAAGCAGGATTTAGAAAGAACAGAAGATGTGTAGATCATATATTTACCCTCAGGAACATTATAGAGCAGTGCTCAGAATGGCAAAGACAGCTGTACATTAATTTCGTTGATTTTGAAAAGGCTTTTGACAGTATACATAGGGACAGTTTATGGAAAATACTGAGGGCTTATGGAATTCTAAGCTGCATAGTGTCAATCATAAAAAGCCTCTATACCAGCTTTACGAGTAGCGTTGGGCAGAGCAACCTAACCTTTGAGGTGAAGACAGGAGTAAGACAGGGATGCCCCTTATCAACCACTCTTTTTTTAACAGTCATAAACTGGGTGATGTGCTAGACAACAGAGGGCAGTGCAAGAGGAATAAGATGGACTACATTTTCTACACTGGAAGATCTGGAATATGCAGATGACATTGCACTACTAGCACATTCACATCAACACATCCAGGAAAAAAAGGATAGACTTAATAAGTATAGCCAGCAGTTGGGCTTGAGCATCAATCTAAAGAAGACAGAGGTCATGATGCTCAATGTGAGCAACCCTGAGCCCATATGAGTAAGAAATCAGCAACTGGAACAGACAGACACCTTCACATACCTAGGATGCATAGTAACACCAGACGCCGGAGCAAGCAAAGACATCAACAACAGAATGAACAAAGCAGGAACAGCCTTTATTAGTCTAAGTTTATAAACTAATAAAATATTTATTTAATTATTAGTCTAAACAACATCTGGAAGTCCTCTCAGTACAGCACAAGCACAAAATTAAGATTATATCAGAGCTGTGTGCTTTCTGTGCTTCTCTATGGTGCAGAATGCTGGAGAGTTACAGAGAAGGAAATGTCGAAATTGTCCTTTTTTTTCACACAACATGCCTAAGAAAAATTCTCCAAATCTTTTTACAGAATATCATCACCAACCAAGATCTCCTTACTCGGAGCAAGCAAGAGGACATGCACACTGTCATAGCTGGCAGACTCTGGAGCTGGGTTGGCCATGTCCTCAGAAGAGACCCCGATTGCAATCACATGAACAGCTATGCTATGGACCCCTGAAGGAAAACGAAAGAGAGGCCGACCAAAAAACAACTTGGCGGAGGACTGTGGAGACTGAAATGCAAAGAATGAACCAGAGCTGGGGCACTGTACGAAGGATGGCCACGGACCGAGCAAAGTGGAATCAATTTGTTGTTGCCCTACAAGATGCCACCAGGCGTGATGGCCACTGACTGCTTTGACGGTCGGCGGTTAAGGATCAAAGAAGAAGAAGAAGCACTTGCTTAATGGGAACATCTGATGATCAGACTAGTTCTTGTTACATTATTCTTCCATTGTTTTCGAGTACCAGGAGCAACCCTGAGCCCATATCAGTAAGGAATCAGCAACTGGTACAGACAGACACCTTCACATACCTAGGATGCATAGTAACACCAGACGGCGGGGCAGGCAAGGACATCAACATCAGAATGAATAAGGCAAGAACAGCCTTTTTTAGCCTAAACAACATCCGGAAGTCCTCTCAATACAGCACAAGCACAAAATTAAGATTATATCAGAGCTGTGTGCTTTCTGTGCGTCTCTATGGTGTGGAATGCTGGAGAGTTACAGAGAAGGAAATGTCGAAATTGTCCTCTTTTCACACAACATGCCTAAGAAAAATTCACTGAATCTTTTGGCCGAATACCATCACTAAACAAGATCTCCTTACTCAGAGCAAGCAAGAGGACATGCACACTCATCATAGCTGGCAGACGCTGGAGCTGGGTTGGCCATATCCTCAGAAGAGACCCCAATGCCATCACAAGAACAGCAATGCTTTGGACCCCTGAAGGAAAATGAAAGAGAGGCCGACCAAAAACAACCTGGTGGAGGACTGTGGAGGCTGAGATGCAAAGAATGAACCAGAGTTGGGGCACTTACGAAGGATGGCCACCGACCGAGCAAAGTGGAATCAATTTGTTGTTGCCCTACAAGACGCCAGTAGGCGTGATGGCTACTGACTGCTTTGACGGTCGGCGGCTAAGGATCAAAGAAGAAGAAGATGAATGATATCAAATGTACAGAATATTGGTCACAGAGACCTTATTTACTGGTCCACTGCTAATTTGCATTACCTCTTAATTTCTAACAAAATTATCTCTGAAGTCAGCCCCATGAGTTCCTGGGGGGGGGGGCGGGGGGGGGGGGGGGGGGGGGGGGTCTCTGACAAGGCAAAGAAATAATAAGATTACTGCTACCTCAGGCATGTCATACAAGGTGACTAATATAAGGTTGTACATGGGGTCCATCTGTAATGGTGGCTCCATGCTCTGGAGGCAGCATCAAGCAAAATGATGATTAAGTTAAGTATGTGGTGAACACCTGATATCAGCATCAAGCAAAATGATAATGATTTAGTTACGTCTGTGGTGAACACCTGATATTAGCATAAAGCAAAATGGTGGTGATGATGGTCAAGTTACATACATGGTGAACACCTGATATCAATGTTTCAAAACATATTTTCCAATACGATGGATCATTGTTATATTTTTATATACCATTACTGAGTTGCTGTTTAAAACTTCACATGTCATTGTCATTTTCTTTCTACACCAACTTTGTTATATTTTTACAGCAGCTCACCTCTGCATGGTTCAAAGTTGGTAGCCGACCACTTGCCAACTGGGCATCGTTTAGCAGTTCCTGAAAAAGACAAAAAAAATTTTTTAATTTATATTTTCAAAAACATTAGCTGTATTTGGTTCCGCTTCTTCAAAGTTAAAAATGGAGAGTTTTGGTTAGTGTGACAATTAGTACATTCTCCTACAGTGTTAATTTATTTTTTGATTTTTTTTAATGGGCACCTCGTTTTTGGTTTTATGTACTGATGCCCTGTATTAGAAAGCATCAAATGTTCACTCATTTATTTGCAAGTGTGATCATCAACTTTTATTTGATGCAGCAGGTTGTATAGAAAATGTTTTGTTTTAAAATGTGTTTGGTTACAACAATAAAAGTGGATCCTTAAAACATGTTTTATGATTTTAAGTCATAACTGACTATAAATTTTTCAGAACCATTGTCACTTCTGTCGATGCTAATTTCATCTATGAATAAAATGTACATTGTTAAGTTTAACTACCCTATGTAAAGTTGGCCATTACTAGAGCTGTTTAAAACAAATAACTTGCTGGCCTAGTTATTTGAAGACACACTTTTGATTAAACTGGCACATCACCATTCACCCTGCAACATCAACCCCTTTCAAAAATGAAGTACAATGTATATTCGCAATTCTTTATTTCCCTTACTTCAATTACATTTTTTCCACCTTATTTTAACATTTTTTAATCATTATGCAAAATCAGCTAGGTCAATAATAATAATAATAATAAATTCTTTAAGCACCAAACACGGCGCATAAGGCAGAAACCAGTGCTCTCCAGGTTGTTCGTTGTGACGCCACTCCTCTTAGCTCTTGCACATTATTTAGGCCCAACGTTCTTCCTTCTCTTATTATTGTTCTTCTGAGTGTTTCTTTTGGTCTTCCTTTTTTCCTCTTACCCTCAGGAACCCAAGTGAGCGCCTGTAGTGGTATTCTGTTGTTTTGCATTCGTAGGACATGACCGATATATGACCATCGTCTTTTCCTTATATAGTCGGAGACATATTTCTGCCTAGAGTCTTCTCTTATTTGTCGATTAGTCTTGAATTCTTTCCAACTGATGTTCATGAGTTTTCTAAGACATTTGTTCTCGAATGTATTCAGCTTGTTCTCCAATGATTTTGTTATTTTCCAACTCTCACAGCCGTATGTTAACACTGAGATAACATTTGAATTAAACAGACGAAGCTTGGTATGTATATTCAATGATCGTAATTTCCAAATGTTAGATAATCTATTGAAGGCGCTAGCTGCCAAAGCAATTCTAGTATGGATTTCTCTTGTTGTGTCACCATCCTGAGTCATTTTACTGCCTAAATAATTGAAACTTTCAACTTTCTGTAGTTTTTCCCCGTTCAAGATGATATCAAAGGTCTCGTTAGAAAAGTTCATAGCTTTAGTTTTAGAGGCATTTATTTGGAGACCTATTTTAACCGAGAGATGACACAAATTATTTATTGCTTCTTGGGATTGTCTTGGTGTTGAACTTAAGAATGCTACATCATCTGCGAAATCCAGGTCCCCCAGGAATTTTCCATTTGTCCATTTTATACCTAATTGTTCATTGTGGGTATAGTTTCTCATAACCCAATCAATAGCTATTCCAAAAAGTAGTGGTGACATAATACAGCCTTGTTTCACCCCTGTTTCTACTGTAAACCATTCTGTATTCCCTTTATTTGTTCTAACACAACATCTTGCATTGTCATATAGTGCTTTGATTATATTCACATATTTTGTTGGAAAACCATAGATTGTAAGTATCTTCCACAATGATGGGCGGTGTAGACTATCAAAGGCTTTTTTGAAAATCGACGAAGGTGATAATAAGTGGCGATTGCCTTTCCACTGATTCTTCTATAATTGTTCTTAGTGTGAATATTTGATCAATACATGATCGTTTCGGCCTGAAACCCGCTTGTTCTTCTCTGATCTTTTCGTCAGCATGCAATTTAAGTCTTTCTAACATCATGCAACATAATAATTTTCCAGGTACTGATAATAGAGATATACCACGCCAGTTATTACAGTCTGATAGATCACCTTTCTTCGGTAACTTTACAATAATACTGTCTTTCCATTGTTGTGGTGGTTGTTCTTCTCTCCATACTTCATTTATAATATCTAAAATTCTCAAGAGGTTGTTGTCATTAATTGCTTTAATCATTTCCCCTGAAATTTCGTCAACTCCAGCAGCTTTAAAATTTTTTAATCTTTTAACGGCTTGTTTGATCTCGTCCAGCGTGAATTCATCGCAAGTTATTGGCAAGGTGGTGATTGGTGTTTCATTATTAAAATCAGGTGTTACTGTTGGTGGTGGTCTGTTTAGCACCTCCATGAAGTGCTCAGCCCATCTCTTCATTTGTTCTTTTTCTGTTGGTATTGAATTCCCTAATTTACCTTTAACAGGTGTTTCCATAGCAGTAGGCTGGTGACATAGTTGTTTTGTAATTTGATAAAGGCACCTACTATTACCAGTTCTTGCAGCATTTTCAGCTTCTACGGCCAGTTCATTGATGAAATGTCTTTTATCTCTTCGAGTTTTTGTCTTCACTTCTTTATTTAACAAGTTATAAGTTAGTTTGCAAGATTCAACTGCATTATGTGTACTTGCCGCTAGTAGTTTAAGTTTTGCTGTTTTCCTTTCTTGTATTTTATCCCAAGTATCTTCTCTCATCCATTTTTTCTTTTTATGTACTAGGTATCCGGTGGTCGCTACTGCTGCTTCTGTCATTGCTGTTC
The DNA here is from genome assembly GCA_024509875.1 of Oreohelix idahoensis. Taxonomy (NCBI): domain Eukaryota; kingdom Metazoa; phylum Mollusca; class Gastropoda; order Stylommatophora; family Oreohelicidae; genus Oreohelix; species Oreohelix idahoensis. Next base: position 46,438 of record JAMPIV010003799.1, read on the forward strand.
TCAGTTGTTCCCATTTAGTATCGATTGTCTTGGTGTTGATATCGTTGTCAATTTTGCCTAAAGCATCGAAATAGTTGTTCATTTTGACATTATATTCCTCCTTTATATCATTTGAATGCAGTCTGTGTACATCTATTCTTCTATTTTTATTCTGTTGGTATAACTTCTTCAGTTTAATTCTCAGTTTAGCTATGCAGAGGTTATGATCGCTTCCGATCTCTGCACCTCTGTATGCTCTGACGTCTTGAACTGATGAGCGAAATTTAGCGCTTATGCAGAAGTGATCTATCTGGTTCTTAGTTCTGCCATCAGGTGAATTCCATGTTATCTTGTGGATATTCTTATGTGGAAAGATGGTGTCTGCCACAACGAGGTTTGATATTTCACAAAGTTCTAGAAGTCTTTCGCCATTTTGATTCATACAGCCTATGCCATGAGTACCGAGATATCTTTGTACTCCATCGTTGTTGTCACCTACTTTGGCGTTAAAATCACCCATGACTGCTATTATGTCATGCTTGGGTATTGTGTTGATGGTACTTAGAAGTGCTTTATAGAAGTCATCTTTTGTGATATCAAGAGCGTCGTTAGTTGGTGCATAACATTGTACAATTGAGAGCTTGAAAAATCGTGTCTGAAATCTAGCTAATATTAGCCAGTCAAAAATTAAAATGTTCGACAAAAGAGAGCTGCATGTAGAACATAAGGATTACTGAGTGTAAGAGATTTGAAACACAAATATATAACTGCATATGGACTTAAATAAAGGTGGTTAAAAAAAAAATAAGGTAGGAGACAGCCGTGCTGTGACATATTCACAGCACAGCATGTGTTATTTCACAAGAACTTTGAACAGACTGCATGAAAACAGTTGAAAAAGAAAAGTTTTAACTGTCACAAACAAATAAACTAGGATAGAAATAGAAATAAAATGCATGAAGAAATCTATCAATATGTTCTGTGTGGAAAGGTAGTTCTTAACATATCATCATCACTATTTTCCTTCTCATAAAGCCACCATTGCAGCTGGTTTCCTTGCAGGAATACCACACTAAGCATTCACATGCTCACTGACACTTACTACTATTAGTATCTACTGTAGCAGAATTGTCACTTACTACTATTAGCATCTACTATAGCAGAATTGTCACTTACCACTATTAGCATCTACTGTAGCAGAATTGTCACTTACTACTATTAGTATCTACTGTAGCTGAACTATCACTTACTATTATTAGTTTCTACTGTAGCTGAACTATCACTTACTACTATTAGCATCTACTGTAGCAGAATTGTCCCTTACTACTTTAGTTTCTACTGTAGCTGAACTATCACTTACTACTATTAGTTTCTACTGTAGCTGAACTATCACTTACTACTATTAGTTTCTACTGTAGCTGAACTATCACTTACTACTATTAGCATCTACTGCAGCTGAACTATCACTTACTACTATTAGTTTCTACTGTAGCTGAACTATCACTTACTACTATTAGCATCTACTGCAGCTGAACTGTCACTTACTACTATTAGTATCTACTGTAGCTAAACTATCACTTACTACTATTAGTTTCTACTGTAGCAGAATTATCACTTACTACTATTAGTATCTACTGTAGCTGAACTATAACTTACTACTATTAGTTTCTACTGTAGCATTATTGTTACTTACTACTATTAGTATCCATACCTGTCAACTTGTACGAATTTTTCGTACAATGTATGGATTTTTGATACTTTTAGCAGTGTACGGCCGTACAGACTCGTTGTACGCATTTTTCTCCCCCTCCCCAAAAAAAAAAAAATTTTTTTTTTTTTTTAATTCTAAAAATATTTTCCAACCCAAGTTTTTTTAAAATTTTAAATCAGAAAATATTTTCTAGCCCAGGATTTTTTTTAACCAATTTTTTAAATTTTAATTCCGGAAATCTCGGCGTTCGTTTTTAAACTGGGGTCTCTCCCAGCAATCAATCAAATCCTTTTATACCCAAGAATTCGGCAAACACCTTGAATTCGGCCACAAACGCTTTCGGTTTTCAGCGTGACATGATGTATTTTTAAAGTTACCTGTTATTAACGACGACGCTTGCTTGCCACCACACTTCGACGCCATTTTGTTTAAAAAAGCTAAGTACTTATAACTTATTAAATATTGCTGTTGTTTTGCTTTGTTGCAATTTAATCGCTGCCTTAATCTTTCCAGTTAGGCCTACATCTTGCCCCTCAATGTATTTCTGATAAATTGTCATAATATTCTGTGTAGGCCCTACATAACTAGAAAAAAAAAGTTTGTTTGCGTTGAGTAGGCCTACTTTATGCCAGCTCTCGAGATTCGCTGCTTTATTTTTTAATAAAGTGGCAATATGTTATCACAGGTCTAGGCTACCAACTCGTAAATAATAATTTTGTAAATTTTTGGTGGTACGTTTTTTCTTCCTAGATTTGATATTCTGTTCATAATTTTGTTTATTATTATTATTTTTTTTTTGCTGTTAGCCATTTGCTTTGTTCGTTGTATTTTTTATTCATTCTCTTCGTCTACAAATATTATTAGTTGAAATATTTCATCCACTGAATGATGGCTGAGCCTAATTCAAAGAAACAAAAGCTTGCAGGTCATGGTAAGTTTCAAGTCGAATGGGTTAAACTCTTCCCTGGCATTGTAGATGCATCCAAGTTAGGATCAACCCATGCTTTTTGTAGATTATGCAGCAAAGATATTAAAGTAGTAGCTTCAGGATTATATGATCTGAAAGTACATTTTAAATCGAAATTGCATGAACAAATGTTTGCAATGCAGAAGGGAGCATCTATTAAGACCTTTTTTGCTCAGCCAAAGCAGGAAGAGGGTGGCATTATAAGGGCTGAAGTTTTATTTGCAGGAGGTTTATGAATGCGGACACACTTACTTCTATTTTACAGTGTAAGATTAACATTGATACATGCTGTGCAGACTTTAAGCCCACAAATGCAATTCTGCAAAGTGCTAAAAGTGCATGTGTTGATTATAATACAAAACACTGTACATCGAAAGAATAGTGTACATCATGATCACTAAGTTTTTTATACGTAAAGAACAGATTGAGACGATTAGCATGTTTTATATCACAATAATTCAAATGCTAATAGATTTGTATATGTAATTTCTCATTTTAACACTGTATTGCGTATAATTTATTAATATATTTTTTGCGTAAGGATTTTTGGGTGTTTGTAAGGATTTTTTGGGTCCGGCGTACAGATTTTTGTCTCAGGAGGTTGACAGGTATGAGTATCTCATCTCATCTCATCTCAGCCCATAACCCGTCATGGGTCGTAGGGGTGCCATGGTGGAAGCATCAGCAGACAGGGTCCTCCACTGCTCTCTATCCTCAGCAATGCGTACAAGTGTGGAAAAACCGTGTCCTGCCCATTCTTTGATGTTATCAGCCCAGGATTTTCTCTGCCTTCCTCTTCTCCGTTTACCTTCAACTGTTCCCTGAAGGATCGTTTTCGAAAGGGAGTCATGACGAGTTACATGCCCAAACCAGGCAAGCTTTCGATGTTTCACTATTGACAAAAGTGGTTCTTGGTGGCCTGCATAGGTGTTTATCTTCTCTCTAACATAGACATTTGTTTTGTGCTCTTTATAGCAAATGCGCAAAATTCTTCTATAACATTTATGCTCGAAAGCCTGAATCCTTCGCTCCGTATCTGCAGTGAGTGTCCAGCCCTCACACCCATACAAGAGAATAGATAATACAAGTGATTTGTATAATTTGATCTTCACAGGAAAACTGATGTTACTTTTCCAGATCACATTCAACCTTGTCATGGCAGCTGAGGCCATCTCAAGTCTTGTCTTGATTTCTTTACTTGATCTTCCATCACTACATATAGTGGACCCAAGATATTTAAAGGTGTTAACTTCTTCTAACGTTTGCCCATTTAACGTAATGTTGGTCGGAACATGTTTCTTATGGCTATTCACCAATATCTTGCTTTTTTCTATATTAATTTCCATCCCATACGTTCTTGTTACTTTCTCCAGTCTAGAGGTAAGGTCTTGAAGTTCTGATTCTGATCCAGCTATCAGATCAATATCATCAGCAAAATGTAGGTTGCACAGAGGTCGGCCTCCAATCGATATGGTTGATTTATAATCGTAGAGAGCCTCCTGCATAATATGTTCTAGATATATATTAAAGAGCACTGGTGACAGGATACATCCCTGGCGAACTCCTACAGTTGTTTTGAAAAATTCTCCAATGTCGTTGCTTGCAAAAAACAGCACTGCTTGCGTCCTTGTATAGTGCTTCAATGATATCTATGATGTTGGTATCAAAATTGAATTTTCTCATTACTTGCCATAAGCCTTCATGCCAGACTCGATCGAAGGCTTTTGTGAAATCGATGAAGTTATGGTATAAATCGTGTTAATGTTGGAGATGTTTTTCGATAAGTAATCTAATATTGAAGATTTGTATTACTAATGACTGCGTCCATTCTTTTGGCCATTTTTTTGTACTCCATATCTTCTGGCAAATTGTTGTCATGATTTTTTACTATATCTGGTCCTCCATATTTCAAGAGCTCTGCTGGGATATTATCCACACCCGGTGACTTCCCTCCTTTCATCGAACATATAGCCTCTTCCACTTCTTCCCGTAATATTGCTGCATTTCCAAGTTCCCTGTTTTCGCACTTAATGTTGTTTAATATGCCTAAGTCAGTGTCAAGTTTACAGTTATATAATTCTTTACAATATTCTGTCCACCTTCTCATTACAGCAGTTTTTTCATTGAGCAGAGCCCCATTGCTATCTTCTATGACAGTTACCCTGGGCTGTTGGGGTTTTGATAGTTTTCTTAATGTGTCAAAAGCTGCCTTGCTGTTACCTTTTATTAGCCCCGTATTAATGGACTCACATTGATCAGCTACCCATTTTTCTTTGGCCTGTTTCATTTTCTTCCTAATATTTTTATTCACCATACTGTATTGCCATGCTGCTTCAGGAACCTCTTTCTTAACCTTTTTCATTTCCCGCCGTGTATCACATAACTTCAGAATGTCATCTGTAACCCATGGTTTGTTTATTTTCTTTCTTTTACCAAGTATTTCTGTTGCTGATTCAATGAGCACGTCTTTCATGTTCTCTGTGATTGAGTTGATATCATCCTCCAAAAATTTGAGAGCTGCGAATTTTCCTCCAACAGTTGCCTCAAAGATTCCCGCGATTTCTGGATCTTTCAGTTTGTCTAAATTGAATCTTATTAGTATCTACTGTAGCAATATTGTCACTTACTGTTAGTTCCTACTGTAACAGAATTGTCACTTACTACTATTAGTATCTACTGTGGCAGTATTGTGACTTACTACTATTAGTTCCTACTTGTCACTTACTACTATTAGTATCTACTGTAGCAGTATTGTCACTTACTACTACAGTAGAACTCCATTTATCCGAACCCCAATTATCCGAACATCCAATTATCCGAACGCTTTTTCCAGAAAAGAAAAAAAAAATCAGATGCCACAGTCACGTTAGACTAAAATTCTGAATCTTTTGATGCGGCAAACTTCAAATGTGTGCGAACAATTTGTAGAGAATGGGATGGCTAATGGTCGGTCGCTTACGTACAGGAAGTCAGTTAGATCATAAAGTCAGTTAATATCTGGTTTACCAATCCAGTGTACGTGTGCGTTCTAGGTAGAACACTGGCTAAACAGACAGTTCAACTTAAAATAATTGTGTCTGCTACTACAGCAGAATAATTTTGGTGTACAAGTATTTCTCTGTGCGATATGGCATCTTCCAGTAGGCCTAAAGCATATAAAAGGAACCGCAATGTTTTGTCAATTGAAACGAAAACAGAAATTATCAAGAGACTAGGACAAGGTGAAACTGTGTCTTCATTTGCGAGGATTTTCAATGTTGGGAAAGCTACCGTCTCTGACATCAAAAGTAACAAGGATAAAATTATGAGTTTTGCATCGAAATTTGATAGTGAAAATGGGTCGAAGAAACGTAAAACCATGAGAAATGCGAAAGATGTGAAATTGGAAGAGGCTTTGTATATATGGTTTGTGCAAAGAAGAAGCAAAGGGGAACCTATCTCTGGTTCTCTGTTGTGTGAAAAGGCACTTCAGTTCAACAATCAACTTGACGGTCCTCCTGACTTTAAGGCTAGCCAGGGATGGTTAAGAAACTTTAAATCTCGTCATGGCATACGAGAATTGGAGATTCAAGGGGAATCTTTATCTAGCGATGCAACTGCCGCTAAAAATTTTAAAGAAACATTCTTGGCTTTTTTTGGAAGAAGAAGGTTATTCACTCGATGATGCCGATGAGACTGGCTTATACTGGAAATCATTGCCTCAAAAATCACTTGCATCTCAGCGCGAAGCAGCTGCCCCTGAGTTTTAAAAGTGCAAAGAAAGAGTAACAATTTTGGTAGCCGCGAATGCCAGTGGAAGTCATCGTTTACCGGTGCTAATGATCGGCAAAGCCAAAAAACCACGTTGTTTAAAGAATGTGACATGTCTCCCATTGTGTTACAAAGCACAGAAGAGTGCTTGGATGAATAGTGAAATATTTCTTGATTGGTATACAAATCAGTTCATCCCAAATATGAAGAGGTTGAGAAAACAAGAAAAGAAAACTGGAAAAGTAATTCTTCTACTGGACAATGCACCATCTCATCCAGAGACGGATACATTGAATGCAGTTGATGCAAATTTTAAAGTAATTTTTCTGCTCCCAATGTAACAGCACTGATTCAACCAATGGATCAGGGTGTTATAGCAAAGCTTAAAAAGATGTACAAGAAGGAAGTCCTGCGTCGTTTATTGTTGGCTGAAGATGAAGAAAGTGTGGTGGCGTTTTCCAAAAAGCTTAATCTCAAAGACTGCTGCTATATGTTAGCTGATGCTTGGACCACCCTGTCACAAGATAATCTCAACAAGGCTTGGAGTAGATTGCTTGGGAAAAAAGGAGGAAATGAAACTACTGCAGTGGACACAAATGATGATTGTATAAATGAAGTTGTGGAACTGTTTCAAGCAATGCCCTGATTTTCAGACTGTGACAAAGATGATGCACACATGTGGCTAGAAGATGATAATGATTCTGGTTTTCAGTTTTTGAATGACGAAGAAATTTTGTCTTTTGTGCAAGAAGAAAACCAAATACATGTAGTGACCGGTGATGAAGACTCCTCAGAAGTACATGATGTACTTGTAGATTATGAAGAAAAACCAAAACGTCGACCAAGTCCTGAAGAGGCCTTTATAGCACTAGAAACAGCGATGGCTTGGTACGAGCAAGAAGATGACAGCTGTCCTACACAGCTTCTGCTGTTGAAGAGAATGCGGGACTTAGCAGCCAAAAGGAGACTATCCAGTTTGGTGCAAAAGAGGATTCCTCATTATTTTAAATAGTGGGCTACATCTGTGCAAGTACATATATACGTAAGTTGCGCCTGGTTTTGAATCGTTTGTAATGTTATTTTGAAAACATTTCTCTTTCTTAACAAAAATAATTAATACAAGTAGTAGGCCTACATGCACTGCAGTGTAATAAAAGATTTTGGTGATACAGTGATCTAATACAGTGTGGGTATTATTATTACAGTACAAGTAAATATGTTTTATAGTGTATTTTCCTTGTGATGGTTAATTATTTTTAGAAATATGTGTACATGTACTCGATACATTATGTAATCCAATTATCCGAACATTTGATTATCCGAACTATGCTCGGTCCCATGGGGTTCGGATAAATGGAGTTCTACTGTATTAGTTTCTACTGTAGCTGAATTGTCACTTACTACTATTAGTATCTACTGTAGCTGAAATGTCACTTACTACTATCAGTATCTACTGTAGCTTAATTGTCACTTACTACTATTAGTATCTACTGTAGCTGAATTGTCGCTTACTACTATTAGTATCTACTGTAGCTGAATTGTCACTTACTACTATTAGTATCTACCGTAGCAGTATTGTCACTTACTACTATTAGTGCCTACTTGTCACTTACTACTATTAGTTCCTATTGTAGCAGTATTGTCACTTAATTATATTAGTATCTACTGTAGCAATATTGTCACTTACTACTATCAGTATCTACTGTAGCAGTATTGTCACTTACTACTATTAGTATCTACTGTAGAAGTATTGTCACTTACTACTATTAGTATCTACTATAGCTGAATTGTCACTTACTACTGTTAGTATCTACTTAGAAGTATTGTTACTTACTACTGTTAGAATCTACTGTAGCTGAACTGTCACTTACTACTATTAGTATCTACTGTAGCAGAATTCTTACTTACTACTGTTAGCAGATCAATTGCTAATCAATTGAGAGATCAACAGTTCTCTGTCTGGAAGATCAACAGCATTCTGTCTGGGAGATCAACAGTGCTCTGTCTCGACTGGTAAGACGTTAGAAGAACTCAGCCAGGAGTCAATCCACAGTGCTGAGTACATTCAAGATGATCTGCCCGATGATGATCTCCCACACTTCTTGGACAGGAAAAGAGATGCAATCAAGTTTCCACCTGCCAGTGCAAAAGGGCTTTGGGAACAGCTGGACGAAGCCTTGTCAAAAGAGTTGGATAACAACCTGAAGCAGATAACTGGAGAAGAAGCTGGAAATCTTTGGCGACATAATATATCTTTACTGTCCCAAAGTGTTTGGAGTCAGGGAGGCAAGGGAAAGTAGCTCACCGCAAAAAAATAGAAAACAAATTAAAATAGATGAAATTAGGAAACGGAAGAAGCATGCCCGAAAACTGTTCAAGAATGCAGTGGCCACAGAGAAGGAAGGGTTACAACAGGTTTGGGAGCACCTGAAAGGCCAATATAATGCCCATTGTAGAGCAGAAAAGTTGTGCAGGAAGAGAAGGAAGACACAGAGGGATAGGGAAAGATTCTTCAGGGAGCCCTTCAAGTTTGCCAAAGAACTATTTGAGCAGCCACGGTCGGGAATGCTAAACATCAGGAAAGAAGACCTGGAAGAACACCTTAAAATGACCTATTCAGATGGTTGCAAAGATGAGCTGCTCAGCAGCATGGCAGGCCTTAGATGGCCTAGTGAGCCAGGAGCTGAATTCAACATCAAACCCCCAACAATATAAGAAGTAGAAAGGATTGTTCAGAAAGCATGGTGCAAGTCAGCTCCAGGTCCTAATGGTGTCCCATATGTTGTGTATAAGAGATGCCCTGAGGTGCTCAAACGACTGCTCCGTTTACTGAAGAATGCATGGAAAATCCAGCTTGTAAGCAAGGAATGGAGAAAGGCGAATGTAGTCTACATCCCGAAGGAACAAAATTCCAGACATCAGTCAGTTCAGGCAATCTCACTACTGGAAAGAAGATATTCTTCTCAGTGATGGCTAAAAGGCTCACCACATACCTCCTGGAGAATGGGTACATTGACACTACCATCCAGAAAGGAGGTATCCCAGGTACACCAGGGTGTCTAGAGCATGCCACAGTGATCTGGGAAGCAGTTCAAAAGGCAAAGTCTGACAGAGCAAACCTCCATGTAATCTGGTTGGATGTAGCAAATGCATATGGGTCTGTTACACACCAGATGTTGTGGCAGGCCCTAGAAATGTATAATGTTCCACAAGAAATTGCAGCAATGCTGAAGCTGTATTTCGCTAGGTTAAATGTCAGATTTTCAGCCAGAGAGTACACAACAAAGTGGATTGACCTTCAAATTGGAATTGCGATGGGATGTACCATCTCTCCGATACTATTTGTGTTGGCTATGCAGGTAATCCTTAATGCGGCTGAAGGAGTGGCTATAGGTCCAAAGCTCAATGAAATGTGTCACATGCTTCCGCTCAGTCATGGATGACACAGCAATTCTGACATCAGATGAACACCAGGCCCGGAGAATGTTAGCACGCTTGGATGAACTAGTCAGCTAGTGCAGAATGAGCTTCAAACCAAAGAAGTCAAGAAGCCTATCAGTCAGGAAAGGGAAGACAGCAGAGGTCATATTTATGGTTTCCAACCAAAGAATCTTTACTGTCATTGAGGAACCTGTTAAAAGTCTTGGCAGGGTGTGCGATACATCATTAAAATACTCGAAGGCAGTGCAACAGACAATAGAAATGGCAGACAGAGGGCTACAGATCACAGACCAAAGCAGACTACAGGAAAGTTCAGACTGTGGTGCCTCCAGTTCATGTTGATACCTAAATTGCTGTGGCCACTGCTTATACATATGAAATAAGCACCAGTACAGTGGCAGCTATAGAGCAGAAGGTCAACAAGTTCATGAGGAGATGGCTAGGGGTACCCCCAGGTCTGTCAAACGTAGCACTGTACTGCAAAGAGTCAGCTTGTGCTTCCTTTCAAGTCAGTTGTTGAAGAGTACAAAGTGGGAAAGGCAAGGCTCACAATGATGCTGCCTGAGTCAACAGATGACGTGGTTAAGTCCATTCAGCCCACACTGAAAACTGGAAGGAAGTGGAAAGTGGATGAAGCTGTTGATGCTGCCCAAGAGTTGCTCAAGTTGAGGGAGGTAATCGGATACACACAGAAGAATAGATGGGGATTTGGCCATGGAGACATCCACTAGTGGTCCAAGGCATCAAGCAGGGAGCGCAGAAACATGGTAGTTCAGGACATATGAGGAGCTGAGAATAATAAGAGGTTGCAAAAGGCCTAACAAGGCCAATGGACTACATAAGAAGGAGCCCTGCAAAGGTCCTTGACATGGAATGATATATGGCATATGGCACCTCGAAAAGGCCCTTGAGTATAAGAGTGAGATGCATCTTTGTTTCATAGATCTGGAAAAGGCGTTTGACAGGGTCCCCTGGAGCAAACTTTAGGACTGTTTGGCAAGGAAGAAAATTCCAGCACCTCTGATTCATGCTATACAGAGCTTCTACAAGTCTTGCAGAAATTATGTGAGGACAGCAAACCATAAGTCGGAAGAGTTCAGGACCACCACTGGTGTAAGACAAGGTGATATCCTATCACCTTACCTCTTCATACTCCTTATGGACGATGTCATCAAGGCATGTAAGGAGAGAACAAGAAAGTATTCAGTGGGGTACTGGAAGATGAGACAGGTCTATATTTCGGAGCTGGCATTTGCTGATGATGTCGCCCTGATTGCTAAATCAGAGGCACATCTCCAATCCAACCTGCAAGTCTGGAAGGAAGAGCTGGAGAAGAGAGGGATGGTCATAAGCAGCTCTAAAACAAAATCTATGGTGATATCACGAGAAGAAAGAAAAGTTCAGATTAAGCTGGGAGAACAGGTCCTGGAGCAGGTAGACCACTTTAAATACCTCGGAGCTATTATAGACCGAAAGGAAGGCATCAAAGAAGAGTTGGCCACTCGAAAAGCAGCAGCTGGGAGACTTTTTCAGGCCATAAATCGAGGATTCCTCAGCAAGAGAGAGGTTGGTAAGAAAACGAAGATGGCTGTATACCGCTCCACCTATGTCCCAGTCTTGACATACGGATGCGAGTCATGGGCAATGACTACAACCCATAAAAGCCAGATCCAAACCTCAGAAATGAGGTATCTGAGGAAGGTGGTTGAAGTAACAAGAAGAGACATGGTACGCAACCAGACGATACGTCAAGGCCTTAAATCCTACCCCTGCAGACCCAAGTAGAACAGTCCCAATTAAGATGGTTTGGCCATGTCTGCAGAATGGGAGAAGATCGGATACCACGACAAGCATGGGAAACAAAGAGCCAAGGATCCAGACCCCGAGGACGACCCAGAGTCCGCTGGGAGGACAACATTAGACAATCTTTGAAGGATCGAGGACTAGAATGGAACCAGGCCAGGAGGAAGACAGCCAATAGGATAGTCTGGCGCTCTCTCTTCCAAACCTCTACACCTCACGGTAGAAGGGGAACGACTAAGTAAGTATATGGCACCTCTTAGGCTCACCTTCATTATTAGATCAATGTATGACCTCCTGCCATCGGCCACAAACCTTGTGAGATTGGGAAAGTCAGATGTTGAGCAGTGCCCCCTGTGCCATGAGAGGCAGACACTTGAACACGTGCTCTCAGCTTGCAAGGTGTCATTAGGGCAAGGGCGATACACATGGCGCCACAACAAAGTGCTAAATGAGCTGGCTGCAACAATAGACCTGGCAAGGATGAAGGCGAAAAGCAAAGTCAGGCCTTGCGCCGCAAATACATACTTTCTGAGAGCAGGAAAGTCAGCACACCCCAAACCGAGTAAGTCAGGTAGCAGTTTACCATCTCTTCTTGACTGTGCAAATGACTGGGAGATGACTGTAGACATACCTGGACGAGGGACATATGCAGAAAGTATCAGACTGTGAGAAGTTACTGTGATTTTATTTTCCACAGGCCCCATTTTTCTTCTCCATGAAATTATTTGAGTTTAGTCTTTTTCTTTAGGTAATTAATTGCTTTTTTTTCATGAGGGATTACTGTAGGTTTAATTTTAATATCCGCACCAGTCTTCTTTTCCCTGAAGTAATTGCGTTCACGGTGTCTGATTTTCTTTTGTAAAATAATGGCGGTCATTTTATTGTATTAGGCGCTTGCGTATTATTAGGAGGGGTAAATTTTCAGACTGGGAAAAGTCCAGAAAACCCGTTTAAACAAGGGGTGGGTGTGATAAATGCACGACCCAGGTAACGTAGAACATATCAAAACTGATTCTGCTCATGCAGTCGGGGGGTAATCTTAGCTAACCTGATGCAATATGAGATGCGCGCGGGCTGTATAACCATGAGTCATGTAATTGTTGCTATATCATTGGCGGGTTTCAATAATTTATTAAATGCTGAAATATTATTGGCCTACGAGCGAAGCCAAGCAATAACTAACTCATAGCGTGGGTCTTGCATCAGTTTTTTTTTCCTGTAATAAATAACAGATCCTGGGCATCTCAGAGCACAGATGGTCGGGCCAGGGACACTTTTCGATTCCATCAGGAGGAACATTCATATACTCAGGCAAAGAGAGAGGAGGTCAGAGTGGCGTCGGCTTCTACCTGTCTAAAAGGACAGCTGCCTCCCTATTAGGATATAATCCCATAAATGACCGCATTGTCACAATCAGACTGAAAGGAAAAAGAAAGAACATCACAATTATACAAACATATGCGCCAACAGCAGCTGCTGAAGAACAGGAAATTGAAGATTTTTACAATGAACTGCAACACGCATTAGAGAAAGCAAATAAGCAAGATATTAGGATAATAATGGGAGATTTTAATGCTAAAGTTGGAAACGAAAGATTAGAACATGAAAAAAGAGTGAAAGGAAGTTATGGATTGGGTCAGAGAAATGAGAGAGGAGAACGCTTGACAACATTCTGCCTAGAAAACAACCTAGTCATCACAAATACTCTTTTCATGCAACACCCTAGAAGACTATATACATGGACGTCACCGGACGGAAAAAGCAAGAACCAAATAGATTACATCTTAATACAACAAAGATGGCGATCTTGTATCTCATCCATCAAGACGCTCCCAGGAGCAGACTGTGACTCCGACCATGAACTTCTTGCTGCAAACTTCAAGATCAAATTGAAAAAAGTCGTTACAAGCGACAAAGTAATACGTTATGACACAAGCGCCATACCAGAAGAGTACAGTGTCGATATTCAGAACAAATTTGACATTCTTATGGCAGTACAGGAGGAAATGACACCAGATGAACTTGCCAATAACATCAGAGATGTATATATTACAAATGCACAGAGGTTAATTCCTAAAAGAAGTATAAAGAGACGAGAATACATCTCAGACGAAACACTGAAGTTGGTGGTAGAGAGAAGAAAAATGAAGTCCAAAAAAGATACAGAAAATCAGGAGTTGTACAAGGAATACACAAAGCAGATTAAAAAACGAGTCAGACAAGACAAACAACAATACATAAACGACACCTGCAGGAAAATAGAGGAAATGCGCGAACAGGGATTGAGTAAGAATATGTTTTCTGAAGTAAGAACATTGAAGAACAGCAACTTTAAATCATCACCTCGAGCAATAAACGACAAGAAAGGCGACACTCTAACAGAACGTAAAGATATTCTGAACAGATGGAAGGAGTACTGTCAAGAAATGTATACGGAAATAAACAAAGCGGCAGATGACAACGTCATGAATGAAGCGGAACGTGAACCAGAACCTACCATAGAGGAAGTCCGGAACGCAATCAAACACTTAAAAAGTGGAAAATCTCCTGGTTGTGATGAAAAAACAGCTGAAATGATACAGGCAGGAGGAGAAGGCAGCGCTCGTATATACCATGCATTATGCTGCAAGATCTGGCAAAGCGGAATTTGGCCCAAGGAATGGAAAAGATCAATTTACATACCCTTGCCAAAAAAGGGCAACCTGAAACTGTGCACAAACTACAGAACTATAGCTCTTATAAGCCATGCCAGCAAAATACTATTACAAATCATAATGAAAAGGATGCAACAAAAGCTAGAAACAGAAATAAATGAAGTACAGGCGGGTTTTCGACCAGGTAGAGGCACTAGAGATCATATATTCAACATGAGGATCATCATAGAAAAGTGTAGAGAATTCAACGTTGACCTACATACTTGTTTCATTGATTACACCAAAGCTTTCGATTGTGTACAACATCAGCAGTTATGGGCTATTATGAAAAATATGGGATTTCCAAACCACCTTATACAACTCATCGCACTGCTGTACCAAGAACAACAGGCAGCCGTAAGAATAGAGGGTGAAACATCAGAATGGTTTGAAGTACAGAAAGGAGTAAGACAAGGCTGTACCCTTTCCCCTTACCTGTTTAACATTTATGCCGAGAATATCATGAGAAATGTAAGAGATGACCAAGAACACACAGAGTTTGACTCATTTAACATCGGCGGGTACCAGATCCCGGAAATCAGATATGCTGACGACACAGTCCTCCTATCGACCAACCCAGAAGGACTTGAACAATTAATTCTGTCCACCAAAAAACACAGCGAGGCCCAGAATCTATACCTAAACACCAAGAAGACCAAAGTATTGACAACAGACAAAGTAAAGACCAAACCAGAAATTGAAATTGATAACGAAGAACTGGAAAGTGTTAATGAATTCGAATACTTAGGATCAATCATCAACAGCTCTGGCGACTGTGCAGTAGAAATTAAAAGAAGACTTGCAATTGCTTCACATAAACTAATACAGATGAAAAACCTATGGCAAGGCACAAGCAAAGAAACAAAGTTACAACTGATCAGAGCATGTATATTCCCAGTGGCAACATACGGCTGCGAGACTTGGACACTCAATAAAACAGTTGCAAAAAAGATTACATCATTTGAAATGAAATGCTACAGAAGGATGTTGAGAATACCCTGGACAGAAAAAAAAGACCAACAGAGAAGTACTGCACTCACTAAACGTACAGGAACATTGGCTCCTAAATACCATCGCAATAAGGAAGCTGAAATTTTTCGGTCATATAAAAAGACATAATAGCCTGGAAAAAAACAGTGATGGAAGGCATGGTCCCTGGAAAAAGGGGAAGGGGTCGACCTAGACGACGGTGGACCCAGGACATCACAGAGAGTCTGAACTTGTCTTTGGCTGATGCAGGTCGACTTGCCCAGAATCGTGATGCGTTCAGAGCAGCTGTAATGGAGACAACGTTCTGGAAAGAATACGTCACATGATGAATAAATAACAGAGTAAATCAAGTAGCGGTCTCTCTGATTAAAATATTTCCTGCTGTGAAATCTACGCCTGTATACATTATACATATTCGTCTGCTCTACGGAGAAATTCGAATTGGGTTTGTCCATAACTTATTAGCGTCGTAATTATAGTTCGTTTTAAAAAAAAATAGATCTTGGCACGTTTAAGTAAAGTTTCCTTCGGGGAGTTAATTTAAAGTTAATTTAGCGTGAAGTGCCATCAATTGCTATCTTATCGAAATAATAATAATGTAAAGTGGTGCATATAAAGTTTCTGTGAATAAGTAGCAGTGTCGATGATTTGTGTAAAGTTTTTCTGAGATATTAACTGTATAAGGTGAAGTCCTTAGGTTATATCAATACTGTCTTTGTGAGGTCTAATATATATATATGTAACCTCGATTTGATTATAATGTTTGCAGTGTAAATACGCTAGGTATTTGTGTACGTTATTTAAGTGGGCATTAAATTGTTGTGTAATTTACCAGCGGGCTATTTGGGTAATGTAGTTGGATGACAGGGGGTGAAATTAACATTACTGAGAGAGCGTAGGTATTTGTGTATTTACTACTGGTGTTTAATTAATAACCTTTTGTAGTCCGAAGATACGGATCTAGATGGGATTTAATTATTCCTAGATGGTAATGTGTATGTGTGTGTGTGTGTGTGTGTGCGTGCGTGCGTGCGTGCGTGCGTGCATATATATATATATATATATATATATATATATATATATATATATATATATATATATATATATATTTATATATATATATATATATATATATATATTAATATAGTGGTGTATATTAATTTTTCGGAGATGGGATTTAATTATTTTTAGAGGGTGTAAATTTTATATTGTGTTTATTTAATAACGGTCCCAGGTCAGCCTGTAATATGAAGTAGGGCCAGGAATTATTTTACCGGGGTACGGTTCGCTTTAGTGAAGGAAATTGTTTTGACGCCTAAGGCTAGATGGCGTAAGAGATTAGGTCAGCCTGTGTCAGGAAGTTCACTCACCAGACAGATAATTACGGGGAAGTGTATGGTAGTATGACCTGGGGGCGAAAAGAATTGTTTGTCACTGAATCAAAAGAGAGAGAGAGAAAGACGGGAGATGTATTTAATTAAGTGGTTTAGGTGTTATGGTTGAGATTAATTGGAAGTTGTTGTACATTAGTTGTTATTTGTTCTGTTTACAGAATTTTCACAGCACACAGGGAGGGGTGCAATTTGCCTTACAGTTTGCCAAGATATTCGGCTATTTGCAGGAGTAGAAGGGTCGAGGCATCGCCAGAGGTGAAATAGAATTGGTGACGCGGTAGTTACTGGCGCCAAGTACGTCTGCACCTGAAATAGATAGCAGTTCTCTTGCAGTGAAGCCCCATGCTTCAGCGGGAACGTGTTTATCGTTAGAAATCCAGAGCTCTTAGCTCGTTATACCACTCTGAAGAGGTGCTTGGTCTGGAGGTTGGGTATAATAATACACAGCCATAATAATGCTGTTTGTCCCTAACCTCTAAGAGGGTTCAATTGTTGGTTAAAGAAGATTCATCAGCAGTGAAGTTCCTATATTCCGAGTCAAGTACCTGAATCTAAAAACCCAAGTCATTAGCTACCATATTCGTGGAAGGAGAAAGGGTCAAAGTTCCTTCCGAATGCTTTAGAGAGGAGAGACAGAAGTTATAGAGTCAGACAGAACAGAAACAGAGGAGAGACAGAAGTTATAGAGTCAGATAGTCAGAACAAAAACAGAGGAGAGACAGAATTTATGAAGTTAGATAGTCAGAGCAGAGGACAGCATCTGAGGTTGTACTGAAGAAGTCCATAAGCGGATCAGTAGTTGTGATTTTCAGAGTAGGACATTAGATAGTCATTGAGAGTTGTGTAGACAGTTAGTTGCGCCTGCAGCCAGACAGTGGTGTTAGATTGAAATAATTTAGAATAGGATAGTTAGGAGCAGTGGCTCTTACTTAGAGACCCCACCAAGTAGAGTGTGTGTACTTTTTAAATTCTTTTTTCCCATACAGGTTGCAAGAGTGGGGGAAAGGGTTGGGTTTTATTATCTGTCATTTTAATTGTTTGTTCTTTTCCAGGTGTGCAACCACGCACGGTATTTATTTTGATATGTAGTTTATTTTGTTGTGTAAAATAAACTATAAACTGTATACTGGATCAGTCTCTTTATATATACTATACCGTACGTATACATTGTGTCCGTATAGTGGTGTCTGTGGACTTTTAGTGAAACCTTATCTCCTTTATGGTAGTCAGAGGTGATGAGTCTTTAGCTATTTAATACGTCGCGAGTGGCGAGGGAAAGTCAGTCTCAGTTCTCGTCCTCGAAGCTATAAGTCTCATCTTCCACATTCACTGTCATTCTCATACAAATCTATCTTCTCAGACTTTCTCTTACTAGTGTCTTGTCTTACACTCAGACAAAACTTTATACTTAAATCCACTTCGTGACACAGACAATCTCGAGACCGGATATAGTGCTGCATTCTTCATCATCGCATCAGGTTATATTGATTGAACTGACTGTGCCATTTGAATCCAGATTGGATGAGCAACATTCGTTCAAAGCGGCAAAGTATAGTGATCTGGCCGCAGGTCTGAGACACGATAAGTTCACTGCAAGGGTCATGGCTGTTGAGGTGGGTGCAAGAGGGCTCATGGCTGCGTCAGTGTATGATTTATTGAAACTGTTGGGGCTGAGGGGACAGTCGAGAACAAGAGCACTGAAGAGGCTTTGTGAGACTGCAGAAAAGCATCATGCTGGCTGTGGAACAACCGCAATGGGCTATGGAAATCGGGACAGTAAAAATTAGCCCCTGAGATGGAATTTTTCTACGTTTTTCGTTGTATTGGTGAAAGGACAACGGCTCTACAGATAACACGCGGTGCATATTATATGAGGTGTTGGGTGAAATTTCAGTTGTCAGCTTGTTACGGCTTCACGCTTCATCAGCTTCACGACTGTAATTTTTCTTCACTTACTTCTATTAGTATCTACTGTAGAAGTATTGTCACTTACTACTATTAGTATCTACTATAGCTGAATTGTCACTTACTACTATTAGTATCTACCGTAGCAATATTGTCACTATTACTACTACTTCTTTTTCTTCGTTCATCCTGAAAAGGACGTTGTTTGCATTGTGTCACCGTTTACAGCAAAGCTGCGATATCTGCGCCTTTCGGCCCGACACATCCGACTTTGGCACGGCATTTTTTAGGACCGGGTTTGCCTTTCCACTTCGATCCCTATTCTCTCAGCCAGACTGCAGGGATGCAGCCTGTTTCCAGGACCACCACTTGGAGGTGGAGTAGGGTCTTGGTCAGTTCTGGTTCACTGACCCTGACGCAAGCAGTCAGCTATGGGTCACTAACTGCATTCCTCACTGTTGACGCATCTTAGGTCCCACTTACTACTATTTGTATCTACTGTAGCAGTATTTTCACTTACTACTATTAGTATCTATGGTAGCTGAATTGTCACTACTATTAGTATCTACTGTAGCAGTATTGTCACTTACTACCATTAGTATCTACTATAGAAGTATTGTCACTTACTACCATTAGCATCTACTGTAGCTGAACTGTCACTTACTACTATTAGCATCTACTGTAGCTGAACTGTCACTTACTACTATCAGTATCTACTGTAGCTGAATTGTCACTTACTACTATCAGTATCTACTGTAGATGAATTGTCACTTACTACTATCAGTATCTACTGTAGCTGAATTGTCACTTACTACTATTAGTATCTACTGTAGCAGTATTGTCACTTACTACTATTAGTTCCTACTTGTCACTTACTACTATTAGTTCCTACTTATCACTTACTACTATTAGTTACTACTGTAGCAGAATTTTCACTTACTACTATTAGTATCTACTGTAGTGTTACTGTCACTTACTACTATTAGTTCCTACTTATCACTTACTACTATTAGTTCCTACTGTAGCAGAATTTTCACTTACTACTATTAGTATCTACTGTAGTGCTACTGTCACTTACTACTATTAATATCTACTTCAGTGTTATTGTTACTTACTACTATTATCATCTACTTCAGTGTTACTAATATCTACTGTAGTGCTACTGTCACTTACTACTATTAATATCTACTTCAGTGTTATTGTCACTTACCACTATTAATATCTACTTCAGTGTTATTGTCACTTACTACTATTAATATCTACTTCAGTGTTATTGTCACTTACTACTATTAATATCTACTTCAGTGTTATTGTCACTTACTACTATTAATATCTACTTCAGTGTTACTGTCACTTACTACTATTAATATCTACTTCAGTGTTATTGTCACTTACTACTATTAATATCTACTTCAGTGTTATTGTCACTTACTACTATTAATACCTCATCATCATCCTTCAGCTTCCCAAGGAGCAGAGGCCTTCAACAAACCTTCAACAACTACTACTCACCAGCACAATATCCAATAGGGCAATCAAATAATGGGTTAAGGTGGTAAACGTAGAAAGTCTTGCAGTTCTTCACAAACAGTTCATCCTTGTAATCGCAACAGCTCCCATTAGGGTTATCGTTAACTTTCCCGCACAAAGTAAGGACAAGAATATCATCTGAAAATAATGTATCACATATTAAATAGTGTTGTGTTTGTCAGTTTGATCACTACATTGTTAATTACTTCATTATCACAAAACTGTATCCAGATACACCACCTGCACCACAATCATCTCAACCATTATAACAATGTCACTACAACAGAAGATCTGTGTAGTTGTTGCCAGAGGTCTCTGAAGAGACAAAGAAAGAACAGTACTACTGCACCGTTGGGCATGTCGTATAAGGTAATTAATACGAGGCTGGCAACCTTATTATGTCAAACTAATTGCTACAGAAACCACTTATAAAACAGCATGTCAATGTTAAGGTCACCTGCTGCAGTGGTTACTTCATGCTACCATAAGGATGTCGTGTGGTGAGTACTGGGGCAACTACAACAGTAGTTTTTGCCAGGAATAGTCTATGAGATATTAGATATAAGGTCTCTAGAAATTGGCTCGTTAGGAAAGAATAAAGACCTATTCGAGATAGGGACAAGAAGACAGGAATGCGAATGCTTTCCACTAGACAGTGTTTTCTAATTAATTATGGAAAGAGTTCTGTTTCCCCACGACCTTAGCTTCTGCCCTTAGATCCCGTACAGAAAAAGCCCCCAACCTCATCTGAGTAAAGAAAGGTTCCTATAGGTGAATATGTAACACCGACAGCACGAGTGATACATTAACAAACTCTTGATAATGATCAACCGATCGTTGGGTTTATTAATGAAATATCCACACATATAGGGTTAGTAATGGTTAGAACGTGATGATGGTGAAAGACGATTCACACAAAACACACAGATGAGATAATAAAATTACAGTTAATTAAGTAATAGTTAATTAAGAATGAACTGGTGTAAAGTGAAATGATGATGTGATATGATACGTGTTACCAAAATGGTGAGTACTCTACACAGTCCATGTGTCTCTAAATGCTTCTCCTAGATATGAGGATTCACATGTATGCATAAAATGTCCCAAGTTGTTATACGTTATGTCGAGTGGGGTATCTCTAAGTCGAGGACGTTCTGATGAATATTGTTGTCATACGGAGAACGCTGACGAGATATCTATGTATATTCCTTCACTGTTTGAGTATATCTCTGTAGTGTGGATCAACAGTTAATAGTTGTCATATGAACAAAAAGTCTGTTGTCTAATCTCCCGAGGGTACTGGTCAGACTGGATATCTTCATGAAATGTTAGTGATATGTAGACTCATAACCTTGCATATGTAGTCGTGATTCATAAAATATATATATAGTCTGCTTCATAGAATGCGCTTAAGAGGGTGTTGTCCTTGCTATAAATATGCGATTCCTCTTTTGAGCTCTTTTGCTTGACTTCAGATAATAATGATCTTTCGAGTGATTTGAATTTATGATGACTCTGTATTGAACTTGTGATAACTCTGTATTGAACTTGTGATAACGATGTATTGAACTTGTGAGCAAGCAGTATATGGTGACGAAAAATGCTGCGTCCACCTTCTGACTTGTGGGTGAGACAATATTCCTTTTTAATTGAGGAATGAAAGATGTCCTATGGCGAATTCTGCTAGCCAAATGTCCGTTTTTGATAACTTATTTCTGGTTAGATGTCAGACACGTTGCGTGTAGATTCAGACTTCTGATGAACTGAAGACACACAAAAGTCTTCGTAAGTTTTTCCCATTTAACATCACTGGTTGACTTGCATTTAAACTACTGCTCATTAATCATCTCTCTCTCTGAGTTCAATTCTAATGATGTTAAATATCTTGTACATGAGAGTGTGTGCACATGGGAGACTGTGATGATGATAAAGGTGAAATATGAACTATTAATTACCTCCTATCATCCTATCATCTTCTAGGAAAATCTGATTTTATTAATCAGTTATGCCAAGAATTATTTGAAACTTTATCTTTCGCACATTTTAGCTGTGAGGTTAAAATAAACAAAAATAAGAAAATGTATTAATAAGCATAAGATCTACTAACCTTCTTTTCCCTTCGCAAAATCCTTTAAGAACACAATTAATCACAGAACTGAATTATCATCCACTCTGAATAAACACGTGTATTAGGCTATGCGTTTTTGGGATTAATCTCTTCCTCACAAGGTAAAAAACTGGACTCCTTCCCAGAACAAGCTACGCAGTAGATTATATTTCTGCCAGTCCAATATGGGTTTCTTGTACAGCTCATACCAACCAATCATTAATGGCCCCTCTGGTCACTCATTCACAGGATCACTCTTTTCCCCTGTCAGTCCAAACGTGGGTGTAGTTTGACCTCTGATTGTTTATTGTTCAAGGTGGGCGTCCAATGTGGTAAATCAACGCTTGTCTGAACCGCGGCCGACCCAAGATAACACCATTACAGCATGAGACGTTTTCCCCTGGCCAATCTGGGCGTCCAATGTGGTGTCACAGAAATTACAGCATGCCCAGATGTGTTTTTACCAAATTTATCACGATGCAATGTGGGCTTCAAACGATAATGTCAGGCATGTGGACTCAATCAAAGGACTTTATTTCCCCCGATGAAAGAACAAATGTGGTTCTCTAGATACCGGTCGCGAGTAATCACAACGATGAAATAGCAAATGTGGATCGCAAATGTTGCATGAAAGAGCAAATGTCGGAAAAAATACAATACAAAAGATGTAGGAAAAAATAGAGCAATAAGGCCTTTGCGCTTGTTTATCACAATAGCCCCTCCTCAAGTGTGATGTCAATCGTACTCAGGAGAGCTAAGCCTTCTTGCTCGGGATTCTTTAATCCTTTTCCTCATCTTCGTTTTTCTCTTCGGTTTCCACCCTTTCCTCTACTTGTTTGTGCTCTCCGTCCTGCCTCATAGGATGACGGCTTAAAAAATCCGCTCCTACGTTATGTTTTCCTTGGATATAGTCCACTTGGAACGTGTAAGGTTGTAGAACAAGCGACCACCTCATCAGTCTAGCATTCAAATTCTTTGAATTGGCGAGGAAGGTCAGAGGTTGGTGATCACTCTGGATTGTAAATTTCCTTCCGTACAGGTATACTTGAAATTTTTGTATTCCCCAGACGAGGGACAAACATTCCTTTTCGATTGTGGAATAGTTTTGTTCTGCTCGGTTTAACTTCCGACTCGCATATGCGACCGGAAATAGATTTGGTGGGCTTCTGTCATCTGGCTGTAGTAATGTAGCCCCTATTCCAATGTTACTGGCATCTGTGCGCAAGATGAATTTTCTAGTTAAATCCGGAAGCCGTAAAATAGGTTTTGTGGTGAGTTTCTCTTTTAAGAGTGCATATGCATGTTCACATTCTGCTGACCATGTCACTTTATCTGGGTTTCCTTTCTTGGTTAGCGATGTAAGCGGCGCACAGAGGCTATTAAAATCCTTTATATATCTCTGGTAGAATCCACAGAGAGATACAAATGACCGGACATCCCTTTTTGTGGACGGTCTCGGTGCATTTCTCAGCTTCTCAACGTTTTGAGTCTCGGGGAACATGGTCCCATGGGATATAGTATGTCCTAGGAACTCTAGCTGTTCACACCCAATTTGACATTTTGTTGGGCGGGCGGTTAGTCCCGCTTCTCTGAGTCTGTTAAACAGCAAGGATAGCGCTGATATATGTTCTTCAAACGATTCAGTAGCTACTAGGATATCATCCATAAAATTGCTGATGGCGGGATGATTCAAAGGATCCAATAACTTTCGCATCATCCTTGTGAAGACACTAGGAGCATTGTTCAGTCCAAATGGCATCACATTAAACTCGAAGTGTCCATCTGGAGTACTGAAGGCTAACAGGTTCCTCACCTCAGCTTTTACCGGTATTTGATAGTACCCTTTACTGAGGTCGATCTTTGAAAAATAGTGAGCCCTGCTCAGCTTAGTAAATAGCTGGTTCTGGTCCGGTAACGGTTCTGGCTGGAACTGTGTTAACGCATTCAGCTGTCGGTAGTCGATGCACAGGCGGTGTTCTCCACTGGGTTTGCGTAACAGCACCACTACCGCACTGTAAGGGGACTCCGACTTCGAAAATATGCCTTCCTCAAGTAAGTAATCAATTTCTTGCTTTAATGCCGTCGCCTTGGCATACGGAATCGGATAGGTTCTCATTCGGACGGGCGTAGGATCCGTGACTTCCATGTCAAACTCCATCAGGTTTGTCTGGCCCGGTTTGTCTGTCAGAGAGTCGGCGTGGTTTTCCATCAATCTCCTTACTTTTTCTTGCTGGGCTTCCGTTAAGGTGGAGCTTATTTTCACATCTAAATGTGATTCCTCCTGTATCACCGGATACTCTACGGATGATAATGGCTCTTCTTCCATTTGCATAGCAATGGCCATAGTCATGAGGTGCGCTGGTTCGGCAGGGGCTTGCTCGTAAAACTTCTTAAGCAGATTTAGGTGATAAATTTTCTTCTTTCCGTTCACGGCGATTTTATAGTTGGTGCAAGAAATCTTTTCCACCACTTTATAGGGTCCCCTCCAGCAAATCTGCAATTTATTACTGCTGCTTGGTAGAAGTAGCACCTTCTCTCCTACTGCTAGTTCTCGGTCCTTCGCATTGAGATTGTAATATTTGGCATGTTTCCGCCTAGCCTCCCGTACTTTCGCTGTGGCTAATTCCCAGCTAGTCTTCAGGCGTTGTTTCAAGTCTGTGACGTACTGGAAGGCTGATGTGACAGTGTCGTCTGCCTTGGCATCTGTCCATGTTCTTAGTAATGCTTCTAATGGACCTTTAATAGGTCTTCCGAAGAGTAATGTGGCCGGAGGAACTCCAGTTGACGCATGCGGTACTTCCCTATAAGCAAATAATGCGGCAGGAAGATACTGATCCCAACTTTCTGGCTTCTCCTGTGCCAACTTCCAAAGAATAGAGGTGAGCGTCCCGTTAAACCGCTCTACTTGCCCGTTACTTTGGGTGTGATAGGGTGAAGTATGGATATGCCTAGTCTTGAATATTCTAAGCACCTCCTCTGTCAACTTGCCTCTAAATTGTGACCCGTTGTCTGTGAGAATTTCATGCTGGAAGCCCAATCTAGTAAAGATATTCAGTAAAGCGTCAGCTACATGCACTGAGTCGCATGCTGGCATGGCTATGGCTTCGCCCCACATGGAACAGGTGTCCACTAAGGTAAGGATATGGGAGTTCCTCTTCTTAGTTCTCAGCAGAGGTCCAATTATATCCACGGCCACTCTTTCAAATGGGGTGCCCAAGATTGGCATCTCCCCAAGGGTCGCGGGTGCCGTCCAGTGTTTTGGTGCAACTTTCTGGCACTGAGGACAAGACTTGACGAAACGTTCAATGTCGCCGGTGATCCCTGGCCAATAATAGTGGCAGGCGATCCTTTGAGTCGTGGCGCTCATTCCCATGTGTCCACTAAATGGGATAGAGTGGCCCATCTCAAGCACCTGGTTCCTATAGGTTGCAGGAACTACTAATTGGTTGTGTTCCTGTCCTTCATTTCCAGCTCGGCGATACATCAATCCATTTTTCATAAAGAAGTCTCCCTTGGTAGGTGGGTTGTGTGTCCTAGGTAATTTTTTTAAAACAGGGCGCCAGTGAGGAATCTTCCATTTGGGCCCTCTTCAATTCCTCGGGGAGGATATTGGTAGAAGGTTCGTGCTCTGCGTCTTTTCTTGACTGTCCTCTAGTCTGTACGGCCGCCATGACTAGTGGTTGAGTAGGTTCTCCAAGGAACACATATCTACATCCCAAGATTAAAGAGTAGATTGGTTCTTCCATGATAGCTGCATGAATCTCTCCTGTCACATAACGAGATTCCACTCTGATAAGTGCAATTGGCAGTGTCATGGGTGCAACATCCTTCGTCGGACCTTGGATGTCGACACTCTCTTCTGTTATCTGGTCAGGGGTGACAAGAGATGCCCTGACCACCGCATCGAAAGCAAGTCAAGTGTCATAAAGGCACTCCATAGATTGTCCGTTTACGAGGACTGATTCGATGATGGGAGGATGAGAAACGTTTCCGGTCCTCTGCTCCTTCCGGTGTGACGATTTTGTCTGCAGACAGGCAGCATGTTGGGGAGGAGGTCTGCGCTTGCACTCATTAGTGTTGTGATTGTTCAAGCGACAGTGCTTGCACCATTTATCTCCCTGTCTCTGGTGTGGCGCAGCATTTTTCTTGTTTTGCTCTTTGTAGTTATCTTGTTTTGCGTGCTGTTTATGCGAGATGTGTGGTCCTTTGCTTTGTTGGTCTGGTTGGGAGCGAGCAGGTTGCTTTGGCGCCTGATCCGAAAACTTCTTTCTGGCTCCTTGAGACTCAATGAGAGCATTTTGGAATCGCTCTGCCAGTGTAAGAATATTTTCTAACCAGTCAGCACCGTTTTCAGTGAGAAATCTACGCATTTCCACCGACATAGATTCTTTTAGTTGCTCTATCACAATCAGCTCTTTCAACCCGTCATAGTTCTCGGTAAAGTTTCCCAGTGTACACCACTTCACTATGTAGTCTTCAATACGGGCTGCCAACTGTGAGAAAGTCTCTCCTGCATCCTTCCTAGAACCTCGAAATTTTTTTCGGTAAGCCTCTGAATGAAGCTCGTACCTCACCAAGAGAGCTTTTTTCAATGCCTGGTAGTCATCTTGCTCTCCGGCCGGAAGTTTATTAAAAACTTCGTAGGTGGCTCCTCTTAGGCCCTGGGAAAGTTTCAAGTTCCACTTCCGTTCTTCAAGCCCAAACCCTGTTGCAAAGCGTTCAAAGCGGTCTAACCAGGCGTCCATGGTATCGTTCCTTTCTGAAAAAGGTTCCAGCGGAAAGTTCATGGCATTGGGTGGCACAGGTTGCAAAGTAGGCGCACCATCTGAGCGGGGTGAGTACCCTCCATCACAGTTGGAAGCCGCTGCACTTTTTGCCAGCTCTATCTGATTGGTCTGTCCCTGGATTTCCAGTTGCTTCATGTTAAGTGCATGCTCTGCTGCTTCTTTCCGCTCCGCTGCTTCTGCTGCGGCTTTCCGCTCCGCTGCTTCTGCTGCTTCTTTCCGCTCCGCTGCTTCTGCTGCGGCTTTCTCCATTGTAAGTTTCTGCATTTCCATCTCTCTTGCATGGAGTTTATCAGTCTCCTCGCTTACATATTTCATCAGGTCTTTTCCACTTAACCCGTATTCACGCCCTGCCTCCATTAAACTAGTTCTAATTTTTGCGGCATCTGCCATGATATGCAGTACTGGTTCGCGAAGGGAAAAATTGGCAGTGACCTCCAAACAAATTTAATAGACTCACCCAAGTAATTATCTCTTTAAAACCAGCTAGGTTTAAATTAGTAATCAAGTTCAAATAGTTCTTAAAAATCACTCACTCAGCGTATTCTGAAAAATTAATTAACAGATTATCTCGAAGTTTCTATGAAAAATTTACTAAATATTTATGATAACAATTTCTCCAGCAGTTACTGAAAAAAAAAAATTTCAGTTCCCTACAGTATCCTCTGTTCTCAAAAGGTGTTTACTCTGTCCGTTTGATACTCAATTTAAAAAGTATCACTCGTGCTTTAGAGATATAAATTATTCCCCTATGAAATAGACAAATTATAGTAATAGTCAGTCTAAGAGATAATCCCTCGAAATGCCAACCAATTTTGCAATTATCGCAATTGTATGGCAGGGATGAAAATGTGATTTATCACACTTCTAAGTCCGGGTTCACTAATCCCAAGACGAGCCCACAATTGTCGTGTGGTGCGTACTGGGGCAACTACAACAGTAGTTTTTGCCAGGAATAGTCTGTGAGATATTAGATATAAGGTCTCTAGAAATTGGCTCGTTAGGAAAGAATAAAGATCTATTCGAGATAGGGACAAGAAGACAGGAATGCGAATGCTTTCCACTAGACAGTGTTTTCTAATTAATTATGGAAAGAGTTCTGTTTCCCCACGACCTTAGCTTCTGCCCTTAGATCCCGTACAGAAAAAGCCCCCAACCTCATCTGAGTAAAGAAAGGTTCCTATAGGTGAATATGTAACACCGACAGCACGAGTGATACATTAACAAACTCTTGATAATGATCAACCGATCGTTGGGTTTATTAATGAAATATCCACACATATAGGGTTAATAATGGTTAGAACGTGATGATGGTGAAAGACGATTCACACAAAACACACAGATGAGATAATAAAATTACAGTTAATTAAGTAACAGGTAATTAAGAATGAACTGGTGTAAAGTGAAATGATGATGTGATATGATACGTGTTACCAAAATGGTGAGTACTCTACACAGTCCATGTGTCTCTAAATGCTTCTCCTAGATATGAGGATTCACATGTATGCATAAAATGTCCCAAGTTGTTATACGTTATGTCGAGTGGGGTATCTCTAAGTCGAGGACGTTCTGATGAATATTGTTGTCGTACGGAGAACGCTGACGAGATATCTATGTATATTCCTTCACTGTTTGAGTATATCTCTGTAGTGTGGATCAACAGTTAATAGTTGTCATATGAACAAAAAGTCTGTTGTCTAATCTCCCGAGGGTACTGGTCAGACTGGATATCTTCATGAAATGTTAGTGATATGTAGACTCATAACCTTGCATATGTAGTCGTGATTCATAAAATATATATAGTCTGCTTCATAGAATGCGCTTAAGAGGGTGTTGTCCTTGCTATAAATATGCGATTCCTCTTTTGAGCTCTTTTGCTTGACTTCAGATAATAATGATCTTTCGAGTGATTTGAATTTATGATGACTCTGTATTGAACTTGTGATAACTCTGTATTGAACTTGTGATAACGATGTATTGAACTTGTGAGCAAGCAGTATATGGTGACGAAAAATGCTGCGTCCACCTTCTGACTTGTGGGTGAGACAATATTCCTTTTTAATTGAGGAATGAAAGATGTCCTATGGCGAATTCTGCTAGCCAAATGTCCGTATTTGATAACTTATTTCTGGTTAGACGTCAGACACGTTGCGTGTAGACTCAGACTTCTGATGAACTGAAGACACACAAAAGTCTTCGTAAGTTTTTCACATTTAACATCACTGGTTGACTTGCATTTAAACTACTGCTCATTAATCATCTCTCTCTCCGAGTTCTATTCTAATGATGTTAAATATCTTGTGCATGAGAGTGTGTGCGCATGGGAGACTGTGATGATGATAAAGGTGAAATATGAACTATTAATTACCTCCTATCATCCTATCATCTTATCACCTTCTAGGAAAATCTGATTATATTAATCAGTTATGCCAAGAATTATTTGAAACTTTATCTTTCGCACATTTTAGCTGTGAGGTTAAAATAAACAAAAATAAGAAAATGTATTAATAAGTATAAGATCTACTAACCTTCTTTTCCCTTCGCAAAATCCTTTAAGAACACAATTAATCACAGAACTGAATTATCATCCACTCTGAATAAACACGTGTATTAGGCTATGCGTTTTTGGGATTAATCTCTTCCTCACAAGGTAAAAAACTGGACTCCTTCCCAGAACAAGCTACGCAGTAGATTATATTTCTGCCAGTCCAATATGGGTTTCTTGTACAGCTCATACCAACCAATCATTAATGGCCCCTCTGGTCACTCATTCACAGGATCGCTCTTTTCCCCTGTCAGTCCAAACGTGGGTGTAGTTTGACCTCTGATTGTTTATTGTTCAAGGTGGGCGTCCAATGTGGTAAATCAACGCTTGTCTGAACCGCGGCCGACCCAAGATAACACCATTACAGCATGAGACGTTTTCCCCTGGCCAATCTGGGCGTCCAATGTGGTGTCACAGAAATTACAGCATGCCCAGATGTGTTTTTACCAGATTTATCACGATGCAATGTGGGCTTCAAACGATAATGTCAGGCATGTGGACTCAATCAAAGGACTTTATTTCCCCCGATGAAAGAACAAATGTGGTTCTCTAGATACCGGTCGCGAGTAATCACAACGATGAAATAGCAAATGTGGATCGCAAATGTTGCATGAAAGAGCAAATGTCGGAGAAAATACAATACAAAAGATGTAGGAAAAGATAGAGCAATAAGGCCTTTGCGCTTGTTTATCACAAAGGAGCACAAAGAAAAATGATGATGATGATGATGATGACTTGTAAATTGATGGTAGCCTGTGGCAGTAGAATTTAGAAGACAGAGAACAAGATAGAGTAACAATTTTCCTATTCATAAATCAATCATGAACACCCATATTATAACTACTGCACACACATCATCACACAAGCAGACAGTCTGTATCATTATGACTCCACCTGCTCAAGCCATCCATGCTGAAAGCCAGGGCAAAATGTCCATACTAGTACACAAAGATTCGGACCGTGAAAATGGTAGAAGAATCTGAAAGGATCAGTAGCTCATAAAGCTGAACAGAAAAATTGGGGGCACATTAGGGTGTATTAACCACTTAGCAACTCAATGACCAACTAAAGCTGTAGCCTGTAAAATAAGCCACTCCGCGAGCTATGCTTAGAGGAGAAACCAATCAGCGAATCAACAAGAATTACAGGTCATACTTTGTGAGTAATGTCAGTGGTGTACTGGGGGGAAGAGGTGTGGACCACCCCGGGTGACAGCCAGGTGTGTCATCGGACACTGTTATGACAGCCCTGCAACAGTGTAAAAATCTACTTGCTAGAATAATATATTTATCTGTATGTTTACTTATGGGGTAAGCCAAAGGCAGGATCTGTCCCAGGTGCCAAATACTTCAAAAACGCCCCTGGGTGGAGTACAACTAACTGCTCATGATTGTATGTGTTTACATTTTTCTTGTCGTTGTCATTTTTGGAAATGTGAGTTAGGGTGGGTGACTTTACTAAGTGTTAAAGGCAGATAAAAAGACTTTTGCTGCATACAGCTGAAGAGATATGAGCTTAACCATGCACTTGGCAATGAAAGTACAGGTCAAATCAAACAATAAGTAACTGAAGAAAAGACTGATTGCAAAAAGACATGAGAACAACAGCATTACAATGGATAGAAACATCAAGACACAGAAAACTGTCTCATCAAGGAACAGACAGAAAATATTCTAATCAAGAGAAAGAAAATAGTATCATTAAGAGACAGACAGATAATAATCTTATCAACAAACAGAAAACAATTTCCTGAACAGACAGCAAACAGTTTCATCAAGTGGCAGAAAATAGCCACTTTATCAAGGGACAGAAAATAGCCACTTCATCATGAGACAGAAAATAACCACTTTATCAAGAGACAGAAAACAGTCTCATCATCATCATCATGTGACGTATTCTTTCCAGAACGTTGTCTCCATTACAGCTGCTCTGAACGCATCACGATTCTGGGCAAGTCGACCTGCATCAGCCAAAGACAAGTTCAGACTCTCTGTGATGTCCTGGGTCCACCGTCGTCTAGGTCGACCCCTTCCCCTTTTTCCAGGGACCATGCCTTCCATCACTGTTTTTTCCAGACTATTATGTCTTTTTATATGACCGAAAAATTTCAGCTTCCTTATTGCGATGGTATTTAGGAGCCAATGTTCCTGTACGTTTAGTGAGTGCAGTACTTCTCTGTTGGTCTTTTTTTCTGTCTCATCAAGAGACAGAAAATAATCTCATAAAAAGACAAAATGTAATTGTCTGTGGCCTAATGGATATGAACGCAGTTTCATAATCCAGATATACCAGGTTCGAAACCTGCACAGGCGGTTTGGTAGCAGATCGCTTTGTGTGGATTTTTAACAATGGTATAAGCGCCGTACCGTTCAGAAAGCAATGGCAAACTACTGAATGAAAAAATTGCCTAGAAAAATCACATACAGCCAATAAAAGCTGGGGTTGATTGCCACGTCCTGTAAAGGATAAGCAACTAACTTTAACTTATCAATAGACAGAAAATGGTCTCATCATGAGTTAGAAAATATATTTTTTATTACTTGTTGCCAGCAGTCTTCCGTATTTGCTTCATCTTCCAGCTGTTGGAGTACTTGGTATTTGTTGGATACTGTGATTGAAAATTTTTCTCTTATTTCCTGATTTCTTAGATTTCCCACATCATACTGTTGTCTATAGCTATATACTGTTGTCAATTTCTTGAGTTTTAATTTTGTTTTAACCAACAGAAGATGGTGGCCTGATACCACATCTGCTCCTCTACATACTTCTACATCATGCAATGATGACCTAAACGTCTTACTTATGCATATGTGATCAATCTGATTCTCAGTTCTGTGGTCAGGTGATATCTATGTTGCTTTGTTTTCTTTTATGTGGAAATATGCTTCCTCCTATAGCTAGTTGAACAAGCAGGTTTTTGACAAAACAGATCCTGTACTGACCAGATAGCCACATTGAGAACAATAGTTGAACAAAGTCTGGAATGGAATTCACCGCTATACATTGGATTTGTGGACTATGAAAAGGCATTTGACAGTGTAGACAGAGAATCACTTTGGAAATTGATGAGGCATTATGGAGTTCCAATGAAGATCATTAACTTAATAAGGAAGACCTATGAAGACATGACATGCAGAGTTCTTCATGAAGGACAATTTACAGAACTGTTTAGGATCAGAACGGGAGTGAGACAGGGATGCCTCTTGTCTCTATTAGGGACCCCAAGATGCAGCAATAGTGAATGCAGTCAGCGACCCATAGCTGTACTGCCTGCGTCAGGACCAGCGAACCAGAGCTGGTCAAGACCGCACTCCACCTCCACATGGTGGTCCTGGAAACAGTCTGCAGCAGTGCAGTCTGGCTGAGCGAGTGCGGATCGAAATGGGAAGGCAAACCCGGTCCCTAAAAAATGCCGTGCTGAAGTCGGATGTGTCGACCGAAAGGTGCAGATATCACAGCTTAGGCGTAAACAGACACAACGCAACCACCGTCCTTTTCAGGGCGAATGAGGAATAGGAAGAAGAAGTCTCTATTTCTATTCTTACTAGCAATAGATTGGGTTATGAAAACATCGACATCACACAACAGAAATGGAATCCATTGGAATCTGACTAAACAGCTTGATGATCTGGATTTTGCAGATGACTTGGCTCTTCTGTCCCATATCTACAATCAGATGCAAGAGAAAATTAAAATTCTTGATGAGAGGTCACAAGAAGTGGGCCTGAAAATACACAGGGAAAAGACAAAGATTATGAGAATAAATGCAAGAAATTATAACAAGGTTGAACTTGAAGAAACACCACTAAAGGATGTAGAATTTTACACATATCTTGGCAGTAATATAGACAAAGTTGGAAGGACAGACAATGATATCAAAATAAAAATACAAAAAGCAAGAGGAGCTTTTATTGCATTGGGAAACATATGGAGAACAAGAGAAATCAAGTCCAACACGAAAATAAGAATCTTTAACTCAAATGTCAAGTCAGTCTTCTTGTACGGCTCTGAGACATGGAGAGCAACAAAAACAACAACCAAAAAGCTACATACTTTTATAAACGGGTGCTTGCATAGAATAGAAGGACTGAAATGGTATGACAAAGTCACAAATGTGGAATTGATGACAAGAACCAGACAAGTGTAAGTGGAACAAGAATTGAGAAGAAGACGCTGGCGATGGATAGGACACAAATTGAGGAAACCTGTTGTTAGCATTACATGGCAGTCCTTGTTCTGGAATCCACAGGGAAAGAGAGGCAGAGGTAGACCAAAAAACACATGGAGAAGAGAACTGGATACAGAGGTGAAAATGATGAGGAAAACATGGAAAGAACTTGAGCTGATGGCATAGGACAGGAAGACTTGGCATGTGTTTGTTGAAGGCCTATGCACCTCGGAGAGCTAAAGGGTATTGATTGACTTCAAGCTCTCTGCACTTCTGGTTGAGCCCTGCTTCTTTTGCTGTGTTACATTTGTTGACTATTTCCTTATTTAGTCTGTCATTTTCTTCGTTGTCTTGCTTCTTCTTCCTTCTTTCATCCATCAGTTGTAAAATTTCATCTGTCATCCACTTCATCTTTGCAGTCATCTTTACTTCTGGTACAGTTTCTTTTGATGTTTGATGTATTGATTCCTTTAGCATTTCCCACTGTTCATCTATACTCTGTATTTTTTCTATTGCATTGTACCTATTCTGTACTGTAATGTTGTATCTACCACTCATTTCCCTATCTGATTTAAGTAAGGCTAAGTTTAATTTCATTTATTGTTGTTTCCGTAACTTCATTGTTTTTTTTATATAGACAGGGGTGTCAGCCCTATGCTAAAACCCCCAACCTGGAGGACCAGGGTACCAGCTTTTGTCTGACCCCTACCCACACAGACCAGTCCAGCTTGGTTGAACCTACCAGGAGTAAAACTCCCCTTTTTGAAGATAGGAGTACGACAGGGATGCCCCTTATCAACCACTCTATTTTTAACAGTCATAGACTGGGTGATGCGCCAGACAACAGAGGGCAGTCCAAGAGGAATAAGATGGACAACATTTTCTACACTGGAAGATCTGGAATATGCAGATGACATTGCACTACTAGCACATTCACATCAACACATCCAGGAAAAAACAGATAGACTTAATAAGTTTAGCCAGCAGGTGGGCTTGAACATCAATTTAAAGAAGTCTGAGGTCATGACGCTCAATGTGAGAAACCCTGAGCCCATATCAGTAAGGAATCAGCAACTGGTACAGACAGAGACCTTCACATACCTAGGAAGCATAGTAACACCAGACGGCGGGGCAGGCAAAGACATCAACATCAGAATGAATAAGGCAAGAACAGCCTTCTTTAGCCTAAACAACATCTGGAAGTCCTCCCAATACAGCACAAGCACAAAATTAAGATTATATCAGAGCTGTGTGCTTTCTGTGCTTCTCTATGGTGCGGAATGCTGGAGAGTTACAGAGAAGGAAATGTCGAAACATGCCTAAGAAAAATTCACCGAATCTTTTGGCCGAATACCATCACTAACCAAGATCTGCTTACTCATAGCAAGCAAGAGGACATGCACACCATCATAGCTGGCAGACGCTGGAGCTGGGTTGGCCATGTCCTCAGAAGAGACCCCGATGCCATCACAAGAACAGCTATGCTTTGGACCCCTGAAGGAAAACGAAAGAGAAGCTGACCAAAAACAACCTGGCGGAGGACTGTGGAGGCTGAGATGCAAAGAATGAACCAGAGTTGGGGCACTGTACGAAGGATGGCCAGCGACCGAGCAAAGTGGAATCAATTTGTTGTTGCCCTACAAGACGTCACTAGGCGTGATGGCCACTGACTGCTTTGATGGTCGGCGGCTAACGATCAAAGAAGAAGAAGTTTAATTTGATGTTGTTTGGAGCTCGCTTTACTTTCTTCAATTTTATTCTGAGTTTTCCTATTACTGATACATGATCGCTGTTGCAGTCTGCTCCTGGCCTAGTTTTCACAGATTTCAAACTGTTCCTAAATCTCCTGCATATCAGTATGTAGTCGATCTGATTATGAACATTGTTCCCTGGACTTTTCCACGTGCAAAGGTGTCAAGGATGCTGCTTAAACCAGGTGTTTCCTACTATCATCATGTGTTCTTGCCCACTCTATCAGTCTGTCACCTCTCTCATTTCTTTCTCCCAGGCTATAACCACCAGTCACATCATCAACTTTTTCATTTCCAACCTTTGCATTGAAGTCTCCAAGTATAACAGTTGTCTCATGAAATTTACATTGAGTCATTGCATATCACGTTCATTGCAAAATGACACACATTTTACATTTTACAGTGATCTGACAGTCACTGATGTTATAATATTGACCTTTGATCTGACAGTCACTGATGTTACAATATTGACCTTTGATCTGACACTCACTGGTATTACAATACTGACCTTTAATCTGACACTTACTGGTGTTACAATATTGACCTTTGATCTGACACTTACTGGTGTTATAATATTGACCTTTGATCTGACACTCACTGGTGTTATAATATTGACCTTTGATCTGATACTCACTTCTTCTTTGATCCATAGCCGCCGACCGTCAAAGCAGACAGTGGCCATCATGCCTGGTGGCGTCTTGTAGGGCAGCAACAAATTGATTCCACTTTGTTCTGGTCGGTGGCCATCCTTTGTACAGTGCCCCAACTCTGGTTCATTCTTTGCATCTCGGCTTCCACAGTTCTCCGCCAAGTTGTTTTTGGTCAGTCTCTCTTTCGCTTTCCTTCGGGGGTCCATAGCATAGCTGTTCTGCTGTTCTTGTAATGGTATCATGGTCCCTTCTGAGGACGTGGCCAACCCAACTCCAGCGTCTGCCAGCTATGATCGTGTGCATGTCCTCCTGGTTACTCTGAATAAGCAGTTCTTGGTTGCTGATGGTGTTCAGCCAAAAGATTCTGAGAATTTTCCTTAGGCAGATTATGTAGAAGGAGGACAGTTTTGACATTTCCTTCTCTGTTACTGTTACCTCGCACTTTGCTCACAGGCTGGTAAATCATCGCTGTGCGCAACGGAGCAGAACGCAAAAATACTTCGAGTGTGAAAAGCGTGCGAGTGGGGGAATGTGTGTGAGACAGGTATTTAGGTTATGACGTGGACATGGTCTGCTGTGGGGGGGAACGAAGGTTATCGTGGGCACAGTAAAGTTTGGGCTTGTGTTTTCAAAGTGTACGGATATTTATGTGAGAGCGACAGACCAGTGTTTATTGTTATAAAATATTTCAGAGTCAGGATAATTGACTCAATTCATTATGATGTGTGCCTGATTGTATGTGGCTTAAGGAGATGGACAGTAAGTGATTTGAAAAAATACGGATTTGTAAAGTATGAAGGCGTCGTAGACGATACATAGACATTCTGACTTTAAACTGGCACAACGACATTATTGCTTATGTCTGCTACTGAACACATTTGTATTACTGATGCACTGTCCTATCATCATATGCTCTCAAAAGAAGTGAAGTACACTTATGTTGTATTGTGACATTAAATGTGATAAAACGTACAACAAGCTGTTGATCAAGATTATTCAAGTTGGCCATTCCTTACGTTACTGTTTAGACTGTTGTCTATTATATCAAATACCTTACAAGATCAGTGCAGCACATTAATATACTCGTTACCCAATAGCCTTCAATAAGTATAAGGTAACAGTATAAAGTGGTGGCCAGTGTGGGGATCGAACCCACGACATTCGCATTATCAGCACGATAACTTATACATTCCAGCATTCCACACCATAGAGAAGCACAGAAAGTACACAGCTCTCATACAGTCTTTATTTGGTGTTTGTGCTGTACGGGGAAGACTTCCAAATGTTGTTGAGACTAGCAAAGGCTGTTCTCGCCTTATTCATTCTGTTGTTAATGTCCTTGCTTGTTCCGCCGTCTGGTGTTACTATGCATCCTAGGTAAGTAAATGTGTCTGTCTGTCCTAACTTCTGGTTCCTTATTGTTATTGGCTCAGGATTTCCCACATTGAGTGTCAGGACCTCTGTCTTCTTTAGATAGATGTTCAGACCAACCTGCTGGCTATACTTATTCAGTCTATTGGTTTTTTCTTGGATGTGTTAATGTAAATGTGCAATGTCATCTGCATATTCCAGGTCTTCCAGTGTAGAAACGTTGTTCATCTAATTCCTCTTGGACTGCCCTGTTGTCTGGCACATCACCCAATCTTTGGCTGTCAAAAATAATGTTGCTGATAAGGGGCATCCCTGTATTACTCCTGTTTTCACTTCGAAAGGTAGATTACTCAATCCAACTCTGCATCTAAAGTTAGAATAGAGGCATTTTATAATGGAAACAATGCAGCTGGGAATTCCATAAGCCTGTGACGACTGGCCCAATCTTCTCTTCATTTAATTTTTGAGACACCATTTTTTTTATTCATCTTCAATGCATGATCGAAAAGCAGGTAAAAATACGCGGCAAATTTTGCTCGTTGATATCCATTCTAGCGTCTAGTACTATTTTTAGATTAACGACGTCATTCTAAACCTGACCTCAGTGGCCTGTAACCGGTTTTGAATTAGGGCAGACTACTTAGACTTAGATAGAACCAGTTAATCCCACTCTAGGGAACCCCTCACATGACTTTTAATGTTATTGATTGGAGTGTTTATCGGACGCCAAAGTCAGATGAGACACGCTTCAGGTCACGTGCCCAAGCGGAAATAACATGCTAAAAGTTGCGCCAAACGAGGCAACTTTTACTTGCATCCAGGCAGGCGAGGGGGCCAGACCTAATCTAAGACCGCTGCTAATTCACGTGTTAAAGCACTGTGAAGCCACATGTCTAAATTGCTGATTAGAGTCCAATCTCTGAGTAGGTAAGTGAAATCTTGTTAGAAAATAGTATTGTGGTGAAAGGTGTAGTACCTTGCAAAATCGACGTAGTGATTGGTACGTACTGGTTATGCTTTATTCATTTTTGCTTTACAATCGCATCTAGCCACATGGCTACAATGTGATCGGGTGTATTTTATGATACCATGGGATGAGATTGTACAAAGTGTTCATATTAACTTTAACTGGAATATATATTAATTTCCATATTATTTCATTGTATTCGACCCGACGCTTAGACTAGAGGAAATTAACACATTAACTACCGAATTGAAAAACACACTATGGCCAAATTAAATTTTTTCCCCATTTTCATCCTGGAAGTGTTTGCACAAAGTAATCTGTAGTTTTCGTAATTGTTTACAGATTTGTATGAATTACACGTCATTTTAAAGATAAATGAATGTACTATTAAAATAAGTACCATTTGTAACTCTAATAGAGGTTGTTGCTATTTAACGGCCCTCCGATGGCCGAGGACTTGCAATATTTTCACAGTTATAACTGCGTGCGCCCCATCTCTATCAAAATCACTATTTCAATCAATGTGCATACTGTTTTCACTCTTGTCCTCGTTGCTAGATCTATCAGTTTTTTTTTTTTTTTTTTTTTTTTTTTCTTAACCAGCGGCACTTGGGCTTTCAGCCCTTCGGCCCAATGACATATCATTGCGAGGCTGGGGAACCTGAGGACTTTCCTTCCAACCCGGTCAGGAGCTTCGCTCCTTCCCATCCACAGAGGGTTTATCACAGGAGCCGTTCAGGCTATTCAGTCAAATTTCCGGCCGTAAACATTTCTTCAAACGCCGACGCCCGGGTTTGAACCATGAACACCTGGTCGCCAGTACAACGCCGAAGCCATTACACCAGCGCGGCTCCCAGATCTATCAGTCAATTGTTGAAACAAGTTTCTAGCCTATTCAGCCGTTAGACGAGATGTACAAGCATTTTTTGTGGTCCTATCACTAGTTGCCATGGTAAACAGTTTTACACAATTTGGTAACTAACCCAAAACACTGAAAAATATGAACATAATATCAATTTTCCAGTGTTCTACAACAACCATGCTTTGGGAATTTGTTTTCCGGTGGTAGTTTAAAATCTCGAACCAGATCAGAAAGTATTTCAATACATTTTTCATTCGTTTTATTACTAAAATTAGATCGACGCTCTGAGCGGCTCGCGGTCCAAATGACAGGATTTCAAAAGCCGGTCCCACCGGCTCAGGGAAATTAATGTGTTAATATTAACAATAATGTTGACAGACCGTGACATAAAAATTCGTCATAATTTACATGACTATTCAACCAGAGATGAAGAGTTGGGATAGTGTCACCAGATAATTCTATAATAATTGACATGATGGTTAGGACGTAGCACAGAACTAGAATACTGTCGCCCGTTATTTCTATGATAATTCAGTGCATTTAATTGACAGTTCTAGGCTAATTCAGTGTGTTTAACTGACATTTATAATAATTCATCGTGTTACCATGACGATAAATGGGTGAAGAATTATAGTACTGCTACTTGGGCATGTAATATAATAATAAAAAGGCAGAAAGGGGGGAAAATTGATTTCAAGATTAGGCTCTAGACATATGATGTTAGAGACTAAAATCTGATATGACCGGCAGACAGACAGCTTAGGGAAAGACGGCTTCCTTAAGCTAGGAAATTTATGAAGCCGTATTTGTCTTCAGTCTATGGGGGAGCCTTGCACGACATGTTACATATTGTCTGATGTTTATCTTCCTTTATAAGGGGGGGGGGGGGGGGGGGGGGGGGGCTCGTAAAATATAACATATAATCCCAGTAATAATTAAGGATAATAATAATAGATAACTGAGAAGGAGACTACGGTAGCAAGAGACCAAATATCTCCTTACAAACTTTTCCAGACCTTGTCTAGTTAGGAGAATTTACACTCTTTGTCTCCCTTCAGCCTGTGGAGGACCCCAATAGGACTTCTTGAGCCAAATCTTCCTCTGGGTGATCCCAGAAAAGCTTCACTTAATTTATATCTATTATTTCTAACTACTATAAGTTCTTATTCTTCCTACGCTACGCCACAAAGCCCTCAGTATTTTCCATAGGCTGTCCCTGTGTATGCTGTTAAAAGCCTTTTCAAAATCAACAAAGTTATGATAGTCAATGGTGTTATAATATTGAACTTTGATCCGATACTCACTGGTATTATAATATTGACCTTTGATCTGATACTCACTGATATTATAATATTGACCTCTGATCTGACACTCACTGGTGTTATACTATTGACCTTTGATCTGACACTCACTGGTGTTATAATATTGACCTTTGATCTGACATTCACTGGTGTTATAATATTGACCTCTGATCTGACACTCATTGGTGTTATAATATTGACCTTTGATCTGACACTCACTGGTGTTATAATATTGACCTTTCATCTGACACTCACTGGTGTTATAATATTGACCTTTCATCTGACACTCACTGGTGTTATAATATTGACCTTTCATCTGACACTTACTGGTGTTATAATATTGACCTTTGATTTGACACTTATTGGTGTTATAATATTGACCTTTGATCTGACATTCACTGGTGTTATAATATTGACCTTTGATCTTCTTCTTCTTCTTCGTTCGTCCTGAAAAGGACGGTGGTTGCGTTGTGTCTGTTTACGCCTAAGCTGTGATATCTGCACCTTTCGGTCGACACATCCGACTTCTGCACGGCATTTTTTAGGACTGGGTTTGCCTTTCCATTTCGATCCACACTCGCTCAGCCAGACTGCACAGCTGCAGACTGTTTCCAGGA
This sequence comes from Oreohelix idahoensis, assembly GCA_024509875.1. Taxonomy (NCBI): domain Eukaryota; kingdom Metazoa; phylum Mollusca; class Gastropoda; order Stylommatophora; family Oreohelicidae; genus Oreohelix; species Oreohelix idahoensis. The sequence continues at coordinate 87,724 of JAMPIV010003799.1, forward strand.
CCACCACGTGGAGGTGGAGTGCGGTCTTGACCAGCTCTGGTTTGCTGGTCCTGACGCAGGCAGTCAAGCTATGAGTTGCTGACTGCGGTCTCTATTGCTGCGTCTTGAGGTCCCACCTTTGATCTGACACTCAATGATATTACAATTATGACCTTTGATCTGACAGTCACTGGTGTTACAATAACGACCTTTCACTCTCAGGTGGAATTCATTTCAACCAACCTTCAATATGGAGACAGAATTAGGATCTGATGTGATATTCACTTTTGGTAACATACTGACCTTTAACTTCTGGGTGGGATCCATCTATCCAGACTGGTGTAACAGTCCCACATGTGTTTCTGCCTGGGCATGTAGTAGAAATCTCAATGGCTGTGTCATCTGAATCCGCAAATCTGTACCAGCCTCTTTTAAGTTTGTTGTCACATACTGGAGTATCAGTGGGTCGTGTATCATATCCTGAAAGAAAACCCCCACTATTCATAAGGAAACAGAAAATGTAGAAAATAATATAACATAAATGGTAATTCAAACACCTGCCAAAGCTTGGGATAACAGAATGAAATTATTTAGAAATGACACAAATGACTTTTAATCTATTGATGTATGTGACAAGTTCTCAAACAACCAGTAACATGCTGGCATGTCAGAGACCTTGAGATGATCCTGGTACATGAATCATTCTACACAAATTTTTCTAATTTGAAAAAAAAAAATATGCATCTAATTGGAAAATAAATTTAGTGAAAAATTATAGACCTCAGAAATGAGGTATCTGAGGAAGGTGGTTGAAGTAACAAGAAGAGACATGGTCCACAACCAGACGATACATCAAGGCCTAAAAACCCAACCCATGCAGACCCAACTAAGATGGTTTGGCCATGTCTGCAGACCTCCAGGACGACCCAGATTCTGCTGGGAGGACAGCATTAGACAATCTTTGAACAACTGAGGACTAGAATGGAACTAGGCCAGGAGGAAGACAGCCGATAGGATCGTACGCCGCTCTCTCTTCCAACCTCTTTACCTCACGGTAGAAGAGAAATAACTAAGTAAGTAAGTAAGTAAGAAAAATTACAGTATTGGTGAAGACAGTAAGAAGATCATCTGAGTCCAATGGTTGCCACTATATTAATATAACTGAAGGGGTCAGTACTTTTAAGTGCACAGTAAATGTATCAAGGCTTTATCTGACTAAACGTGGTCATGATCATTTTCCTGTGTCCTCTGCATGAAGCTAACACTGTAGCTGGTGCCCTGACAGTCAACCTGTCACATGTTCTTGCAGTGGTGGTTCATGTGGCAGTTGGTTTGACATAATGAGGTTGCCTATCTCATATTAGTCACCTTATACCACGTGCCTGAGAGGTCAATAGTCCTTTTCTTCCTGTCTCTTCAGAGACCCATGGGAACTGATCAAATGTGATAAATAAAGAATCTTAACTCGTAGTATACGAGGTGCCTTCTATAGAGGCTGATGATCGATCCCCGTCAATAGCGAAAATTTATAGCTGAATGCATGTTTCAAACCACTGATCAATTTAGTTACGTGCATGATGTAGGGGTTTCATTTCTTCATATTTTGATATATAACACTTATGTTATCTTTATAAATAAATTATTTATTGCAAAATCTGTAATGGTAGTCATTGTGACGACTTGGCCAATCTTCTCTTCATTTTTTTTATTATTTACGTGACATCATTTTTTCTCATCCTCAATGCATGATCGCAAAGTCTCGGGAATTGTCACTTGCGGAAAATCTCCTAGCGTTCGGTATTTTCTCCTCGCTATTTTTAGATACGACGTCATGGTTGACCACTGACCTCGGTAGATAGAACCAGTATAGGCCACTTTAGGAAAACATCCCGTGACTTTTAACATTATTGATTGGAGCGTCTAAACGAGGCTAAGATCACATGATGCACGCTACGGATCACGTGTCCAAGCGGAAATGTCCCGCTAAAAGTGCGCCAAACACGGCCATTTTTTTCACTTGCCCAGGAACCCTCAAGAAAGCTAGGTCTAACCCAGATATCGGCGAATTCTCGCATTAAAAGCACTGAAGCCACGTGTCTAAATTGCGGGTTAGCGTCCATCTTTGAGTAGTCTATGGTGGAGCCTTGCACGACAGTCCAATCTCAGCGCAGAATACGGAGTCGAGCACAGAGAAGGCAAATCCGAACCATTCAAGACCTACCGGGGGCAACGTCAGGAGACCGGAGAACTAACCACACTTCACTATCAGCCGGGGGCTGAAAAGCTAAGTCCACGAAAAAGGGAACTCACTACATCAATGCCTAGTTTAGTCATCCATGATGAAAAACACTTGAATTGTGAGACACATAATACATACAGCAGACACTAATTCCATCGACAATACTATCATTCACCATCTATTCATTTTATTGCAATAAACCAATTGGGTGTATATACTGTACCCCACGCTTTGTTCCTTCCATTAGATGTTGAATATTGTCTATGTTTATCTTCCTTTATAAGGGAGGGGGAGCTCGTAAAATATAATATAATTTAAAGAATAATAATAATAGATAACTGAGAAGGGGACGACGGTAGCGAGAGACCAAATATCTCCTTACAATCTTTTCCAGACCTGTCGAGTTAGGAGAGAATTTACGTTCATTCGTCACCCTTCTCAAGTAAAGCTAAGCCTGTTTTCCGTGACCATAATTGAACGAAAACAATTAATTTAATTGTATTGTTCATTTACACACCTGACTCCAATACTATTTGTTCATGTTTTTGCTTTCTATTATCAGTTTTATGGCAGCCCCCTTCATGTTCACATAGTTAGACAATAGTTTGGTCAAATACCTTGTGCCTTGTGGTTTTTCCCACACGGCCACATTTGTAGCCAGAGCAACTCTGGGAAGGTTAAGGCGGCCGGCGTGATGCCGACCACATCACCCCTCGTGTGCCGACGGTCAAGATAATATGGGCCTAACACCATATTCCCAATATGCCTAAATGGGCGTGTAACGGGTTCCTTTACCTTTTTTTTTACAATAGAGGAAACTGAATAGAATAAATTCAACACTATCTAAAGTAAAGAAGGGTGAGATACCACAGAAAATCTGCAAATGTTGTCATAAGAGGCAGAAGGAGAATTGAGATCTGGAACAACATAATGCATCAACCAAAAATATAAAATGGTATGAATACTTCTCAAAATACAACCACAGCAGTTACCAGCACAAGCAATCAACAGCAGGGGATTTGGGTACAGGACAAGGGCAATGCCAAGGGACACTTCTGGAGGTAGCCTTTTTTTTTAAAAATAATATTTTGCCTCGTTTTGGCGAGGTGCATTCCATTCAACCTAGTCGGTTATTTAGGATGCATGTCCAAATATAAAAGACCTTTAGGACTGGTGGATAGTATAAGAAACAATTTCTATCTTGAATGCAGTTTGTATAAAAAAAATCTCTCACCTTTAAAGGGGAATCTGAGCACTTTTCAGTGCTGACAGATAATATACATATAATTAAAACAACACCTACAAGCCTCTCAAGATGTAACAGAGTAAAGATAAATCTAAGAACATGGAAGGAAATATGCCATAAACACAACTGATATTAGGTAACACCACATCAAATAGCAGAACGAATGAACTTTATTTTCAAAGGGTTGAGAATTGAGCACGCAGGCCCGTCTAACATTCTGCCCTTCCTTTCGCTCACCTTTCATACTGAATTCATTTATTCTCATATGCATGTTACATATCAATTTCAAGAAATTCAACGTCAAGTAAAATAATAATATAGCTGTTGCATCCTTTTCAAGTCCTTAACAGGCATTAACAAATATAGACAGTCTCAGGTCCTGTCTTTGTTAAAAGTGTACGCACCAACTGAGATTTAGTAATACGTTTTGTATATTAAATTTATTGTGCACGAGAACGCACATTTTTGGGGATTTTGAAATTAACGCGCTTGTTGTCAAACAAAGGCAGATGACGTATCTGCTGAGAGAATCAAGCAGGATCCCTACCAGACAGTATGGTCTGTTGATATATTTTAGCCCCTGCGTTCGGGCATATTGATTTTTACTTTGGTGATCGACTCACTGCATTCAAGACATAGCCCCAGTATCACAGAGTAAGGTATTGATATAATTGATTAAATATTTATTGAATTAATATCGTCATTGACATACATTCTACAAGTCAACCTCTAGCTGGTACCCTCATGCGTTGGGACCAGAATGGATCAAACTTGAACGTTTATGCATTGGAAGTCTCGAGCATATTTATAATGAAACTCGTTGATTGAAAGTAAGGGATCTACGTTATTGAATATTGGAATCGCCGTCATACAAGTAACGGCTTTATATGGAAGGTGAACCAAAAGTTAGAAGTTCATCCTATGTTATATTGATCAAGTTAATGATTATATTATGATATCTAGTAGTCGTATTCTGTTGACAATCTAGATAGGAGGGAATATCTATTTGATTGGATTCTATACTCTTGTTTGTACGATGAGGGATTGTCCTTGAAAGGTCAACCGTCGTAGAGAACATTTGTTAAACCTGCTATTCACTATTGTAAGATGAAACTTCGATATTATGCCGATGTCCCTTTATTATGCTTAACCATGCACCTGATGGAATCTTACCTATCATTTTATCAGGAAGGAATTTTCATGTATATGCACGATTTTTCGTATCGTCCTTTGTCAACGTGATTGTCAAATAAACTGTGGATTGTAACTTTAACCAATCATGAGTTCCAGTGTCCTTCCCTTGACACTGTTGTTGTTGATGTGACCGTTAGGACTTTAACTATTTGTACATTCATATGAAAAGAACATTCGCGTCTGATACACAAACAAATAGCTAACTGTCATCCCTTACACCATTCAAGCGTATGACTAACATTCAAACAAGACAGCTACGAATGGCAGTTACAATAGCACACTCATATTAACATTAATTACTTATAAGCATGACATAACATATGTTGAAAAGTACAAACATCGTCATTAGAACCTACAGTTGATGTTATAAGAAAAGATAATCCGATTAGGGGGGCATGTAATCAGAATTCAGAAAGTATTCAAAAAGTCTATGATTGTATGAATAGGGACTGAGGTTGTTTTTTAGGTTATGTGAAAGACAATTCCAAAGATGAGCAGCAGAGAAATAGGGAGCATCACCACTTGGTACAATTGGCAGCTTCATCCTCCCAGGTTGCTGAATTTATGTCCAATGCCTTCATGTTCTCTCTTGCATACATCTTTGAACATCAGCTGTGGTTGCTTGACTGTTCTTTTTCCATCTGTTGTCCATAGAAGAAATCTTTAGGGATGCGATCATCTTCCATGTGGTGGACATGACCTAGCCAGCGTAGTCTGCGCTGTCTAAGCAGTGTATACAATCTTTAAAGTCCAGCACATGACAGTATCTCGACATGTGTCACTTTATCCTTCCATGAATACCAAGGATGTGGCGTAGACATCTTAGATGGAAGGATTTAAATGAAAGAAAAGAAAAGGCATTAAAAGAGAGAGTTTGTCATTGATGGTAGACCCCAGGTACGTGAAGAGGTGCACCACTGCCAAATTCATAGCTACTGATAGTGATAACTGGTACAACATCCACAGCCTGACATTTGTTTTCTTTGGACTTCCAATGTTAATATACTATATAGTATAATATAGAACACAGAACACTATATACCCAAATTTTAACCCACATGGGGTTAAACTGAGTATTCCATGCATACGACTAACACCAGTTTTTCTGTGCATGGACCAAAAACCAAACTAAGAGACACGTGAATAAACAGGCTATTATATTTTCTTCCCTCCTTTTCTTCCATTATTGTATTACCTGTACTTCTGTAAGGCTGCTTCAGCACAGTGTGCCCTATTAGTTGGCAAGGATCTTCAAGACCTGCAAAGAAAATGCAGTTAATGTACTGTGACATATTATGATAATAGCTTTCATATATCTATTTCATTATCTACACTTTTCGTTTACCTAACTTTCACCGATGCATGTTTTGTTAACACAAAACCCTCCTATATTCAGAGATCTGTCTCTTTTTCTAATTTAGCATGCATATTTTATTGCTGTTTGCTATTTCCTTTGATGAAGGTTTACCAGCAGATCTATTAGCTAACGTTGAGCTGTAATTAAACGCCAGTGATTGAAAATCGTTGTAATAGATCAGACAGCGATCAGGGGAAATAAATTTGAGTACTAGAGCAGATAATTAAACATGGTGAGAATCACCAGATCAAAGGACATTGCTCGCTAGAATGGCCCATACGAGCAGAGATGTGTAAAAATGTGCACTGATTAGCAAATTACGTTATGCCTGATCTAAGCGAGAGACGTGGGTTCTAGTTTTCGGTTCTAGCGTGAAGAATGGCTTTGATTAACATATTCCCCAAAATTTAAATGTAGATGCTAAATCTAGCAGAGAGTCTGGTTTCAGTGCATAGTGTAACATTCCCTTTCATTTCAGATATATAAACCCCAGCATTTTAACTCAATTTATCCAGTACTTCACAGATTCAGAAGACACCTAGCTTCGTTTTCTAGAATCACTTGTATTAAGTAGAGTTCTTAGTTTTTCGTTGGAGATAGTCTTAGAAGTTTGTGTGAAGGTAAATACTATACTAGTAGTTTTGAGTGATTTAAGTGGTAAAATCGTCAATTATATTTCACTAAGATTTTCTGTGCAGAGTGATTTACTAGATAGGTCTGTCATTTATATTTCTCTAGGGTTTACTGTGTTACATAGGCTAGCAGAATAAATAATAATTTCTAGCTAAACTATGCCAGCTATAAATTAAATTTAATTAATTGCTAGTAACCAGTCAGAGAATATTTTAACGAACTAGTAAAGGCACTGTTCATTATGAGTATTGACGAAATATATATTTATTTCTAATTCAGGATGATTAATTTTTTTAATGACTAGAATTTATTTCACGGGAGTTTTAATGATAAAACAAGCTCTAAGCTTGTAGTTTATAATTTAAGTTAAATAACCGAAGTGGATAAATATATTTTACGCGGGTTAAGGATAGGATTGAAAATACTATATTATGGTTAAGTATTTGTATTTTTTCTCCTTTACACAGTATTGGGTCAAACCCTAAACCTTACCAGCAGCTTCCATATGAATCTGAGAATAGCCTTACAAAAGAACATTTTGATATAAATTTCGGGTTTTCAAGGTGACTGTCTGGCCTCGTGTTTACACACAGAAAGAGACAGAACAGACCCAAAGAATATTAAGAATAAATTGTAACTGGACTTATAGATATCCAGATATCTTTTTCCCAATTTCATATACATTCAGCCTGTTGTGGCGACATAATCCATCATTGACATTACCTGAATAACAACCACTGTGTTGTGAAGAAGAATTATCCTGAACAGATTTATTTACCTGACACTCGATTTAACGATCGAATATTCCAAGCTACTGTACACTGTGAACATTAGATTTCTTAAATATTTTCCTACCTGGACAAAAATTGAAGTGACATAATCAGCATCCTACTAACAGTAACGAATCAAGCATTTCCCGACATTTGGATTAATTAATCTTGGAGAAACTGGGGCTTGTTTCGCCAAAACCCAACCTTGGATTTGCTGTATGTACCTTAACAATTGTTCCAGATGTTGTGTAAGCACCTATTAGGTAAGAGTGACTGGATGTGATCACAGGTTTGTCAGAGCAAGAGAAAGCAGGGATGAATAATTCTTTTATTGTATAATCCATGTACTCACTTTGTATTTTTTTTATGCAAGTTTTGCTGATTCTGTCCCTTTCTTTTTTTCTCTTTTTTTCGTACGCCCGCTAATACTCGAGGCGAAATCTCAGGTTATTATTAATATTTTAACCTGACATTGATTTTACGTGAGTATCCCTTTGTTTCTTGTACAGAGACAGGTGTCCCTCGCCATTCAGGCAAATACTCTCCGATTTCGGAGGTACCCATTAGAGCTGGGTCGGCTCAGGAGCCGCCAGTCACTGGTCGACGACACTCCTTCAAATGTCCTCGCCAGGTCTCGAGTTAATCCAGTCCAAATCCCGGTCAACGAAAAATCCTCAAATGCGTCGCCCGGGTTTGATCCTGTATCACCCGGTCGCCAGAGCGGTGTTGTAACCACTACGCTGGCGCGGCCCCCTGCTGTCCCTTTCAAAATAGATTAACGTATTAACTCTGTTCTTTACTGTAGAGGGAAATCCTAGACCATAGCATATAAATCTTTGACTCTTTGGGGGTTAATAACTTTCTTCTAATGGGATCTTGCCTCAACAGAGGCAGGAGGATTACATCGATGAGTCTAACTAATTAATTCATTAACTTATATGTATTTGTATTTGATTGATATTCAAAATATTGCTGTTGTGAAGTTCTTTATGATAAATAAAATTTACATAAACTTTATTTACGTATGTTGGTCAGCTCGTCCCAAAAGATCCCTATTCCATTTATATAGTTTTCATGTTTGTGCGTCAAATTGTCATCACTTATCTGTGTGCGTGTAGATGTGAGTGGTTGAATATATATATATATATATATATATATATATATATATATATATATATATATATATATATATATATATATATATATATATATATATATATATATATATATATATATATATATATATATTTATAGGAAAACTGTCTGATCTAAGAATCTCAGTCGTAACCGATAGGCTGGATGAGATTATCTCTCAAATCCAGGGACAGACTTTACCTTTCACCATTTCACTCGTTAAAATCTATTTCTTTACCTTATCTCCCACTAAGCTATCACCTGCTCTAGTTCTATTCAGACGGGACCATAATTGATCTTAAATTCCTATCAAAAAAATCTACGACATATACCCACGGTGTGGTTTCGAATTTTGCGTTCGCAAATGTATTCCTAACTGTTTGAATATTTACTAGTAACTGTTCTGCTAAAGCCTTATAACAATTTAGGTAAAATCCGTCACGATAAAAGGCAAATTTCCCCGTTCTGCTTTTGTGAAATTAGTCTCAAATGAAACAAAATTTCTGAATGCCCAGAGTTCACAGAGTGGTATCAAATTTTGTCACCCCATGAGAACAGCAAATATCGCAGTATGAAATCGTTGAATATTTACTAGTCACAGATCCGCATATTGCCCCGTGTGGTTCTTGGGGGGTCTCTGATGAGACAAATAAATAATTGGATTACTGCTCCTTCAGGTATGTCGTACAAGGTGAATAACATGAGGTTATGAATGAAGCTGACAACCTGTTCTAGTAAAGCGGATTGCTACAGATATCAATGCTGCAAGAACATGTAAATGTTTGGTGTAGGCTTCATGCCAGGGGACCAGATGTAATAGTGACTCCCTAGGGAGCAGAGCTTGGTGAATGCTTCATGTAAGGGGACCAGATGTGTTAGTGGCTCCCTAGGGAGCACAGAGCTTGGTGAAGGCTTCATGTAAGGGGACCAGATGCGGCTCCCTAGGTAGCATAGAGCTTGGTGTAGGCTTCATACCAGGGAATCAGATGTTGTAGTGGCTCCCTAGGGAGCATATAGCTTGGTGTAGGCTTTATGCCAGGGGATCAAATGTAGTAGTGGCTTCCTATGGAGCATAGAGCCACAGTTACAACAGGTCCCCTTATAAGAAGCAAACACTAAAGGGAGCACAGAGACATGGTTACAGCAGGCCACCGTATAGGAAGCTAACACTAAAGGGAAAATCATTTCATCGTCACTCAACAAACTTTCACTGCTGGTGCTGTCAATATCTAATAACATATTTCTGGCTTCCTCTATCTAATAACATATTTCTGGCCTCCTCTAAATTATAAAGTCTGTCAACACCAGCACAGTTTCTTTCCCTTTTAGACATCTTCACTATTTTACTAACACAAAGCGTATGTTCCACTAATTTTCCATTCACAAAAGAACGAACTACTTCTGATTCAAATGACTATTTATCGATCCAGACATTACCATCTAGCCTGTCCAGTCTGGTACTAATCAGCACCCAACCGTAGCGTAGCTTTGTAGTCCGTTTATGAGAATTCAGGTACGTGTGAAAATCCTTTGATGTAAACTGTCCGGGACTGCAGGGATTAGGAATTGCTGAAGAAACCAAAATACCGGGACTGCGGGTTCAAAGGGTTAACTTACAACGAATCAGCCTTGACATGAAATTAGCAAATTGTTGTTGTTTTTCACTAAGTATCTCATTCAACCCTTGATGGGTGATGCGTGATGCCAGATGATGATGGATGGTATCCGCATGTCTGGTTTTGTGTAGTGTGTAGATGATGTACAGTCAAACAATGATCATACAAAAACAGGGCAATCCATACAAGGACGTCAGTTAACTCACGACGTATAAAGTCAATGATGCTTGTAACAGCTAGACGTTTTTCTGTATCATTTATTGTGGACGCCACAGTGACAAAATGTATACGCGAATATGTAGGTACATCAGACAGTCATTATCACAGCAACAATGTCAGTATTGCAATGGACGGTAGACAGCATCATAATAAAGGTGATTCACAGGCATGTCAATACATTATAAGGCTGTAATGTAGTCGGGAAAATTCTCCATCCCTTTCTATCTTAGCCAGAAGATAACCCGATGTATGAGATCAGTTCACTCTCCTTAATCTGACTTCAGCAAGACAGACACGTCTGCCGAAGTATAAATAATGCCCTCAAAAATATCCTCTAGATAACAAAGGTTTCCAAACCTAGTTCATGTAACAAAGTAGCAAGTAATGGTCCTTGGGACATGCATCAACCGATGCAGTACAATACAGCGACATGTGAGCTGGGAAAACATCTCGTGACGACGCCTTTCGAAGACAGGCTATGAATCAAAAAATCGCTCACGACCAAAAATCGATAGAGTTAATGAAAAGTTAATTTACCTTGCCTTCAGGAAATACACAGAAATATTACGCCTCCCGGCATGTGGAAATACACTAGAGGTATTATCTCGAATAAACGAAATATCCATTAAGAGGACTTCACATTCCTGACAGAACAAAAAAATAGCGGAGATCCCCTCTCAGCGAGGCATCTTCCTAGCTATTCAAAATCGCTCACTCACTAACTGGTGGGCGGAAATCGATCGACCAAGAAGCAAGACCAGTCATGCGCAGTCCAGCGCAAAATGACCACAGCTCAGAACTTAAGACGCAAGGACCTTTACTACGAACCAGCGTAAGAATGATTACCTTAAAAGGATAACCCAACAGGTTGCCAACCGTTTTCTGAGAAAACGGCCTAGCATAGCAAACTTAACTGCATTCAATACCAACGCGAGGAAACAACTGCTTACCGAGAAAAGTGACTATAAATTTCAAGCAGTTGTTGCCCTTGCGTTACAAAATATATATTGTAATAAAACGATGTTGCGAGAATTTCTCACGCAACATATCACCACCTCCTCCCGATAAAAAAAAAAATGTGGAACATATTTTTTTTTTTTAAATATCAAAGAGCATGCGATAAGCGGCTCAAAACGCACGAATTATGCGCTGATAATTAATTAAATTACCTAACATGAGGCTAAATATAGAGTGTCTGGTGAGGATATACCTCAACAGAAAAATAAATATGTCTCAAAAAATATTCACATCGGGGAGGTGTCACCAAGACACATCACGTTAGCATGTAAACACAATATACGTATGCAAGTTACCATAATCATCATTAAATAGCATACTCTAATATTGTCTTTAAAAATGGATGTACAAATCTGATAGGAAAATTTAAATAGTACATTATTTGACATGTAATGACATTAGTACATAGCAAAGTTAAACTACATGACGATCCAGGACATATCCTCTGGCATTCCGAGGGTAAGTACACAATCTAGAACTCGTCATGCTTGATAATAGTAAGGTAAGTCCTCAGCTCATCAATGACATTCTGAGAAAGTACAAGCAATATAATGCTAATTAATAACTAATATGCTTCATAAGGTACAATACATTATTAATAATTGTGGCTGTTTAGTAAACTAACGGCCCTTATATTAACCACTCAGTCTTCCTCTATCATCTTAAAAAACGAACAGAAGAAGATGATAACAAAGCACGAAAGTGTGTGTACATATAAAGTAAGTACAGATGTGCTAATCTATTGTAGAAATATAGGTGTGTTATGACTCTGTAATATATGGAAATATAGGACAGAAGTATTAGTTGGAGTCATGTGGGCATCTAGACAAAATGTCAGCCATCACATTATCCGCACCACGGATAGCTCGTACCGTGAAGTGAAAAGGTTGAAGAGCTATAGCATATCGAGTGGATCTCGAACTCTTCAAATTCTTAGTCTGAATAGCTGTAAGAGCTTTCTGATCAGTCTCTAGAATGAAATGTGCGCCCAGGAGGAATCTTTGTAGTTTTAGAATTGACCAAACCATCGCTAACAACTCACGGTCTAAAACCGAGTAGTTCCTCTCTGCCGCATTTAGTTTTCTAGAAATGTACATAACAGGATGCAGAGTATTTGCATATTCTTGCATCAGTGCTGCTCCAATCCCAGTGGATGAAGCATCACTCCGAAGAACAAAAGTCCTATCAAGAGTAGGTAATCTTAAGATGGGAGGAGAAGAAAATATATTCTTGATTTGGTCTAGTGAAGATTGGCATTCTTCAGACCAACGGACCAGATTAGGCGAACCTTTCTTCAACAATGTTGAGAGAGGTGCCATGATCGAAGATAAATTTGGAATAAATCTCCCATAAAATTGAATTAAACCTAAGAGACCCCTAACTTGTTTCTTCGTTTTAGGAACAGAGATGTTCAGTATTTTGGAAGTATTGTGGTCTTCTGTCTTCAAGAGACCATGACCAACACGATGACCCAGGAAAGAGATTTCACCAAAACCAACAAAAGCTTTAGAAGGTTTTGCTGTCAAATTATTCTCACGTAGAGTGGACAGTAAGTCATATAACCCTAAATAGTGATCTTCCCAGGTATCACTGAAGAGACAGATGTCATCTAAGTATGCGATGACATCCGAACGATGTGACAGAATTCGACGCATCATGCGAACGAAAGTGGCAGGGGCGTTCATGAGACCAAAAGGCATAACATTCCATTGAAATAGACCCCTAGGTGTAGAAAAAGCAGTAAGAGGTTTGGCATGCTCTGCTAAAGGCACTTGCCAATAACCTTTAGACAAGTCAAGTTTAGTGAAGAATCTAGAATTAGAAAGTCTAATCAGTAGATCTTCTAACAAAGGCATCGGTTCAGCATCGAACTTTGTGACCTGATTCAATTTGCGATAATCAACGCAAATTCGTATGTTCTTATCCTTCTTCCGGACAATAACCATGGAAGAAGAATATGGTGAAGTCGATGGTTCAATTATATTTAATTGAATCATTTCATCCAATTCCTTTTCCACTTGCGACTGAAAGTGTATAGGGATAGGATAAGGCCTAACCCTAATTGGATTATTGTCGGTAAGAATTATGTCATGTTCTATGACATCTGTGTGTCCAGGAATGTCAGTGAGAACATCCTGAAATGTTTGTAACATCGACAAGTCTCGTCGATGTTCGTCACCAGAAAGATTAGGAGAAACAGAAACGTTTTTCCAAGATTCCGTGGAATGTAATGGAACCACTGGAAGGGGAAGATTGACATCAGAGAAGGTAGATTCCTCATCCTGTATGACAGACAGGGATGAATAATGACCGTGAGGTGCAGGAGCATCATCCGTTGCCTGGAAAATAGGCAGCAAATAGTCCGGACGTTCGTGAAATTCCGAAAGCATGTTTATGTGGAAAGTTTTATGCTTTCCATCAATATCGACCACATAGTCAACATCGGAAATCCGAGAGACTATTGCATACGGACCTTTCCATGCAATAAGAAGTCTATTTTCCCTACTGGGGAGTAGGACGAATGCTTTGTCACCTGGACAAAGTTGTCGTAGACATCTATTCTTGTTAGCAAACTGCCTTGCCTTCTCTTTAGCAATTTCTGATGAAGCAGTTGCTAGCTTACATGCCTCAATGATCTTTTGTCTAAGAGCAATGACATACTCATATGAGGATTGAGTTTCATCGCTAATATCATCGGCAGTGATGAGATCGTGTAATAAAGACATAGGGCCGCGCGGACGCGCGCCAAAGACAAGTTCGAAGGGAGAAAAACCCTGTGTGTTCATTAGGGACTTCTCTATAGGCAAAGAGAGCCGCGGGTAAAACCCTGTCCCAATCTTGAGGATGATCTTCAGTTATCTTACCAAGCAAAGTCTTGAGCGTTCTATTCAGACGCTCAACTAACCCATTAGACATAGGATGGTAGATACTACTGAGAGATCGTTCAATATGTAAGGTAGACATTACCTGTGACATAGTGTCAGATATGAGTTGAGTGCCATGGTCTGACAATATTTCTCTGGGGAACCCCAAGCGAGAAAATATCAACCAAAGAGCATCTGCGATATCTGTAGTAGATATGCTCTTAAGAGGAATAGCCTCTGGCCAACGTGTGCACATATCGACACATGTAAGGATAAACTGATGTCCTCTGGCCGACTTGACCTTAAAAGGGCCAATAATATCTATGGCCATTTTCTGAAACGGCCGAATAGGAATGTCAGCAGCCTGGATAGGCGCAGCATGTCGTGGTCCTCTAGATTTGACCTCCTGACATACCTTGCATGATCGGCAGTAAATACGAATGTCCTTATTGACAAAAGGCCAAAAGAAAGCCGCAAGGACTCTCGACTTCGTACGGGCAAAACCCATATGTCCAGCACATTGCGAGTCATGAGCATGTTGCAATATTTGCACTCTCATGCTCTTGGGAACAAGAATTTGCGAATGTGCCGACGTAGTCGAATCTTGTACCATACGTACAAGTACGCCGTTTCTCATTGCAATCCAAGATTTTCTATTTGTATCCTGATTCGGATCACCTTTCTTCGCAAGAATGAAGAATTTTTTTAAAGAAGGATCTTCTTCTTGCAATTTTATGAAAGAGTCACGAGTAATCACTAAGTGACTATCTTGGCTATCAACTTCATTATCACTATTCAGTGAAGTTTCGGGTGTTTGTAGAGCTTGTGCTCTTGTAACTACTGCATTTGTAGCTTGCATGTTATTATCTTCCCAAGCAGCAATCTGCTGTGGGGTACACTCCCTAACTCCGTGAATACGACCAATAATAAGGTCCGCAATAGGATTAGGTAAGAGACAAGCATGCACATCTCCAGTAAAGAAAGGAGTGGCAATGCGAATTACAGCAGTAGGATATTTTTCTAGAGTGCCGCCAAATGTGACACATTTAATAACCCCTTCCTGTAGCACAAGATGGATCTACAAGCGATTGTCTAACACCAATAGTGGTGCATCCGGAATCGAAAAGTAGTGAGACCGGAGTATCATTAACAAGACCCTTATGTAGAATTAAAGAACCCCTCCCGTCATGCGCAACAGCAGCAGGAAGAGCGGGAAGTGGGTGACCACAACTCAAAGTGGTTATGGTACCCGGTTCGAATAAAGTACTGCATTGGGGGCATTTGTTTGCTCTCTCTCAAAGTCAAAAGCAGAACCAGTGACAGCGTCAAAGTTTTTACTATCAACAACATGATTACAGGCTCCCTCAGTTTCCTGTTGTACAGCATTAGCCTGCTGATATCTCTTTTTTTTGTGTTGAGATCGACCCCGACTATTATTACCTCTGAAGTTATCAGAGTTATTATTATCTCTGCAGTTATTATTGTCTCTATTGTAATTGTTATCATGGTTCGAATTCCAGTTTCCACGATTACTATCATGTTCACATTGATGCGAACATCTATTTGTTTGGTTTTGAGGTCTTCGGCAGGAATAACCTCTATTACCATATCCTCTTTTGAAATGCCTATAATTATTAGGGTGATAGTAACGAGTACTATCAGGTTGTCTCCAATTCTTCGAAGAAGAATCACCATGAAATTGATTTCCATGATTTTGACAGAAATTACCGCTACCCTTTCTATCAAAATTTTGTTGGGATCTACGAGCAAAGTTTTGAACATACGGAGCTGCCGAAGCAACTGGTAAACCTTCTTTCACCTTAGAGTTACCCATGGTTATGTGTGGGTGCGCAGTTACGTATTGGCAACAGAAATCTTCCATTTCTTTTATTGTTTTAGGTTTACGTTCATGAAGGAAAGCAAGGAAAGACTCATTGACAGACGACATGACTTTGTCTCTAAGTATTAAGTCCATAAGTCCTTCATAAGTTTTTTCCGTCTTAGATAGTTCAACCCATCGTGAGAAAGTAATGCGTATTCTTGCAATAAACTCGGAGAATTCAACTCCATTTTCAGGTAACATGTTTTTAAATTGTAGACGATAGCCGTCTTCGTTAAGCTGATATTTCTTTAACAAAGCGGCCCTGACAACCTCATAATTGTTCTTGTCAGGTTCATCCACCATATTTAATATACTTAGAGCTTTACCTGTCAGTATCCCTGATAACTGATAAACATATTTTGCTTTGTCTATGTTATGAGCTGTACATGCTTGTTCAAATCTGTCCAGATAGAACATTATGTCATCACTGGAAGGACTAAATGTTGGTAACTTAATCTTAAAAGTATCATTATTAGCCTTACCAGAAGATGAACCCTTGTTTGAATCATTACCATTACTCATGCTCGTCAATTTCAATTTTTCCAACTCTAAAGCTAAGACCTTTTCTTCATGTTCCATTTTTGCTTTCTCTTTTTCAAGTCTTTTATTCTCAGTTTCTTTTTCAAGTCTTTTTATTTTCAGCCTCTTTTTCAAGTCTTTTATTTTTCAGCCTTCTTTTTCTAGTCTTTTTTTAGCTTGAATTCTAGCTAGCTGGAGTTTTCTCTCCTCAGCTTCTGATTCCCTTTTTTGTTTTTCCATTTCCATTTGGAATCTTTTTTCATCCACCTGCATCTGCAGTTTCTTTTGTTCAGCTTCCATTGCTTTATCATATCGAGCAGTTGCAAATTCTTCTAACTTATCACCAGTCTTCCCAAGCGATTTACCCTGCTCAATAAAGTGCTCAAATGTAGACATGTTGTCTAACATATGAGTCCAAAACCTGAAATAATTAACTAATTTATTTCAAACCTAAGTGTAACAAGTCTTAATTAAGCAATTGTATATTCACATCACATTATATTATCCCAGTCTCTGTGGGAAACAAGTCTCCAATCAAAGAACTTGTATATGAAATATCAACAATCAATTCTTGATCATAAGTGCACTTCTCATTCAATAGTGCACGACACTATTCATCATTCATTTATCATCAGTGTAGTAGTAACAGTGCATTAGCATAGCCCATTAACTAATTACTATAACTGTAAACAATGACTATGTAAACACATGCAGAATGTAAACATTGAAAATGTAAACAATGTAAACAATGTAAACAATAACAATGTAAACAATAACAAAGATCAGCAACAATACAAAAACGTTCGCAGAAATCAACTAAAAATAAAGCAGAAATTAATGAAATATCACAAAAAATGTGACGATATCTGCGATAGAATTAAACAAAATACATGACACCACAGTGTATAAACAAAAATGTTGTATGAAACTAAATTATAGACAAGAGTAGGCTAACAAATACAAACAAATCAAAACAAAACTAAAGAATGCGAAATAATAACGAAAACAATATTAAAACATGTCATCACAACTAACATAAATAGCAACAGAAGTCGCTTAGCAAATTCCAGTATCGGAAATTTGCAAACCCTACAGAAAACGCTCACAATAGACGACCTCTATGACGTGGCATAATCTAACGGAGACACCACCCAACCGAGAACCCGCTGAAATATAAACATATAATATACAAATAACATATAAACATATAACATATAGAATGAGATGATACACAGAAGACTCAGCAGAAGTATAAGGGCACAGTTTACATACAAACAGGCCACTTAACTTATAGGCTTCCAATCGTAGAACAGCAGAAAAAACGGATGTCAATCAACGTCCTAAAGAGCGAAGCTCCAACGATGATGGCACATCTGAACTGCTTCCACTGCTAACACGATGGTAAAAGAGCTTCTGAAATACTGTATGTTGAGTTGTTTCGGCACTTGACCTTCTAATCCAAAAGTAAGTTGATGGAAATCGGTACTTGGCCTTCTTCAGAAAACAACCCGTTTCAACCGGCACTTGACCTTCTCAAAAAAACGACAGCACTGGAACCTTGACAGCAGCAACTTGCTTGACTTGCGTAAAAGATAACAGCAGTCCGAGTTATCCGGCAACATGTAACAACGCCGGGTACTGTCAAATTTCTGTTTCAGTCAAAATTGCAATTTTTACATTTACCGGACAAATGCCGATGAGTACTGTTGAAAATTTTGAAGATGTTGACTGTATTGAAGAATGTTAATTTCTTGAAGGATGCTGATGAATTCTTGTTGAAAATGAAGTGGGTAAGGGACCCCGTGTTTGCTGGTACCAGAATCAAACCAGCTTATGGCCACCAAATGATGCGTGATGCCAGATGATGATGGATGGTATCCGCATGTCTGGTTTTGTGTAGTGTGTGTAGATGATGTTACACTTCAAACAATGATCACCAAAAAAACAGGGCCAATGGCCATACAAGGACGGGTGGAAGTCATTACTCACGAGTATAAAGTTACATGAGGAGTGAAGTGTTTAACACCCCTTTTCTCATTTGTTTTTTATACAGCCGTTATTCAATTTAAGTGTGGACGTGCCACAGTGACCAAAATGTATAAACGTCGAATGATGTAGGTACATCAGCAGACGTTTTTCTGTATCACAGCCAACAATGCCACCATTGAACATAGCAAATGGATGTATACAACGCAATATAAAGGTAAATCAGTACACATGTCAATCACATTATAATGTCAGTTAAGTTTGCAAGTGTCGGGTGAAGGTCATTACGTCCATCCCTAAAACAATGTTTATCTTAGTAGCCAGAAGATAATGTCCGATGTTCATTGAGATCAGGCTTCATATTTTCCTTGTTTAAATGACTTCAGCAAGACCTTTCAGACACGTCTGCCGAAGATAAATGAATTGATCTGTTCACTCTCATGAAAATATGGTGAGTCCTTGAAGATACTTCAACAAATTGTATTGGAAGTAAGTATTAGGTATCTATAGGTGTTGAAAATCAATCTGACTTAGATAACCAGATTCAGGTTTGGTAACAAAGATGCTCATGGTAAACAAGTAGCAGAAGTAATGGTCCCTTGGACAGACCTTGCATCAACCGATGCAGTACAAATGTCGCGCAGCGACATGTGAGCTGGGTCAAGGAAAAATGGTTAAATCTCGTGACGGACGCCTTTTGTTTTGAAGACAGGCTATGAATCAAAAATCGCTCACGACCAAAAATCGATAGAGTTAATGAAAAGTTAATTTACCTTGCCTTCAGGAAATACACAGAAATATTACGCCTCCCGGCATGTGGAAATACACTAGAGGTATTATCTCGAATAAACGAAATATCCATTAAGAGGACTTCATAGTACAAAAAATAGCTCGGAGATATCCCCTCTCAGCGAGGGATAATCTAGATGATGTACCTCAAACAATGATCATAAAAAAAAACAGGGCAAAAATCGGCTCACAGTTAACTAACTGACGTAAAAAGGGATGCTTGTAACATCGAGTTTTTCGTATACCATTTATTGTGGACGCCCCACAGTGACAAAATGTACATACGCGAATATGTAGGCAAAATCAGACAGTCATTATCACAGCAACAATGTCAGTATACCAATGCACGGTAGACAGCATAATAATAAAGGTGATTCACAGGCATGTCAATACATTATAAGGCTGTAATGTAGTCGGGAAAATTCTCCATCCCTTTCTATCTTAGCCAGAAGATAACCAGATGTATGAGATCAGTTCACTCTCCTTAATCTGACTTCAGCAAGACAGGCACGTCTGCCGAAGTATAAATAATGTCCTCAAAAATATCCTCTAGATAACAAAGGTTTTCCAAACCTAGTTCATGTAACAAAGTAGCAAGTAATGGTCCTTGGGACATGCATCAACCGATGCAGTACAATACAGCGACATGTGAGCTGGGAAAACATCTCGTGACGACGCCTTTCGAAGACAGGGTTATAATCAAAAAAGTCGCTCACGACCAAAAATCGATAGAGTTAATGAAAAGTTAATTTCCTTGCCTTCAGGAAATACACAGTAAATATTACGCCCCTACCCCGGCATGTGGAAACCCCACTAGAGGTATTATCTCGAATAAACGAAATATCCATTAAGAGGACTTCACATTCCTGACAGAACAAAAAAATAGCGGAGATCCCCTCTCAGCGAGGCATCTTCCTAGCTATTCAAAATCGCTCACTCACTAACTGGTGGGCGGAAATCGATCGACCAAAAGACCAAAAGCGCAAAAAAATGCAAACTACGAACCAGCGTAAGAATGCAACAGGTTGCGCAAAAAAACAAGCAAACTCAAAAATACCAAAAGACCTTTCTATAAATTTCGAACCGATGTTGCGTTAAACGCAACAATGGGTATAAGAATGATAAATTCAAGCGTAAAACCAGGCAACCTCCTATCCTCACACCATCATTGATCTTTATATATTAATTTTAGTTCTTGTTATATACTGTTTTACTATATTGTGCAGTTCTCTACGCCTATCTATTCTTAACACCTGCTCCACAGTCATGGATGAATTGCTTGCTTGTAAATACTCTAATATTGGTTTTCTCTGTTGTTCATACTTCCTACATTTTAGCAGGCTTTGCTCTAGGCCTATATTATTTGTTTCAAGACACTCTGCACAGTAAGGTTCTTCTATTCTAAAATAGTACATTCCCAATTGCTAGGAATTTTTAGTTCTCTAGATACCTGACACGTTCTTGTTGGAGTCTTGAACAATTTATATTCACAAAGCCCAGAAGTCTACAAATGAAATATTTGTGCAGACGATGGAATCCTAATTTCTTGTACTATTTTAATCACAGGTGGTGAAGAGTTCACCTAATGGCAAAGTAAAAAAATGAAAAATGGTATAGTGTCAGCGTACAAATTAGCGATACGCACTTTCCGTGTTTCAAATGCATCGTTCATTTTTAAAACTGCCATCAGTTTTTTTGTTTGTTTTCTTTTAATATCTCTCTCACTAAAAGTTTTACCGCAGTTCCTTCATTACTTCTATTTAATTAAATCCAACGATGTTTTCATATTTCTAGATTACCCAACATTTAAGAAAGAAGGCTCAATATCTCCCACCTACGGTGTTTAAACCACATCCTTGGCATTTCATGGAAGGACAAAGTGACAAATGTGAAGTGTCGTAGATTCATGCCCGTGAGTATAATAGATCCATACTCCGTGAGTATAGTAGATCCATGATCAGTGAGGGTAGTAGATCCATGATCCGTGAGGGTAGTAAATCCATTATCCGTGAGTGTAGTAGATTCATGATCCGTGAGTATTGTAGATCCATAATCTGTGAGGGTAGTAGATCCATGTTCCGTGAGTGTAGTAGATCCATGTTCCGTGATGGTAATAGATCCATGATCCCTAAGAGCAGTAGATCCATGGTTCGTTAGTGTAGTAGATCCACTATCAGTGCGTGTGGTAGATCCATGCTCCGTGAGTGTAGTAGATCCATGATCCGTAAGGGTAGTAGATCAATGCTCTATGAGTGTAGTAGATCCATGTCCCGTGAGGATAATAGATACATGCTCTAAGAGGTAGTAGATCCATGAACCGTGAGGGTATTAGATCCATGATCCGTGAGGGTAGTAGATCCATGATCCATGAGGGCAGTGGATTCATGCTCCGTGAGGGTAGTATATCCATGATCCGTGAGGGGAGTAGATCTATGCTTCGTGTGTAGTAGATCCATGCCCCGTGACGGTAGTAGATCCATGATCCGTGAGTGTAGTAGATCCATGATGCGTGAGTGTAGTAGATCCATGATCTGTGAGGGTAGTAGATACATGCTCTGTGAGGGTAGTAGATCCATGATGCGTGAGTGTAGTAGATCCATGATGCGTGAGTGTAGTAGATCCATGATGCGTGAGTGTAGTAGATCCATGATGCGTGAGTGTAGTAGATCCATGATGCGTGAGTGTAGTAGATCCATGATGCGTGAGTGTAGTAGATCCATGATGCGTGAGTGTAGTAGATCCATGATGCGTGAGTGTAGTAGATCCATGCTCCTTGAGGGTAGTAGATCCATGCTCCGTGAGGGTAGTAGATCCATGCTCCGTGAGGGTAGTAGGTACATGCTCTGTGAGGGTAATAGATCCATGATCCGTGAGTGTAGTAGATCCATGATGCGTGAGTGTAGTAGATCAATGATCTGTAAGGGTAGTAGACTCATGCTCCATGAGGTCCGAAAAGGAAAACTATTTTTTTTTAATTTATTTATGACAAAATATCCCTTCAACTTTTGCTTATGTTGTTGTTGTTGTTGTTGTTGTTGTTGTTGTTGTTGTTGTTGTTAGGATTTATAGTGTGGCCAATTCAAGATAATCATTTTGTTTTCCTATATCTGAATATGGTGTCATTTCGCGCCTCCAATCAGCCCAAATAGAGTAACATGAAATTATAATTTATCAATCTTTTTATGTTTATCAAAAACAATTATTACTAATATGTAACTGTTGACTAGAACAATGACTAGCAAGTTACAGCAGTGTATGCTTGCGTGAAATAGAAGGATTGAAATGGTATGACAATGTTACTAATATGTAACTGTTGACTAGAACAATGACTAGCAAGTTACAGCAGTGTATGCTTGCGTGAAATAGAAGGATTGAAATGGTATGACAATGTTACTAATATGTAACTGTTGACTAGAACAATGACTAGCAAGTTACAGCAGTGTATGCTTGCGTGAAATAGAAGGATTGAAATGGTATGACAATGTTACTAACATGTAACTATTGACTAGAACAATGACTAGCAAGTTACAGCAGTGTATGCTTACGTGAAATAGAAGGATTGAAATGGTATGAATCCGTTACTAATATGTAACTGTTGACTAGAACAATGACTAGCAAGATACAGCAGTGTGTGCTTGCGTGAAATAGAAGGATTGAAATGGTATGACAATGTTACTAATATGTAACTGTTGACTAGAACAATGACTAGCAAGTTACAGCAGTGTATGCTTGCGTGAAATAGAAGGATTGAAATGGTATGACAATGTTACTAATATGTAACTGTTGACACGAACAATGACTAGCAAGTTACAGCAGTGTATGCTTGCGTGAAATAGAAGCATTGAAATGGTATGACAATGTTACTAATATGTAACTGTTGACTAGAACAATGACTAGCAAGTTACAGCAGTGTATGTTTGCGTGAAATAGAAGGATTGAAATGGTATGACAATGTTACTAACATGTAACTATTGACTAGAACAATGACTAGCAAGTTACAGCAGTGTATGCTTACGTGAAATAGAAGGATTGAAATGGTATGAATCCGTTACTAATATGTAACTGTTGACTAGAACAATGACTAGCAAGTTACAGCAGTGTATGCTTGCGTGAAATAGAAGGATTGAAATGGTATGACAATGTTACTAATATGTAACTGTTGACACGAACAATGACTAGCAAGTTACAGCAGTGTATGCTTGCGTGAAATAGAAGGATTGAAATGGTATGACAATGTTACTAATATGTAACTGTTGACTAGAACAATGACTAGCAAGTTACAGCAGTGTATGTTTGCGTGAAATAGAAGGATTGAAATGGTATGACAATGTTACTAATATGTAACTGTTGACTAGAACAATGACTAGCAAGTTACAGCAGTGTATGCTTGCGTGAAATAGAAGGATTGAAATGGTATGACAATGTTACTAACATGTAACTGTTGACTAGAACAATGACTAGCAAGTTACAGCAGTGTATGCTTGCGTGAAATAGAAGGATTGAAATGGTATGACAATGTTACTAATATGTAACTGTTGACTAGAACAATGACTAGCAAGTTACAGCAGTGTATGCTTGCGTGAAATAGAAGGATTGAAATGGTATGACAATGTTACTAATATGTAACTGTTGACTAGAACAATGACTGTTACAGCAGTGTGTTGAAATGCGTATGACACTATGTAAGTTTACAGCAAAGTTATAGCAGTGTATGCTTGCGTGAAATAGAAAGATTGAAATGGTATGACAATGTTACTAATATGTAACTGTTGACTAGAACAATGACTAGCAAGTTACAGCAGTGTATGCTTACGTGAAATAGAAAAATTGAAATGGTATGACAATATTACTAATATGTAACTGTTGACTAGAACAATGACTAGCAAGTTACAGCAGTGTATGCTTGCGTGAAATAGAAGGATTGAAATGGTATGACAATGTTACTAATATGTAACTGTTGACTAGAACAATGACTAGCAAGTTACAGCAGTGTATGCTTGCGTGAAATAGAAGGATTGAAATGGTATGACAATGTTACTAATATGTAACTGTTGACTAGAACAATGACTAGCAAGGTACAGCAGTGTATGCTTGCGTGAAATAGAAGGATTGAAATGGTATGACAATGACTAGCAAGTTACAGCAGTGTATGCTTGCGTGAAATAGAAGGATTGAAATGGTATGACAATGTTACTAATATGTAACTGTTGACTAGAACAATGACTAGCAAGTTACAGCAGTGTATGCTTGCGTGAAATAGAAGGATTG
The DNA here is from genome assembly GCA_024509875.1 of Oreohelix idahoensis. NCBI lineage: Eukaryota > Metazoa > Mollusca > Gastropoda > Stylommatophora > Oreohelicidae > Oreohelix > Oreohelix idahoensis. Next base: position 112,436 of record JAMPIV010003799.1, read on the forward strand.
AAATGGTATGACAATGTTACTAATATGTAACTGTTGACTAGAACAATGACTAGCAAGTTACAGCAGTGTATGCTTGCGTGAAATAGAAGGATTGAAATGGTATGACAATGTTACTAATATGTAACTGTTGACTAGAACAATGACTAGCAAGTTACAGCAGTGTATGCTTGCGTGAAATAGAAGGATTGAAATGGTATGACAATGTTACTAATATGTAACTGTTGACTAGAACAATGACTAGCATGTTACAGCAGTGTATGTTTGCGTGAAATAGAAGGATTGAAATGGTATGACAATGTTACTAATATGTAACTGTTGACTAGAACAATGACTAGCAAGTTACAGCAGTGTATGTTTGCGTGAAATAGAAGGATTGAAATGGTATGACAATGTTACTAATATGGAACTGTTGACTAGAACAATGACTAGCAAGTTACAGCAGTGTATGTTTGCGTGAAATAGAAGGATTGAAATGGTATGACAATGTTACTAATATGTAACTGTTGACTAGAACAATGACTAGCAAGTTACAGCAGTGTATGCTTGCATGAAATAGAAGGATTGAAATGGTATGACAATGTTACTAATATGTAACTGTTGACTAGAACAATGACTAGCATGTTACAGCAGTGTATGTTTGCGTGAAATAGAAGGATTGAAATGGTATGACAATGTTACTAATATGTAACTGTTGACTAGAACAATGACTAGCAAGGTACAGCAGTGTATGTTTGCGTGAAATAGAAGGATTGAAATGGTATGACAATGTTACTAATATGTAACTGTTGACTAGAACAATGACTAGCAAGTTACAGCAGTGTATGTTTGCGTGAAATAGAAGGATTGAAATGGTATGACAATGTTACTAATATGTAACTGTTGACTAGAACAATGACTAGCAAGTTACAGCAGTGTATGCTTGCGTGAAATAGAAGGATTGAAATGGTATGACAATGTTACTAATATGTAACTGTTGACTAGAACAATGACTAGTAAGTTACAGCAGTGTATGTTTGCGTGAAATAGAAGGATTGAAATGGTATGACAATGTTACTAATATGTAACTGTTGACTAGAACAATGACTAGCAAGTTACAGCAGTGTATGTTTGCGTGAAATAGAAGGATTGAAATGGTATGACAATGTTACTAATATGTAACTGTTGACTAGAACAATGACTAGTAAGTTACAGCAGTGTATGTTTGCGTGAAATAGAAGGATTGAAATGGTATGACAATGTTACTAATATGTAACTGTTGACTAGAACAATGACTAGCAAGGTACAGCAGTGTATGCTTACGTGAAATAGAAGGATTGAAATGGTATGACAATGTTACTAATATGTAATTGTTGACTAGAACAATGACTAGTAAGTTACAGCAGTGTATGCTTACGTGAAATAGAAGGATTGAAATGGTATGACAATGTTACTAATATGTAACTGTTGACTAGAACAATGACTAGCATGTTACAGCAGTGTATGCTTACGTGAAATAGAAGGATTGAAATGGTATGACAACGTTACTAATATGTAATTGTTGACTAGAACAATGACTAGTAAGTTACAGCAGTGTATGCTTACGTGAAATAGAAGGATTGAAATGGTATGACAATGTTACTAATATGTAACTGTTGACTAGAACAATGACTAGCATGTTACAGCAGTGTATGCTTACGTGAAATAGAAGGATTGAAATGGTATGACAATGTTACTAATATGTAATTGTTGACTAGAACAATGACTAGTAAGTTACAGCAGTGTATGCTTGCGTGAAATAGAAGGATTGAAATGGTATGACAATGTTACTAATATGTAACTGTTGACTAGAACAATGACTAGCAAGTTACAGCAGTGTATGCTTACGTGAAATAGAATGATTGAAATGGTATGACAATGTTACTAATATGTAATTGTTGACTAGAACAATGACTAGCAAGTTACAGCAGTGTATGCTTACGTGAAATAGAAGGATTGAAATGGTATGACAATGTTACTAATATGTAATTGTTGACTAGAACAATGACTAGCAAGTTACAGCAGTGTATGCTTACGTGAAATAGAATGATTGAAATGGTATGACAATGTTACTAATATGTAATTGTTGACTAGAACAATGACTAGCAAGTTACAGCAGTGTATGCTTACGTGAAATAGAATGATTGAAATGGTATGACAATGTTACTAATATGTAATTGTTGACTAGAACAATGACTAGCAAGTTACAGCAGTGTATGCTTACGTGAAATAGAAGGATTGAAATGGTATGACAATGTTACTAATATGTAATTGTTGACTAGAACAATGACTAGTAAGTTACAGCAGTGTATGCTTACGTGAAATAGAATGATTGAAATGGTATGACAATGTTACTAATATGTAATTGTTGACTAGAACAATGACTAGCAAGTTACAGCAGTGTATGCTTACGTGAAATAGAATGATTGAAATGGTATGACAATGTTACTAATATGTAATTGTTGACTAGAACAATGACTAGTAAGTTACAGCAGTGTATGCTTGCGTGAAATAGAATGATTGAAATGGTATGACAATGTTACTAATATGTAATTGTTGACTAGAACAATGACTAGTAAGTTACAGCAGTGTATGCTTACGTGAAATAGAAGGATTGAAATGGTATGACAATGTTACTAATATGTAACTGTTGACTAGAACAATGACTAGCAAGGTACAGCAGTGTATGTTTGCGTGAAATAGAAGGATTGAAATGGTATGACAATGTTACTAACATGTAACTATTGACTAGAACAATGACTAGCAAGTTACAGCAGTGTATGCTTACGTGAAATAGAAGGATTGAAATGGTATGACAACGTTACTAATATGTAACTGTTGACTAGAACAATGACTAGCAAATTATAGCAGTGTGTGCTTGCGTGAAATAGAAGGATTGAAATGGTATGACAATGTTACTAATATGTAACTGTTGACTAGAACAATGACTAGCAAGTTACAGCAGTGTATGCTTGCGTGAAATAGAAGGACTGAAATGGTATGACAATGTTACTAATATGTAACTGTTGACTAGAACAATGACTAGCAAGTTACAGCAGTGTATGCTTGCATGAAATAGAAGGATTGAAATGGTATGACAACGTTACTAATATGTAACTGTTGACTAGAACAATGACTAGCAAGTTACAGCAGTGTATGCTTGCATGAAATAGAAGGATTGAAATGGTATGACAATGTTACTAATATGTAACTGTTGACTAGAACAATGACTAGCAAGTTACAGCAGTGTATGCTTACGTGAAATAGAAAAATTGAAATGGTATGACAACGTTACTAATATGTAACTGTTGACTAGAACAATGACTAGCAAATTATAGCAGTGTGTGCTTGCGTGAAATAGAAGGATTGAAATGGTATGACAATGTTACTAATATGTAACTGTTGACTAGAACAATGACTAGCAAGTTACAGCAGTGTATGCTTGCGTGAAATAGAAGGACTGAAATGGTATGACAATGTTACTAATATGTAACTGTTGACTAGAATAATGACTAGCAAGTTACAGCAGTGTATGCTTGCGTGAAATAGAAGGATTGAAATGGTATGACAATGTTACTAATATGTAACTGTTGACTAGAACAATGACTAGCAAGTTACAGCAGTGTATGCTTACGTGAAATAGAAAAATTGAAATGGTATGACAATATTACTAATATGTAACTGTTGACTAGAACAATGACTAGCAAGTTACAGCAGTGTATGCTTACGTGAAATAGAAAAATTGAAATGGTATGACAACGTTACTAATATGTAACTGTTGACTAGAACAATGACTAGCAAATTATAGCAGTGTGTGCTTGCGTGAAATAGAAGGATTGAAATGGTATGACAATGTTACTAATATGTAACTGTTGACTAGAACAATGACTAGCAAGTTACAGCAGTGTATGCTTGCGTGAAATAGAAGGACTGAAATGGTATGACAATGTTACTAATATGTAACTGTTGACTAGAATAATGACTAGCAAGTTACAGCAGTGTATGCTTGCGTGAAATAGAAGGACTGAAATGGTATGACAATGTTACTAATATGTAACTGTTGACTAGAATAATGACTAGCAAGTTACAGCAGTGTATGCTTGCGTGAAATAGAAGGATTGAAATGGTATGACAATGTTACTAATATGTAACTGTTGACTAGAACAATGACTAGCAAATTATAGCAGTGTGTGCTTGCGTGAAATAGAAGGATTGAAATGGTATGACAATGTTACTAATATGTAACTGTTGACTAGAACAATGACTAGCAAGTTACAGCAGTGTATGCTTGCGTGAAATAGAAGGACTGAAATGGTATGACAATGTTACTAATATGTAACTGTTGACTAGAACAATGACTAGCAAGTTACAGCAGTGTATGCTTACGTGAAATAGAAAAATTGAAATGGTATGACAATATTACTAATATGTAACTGTTGACTAGAATAATGACTAGCAAGTTACAGCAGTGTATGCTTGCGTGAAATAGAAGGATTGAAATGGTATGACAATGTTACTAATATGTAACTGTTGACTAGAACAGTGACTAGCAAGTTACAGCAGTGTATGCTTGCGTGAAATAGAAGGATTGAAATGGTATGACAATGTTACTAATATGTAACTGTTGACTAGAACAATGACTAGCAAGTTACAGCAGTGTATGCTTGCGTGAAATAGAAGGATTGAAATGGTATGACAATGTTACTAATATGTAACGGTTGACTAGAACAATGACTAGCAAGTTACAGCAGTGTATGCTTACGTGAAATAGAAGGATTGAAATGGTATGACAATGTTACTAATATGTAACTGTTGACTAGAACAATAACTAGCAAGTTACAGCAGTGTGTGCTTGCGTGAAATAGAAGGATTGAAATGGTATGACAATGTTACTAATATGTAACGGTTGACTAGAACAATGACCAGCAAGTTACAGCAGTGTATGCTTGCGTGAAATAGAAGGATTGAAATGGTATGACATTGTTACTAATATGGAACTGTTGACTAGAACAATGACTAGAAAGTTACAGCAGTGTATGCTTGCGTGAAATAGAAGGATTGAAATGGTATGACAATGTTACTAATATGTAACTGTTGACTAGAACAATGACTAGCACGTTACAGCAGTGTATGCTTACGTGAAATAGAAGGATTGAAATGGTATGACAATGTTACTAATATGTAATTGTTGACTAGAACAATGACTAGCAAGTTACAGCAGTGTATGCTTACGTGAAATAGAAGGATTGAAATGGTATGACAATGTTACTAATATGTAACTGTTGACTAGAACAATAACTAGCAAGTTACAGCAGTGTATGCTTGCGTGAAATAGAAGGATTGAAACGGTATGACAATGTTACTAATATGTAACTGTTGACTAGAACAATGACTAGCAAGTTACAGCAGTGTGTGCTTGCGTGAAATAGAAGGAATTAAATGGTATGACAATGTTACTAATATGTAACTGTTGACTAGAACAATGACTAGCAAGATACAGCAGTGTATGCTTGCGTGAAATAGAAGGATTGATATGGTATGACAATGTTAATAATATGGAACTGTTGACTAGAACAATGACTAGCAAGTTACAGCAGTGTATGCTTGCGTGAAATAGAAGGATTGAAATGGTATGACAATGTTACTAATATGTAACTGTTGACTAGAACAATGACTAGCAAGTTACAGCAGTGTATGCTTGCGTGAAATAGAAGGATTGAAATGGTATGACAATGTTACTAATATGTAACTTTTGACTAGAACAATGACTAGTAAGTTACAGCAGTGTATGCTTGCGTGAAATAGAATGATTGAAATGGTATGACAATGTTACTAATATGTAACCGTTGATTAGAACAATGACTAGCAAGTTACAGCAGTGTATGCTTGCGTGAAATAGAAGGAGTGAAATGGTATGACAATGTTACTAATATGTAACTGTTGACTAGAACAATGACTAGCAAGTTACAGCAGTGTATGCTTACGTGAAATAGATGGATTGAAATGGTATGACAATGTTACTAATATGTAACTGTTGACTAGAACAATGACTAGCAAGTTACAGCAGTGTATGCTTACGTGAAATAGAAGGATTGAAATGGTATGACAATGTTACTAATATGTAACTGTTGACTAGAACAATGACCAGCAAGTTACAGCAGTGTATGCTTGCGTGAAATAGAAGGATTGAAATGGTATGACAATGTTACTAATATGGAACTGTTGACTAGAACAATGACCAGCAAGTTACAGCAGTGTATGCTTGCGTGAAATAGAAGGATTGAAATGGTGTGACAATGTTACTAATATGGAACTGTTGACTAGAACAATGACTAGCAAGTTACAGCAGTGTATGCTTACGTGAAATAGAAGGATTGAAATGGTATGACAATGTTACTAATATGTAACTGTTGACTAGAACAATGACTAGCAAGTTACAGCAGTGTATGCTTACGTGAAATAGAAGGATTGAAATGGTATGACAATGTTACTAATATGTAACTGTTGACTAGAACAATGATTAGGAAGTTACAGCAGTGTATGCTTGCGTGAAATAGAAGGATTGAAATGGTATGACAATGTTACTAATATATAACTGTTGACTAGAACAAGACAAGTGAGACTGGGACAAAAAGTGAGGAGAAGACGCTGCCGATGGATAGGACACACATTGAGGAAAGGTGTTGATGCGTTACAAGGCAGTCCTTGTTCTGGAATCTCAAAGGTACGAGAAACAGGAAAAAAGGTCAAGGATCCCGTCACACACCGCCCATTGAGGCATATTGGGGATATAGTGTTAGGTCCATATTTTCTTGACCATCGGCACACTAGGGATGATGTGGTCAGCATCACGCCGGCCGCCGTAACCTTCACAGAGTTGTTCTGGTACCCACAATTCATGAGGTTGGGTCGACCCTGGAGCCGTTTACGATCTAAAAACAGAAACAGACAAAGAGAAACAGGTAAACATAAACAGACAAAGAGAAACAGGTAAACAGGAACAGACAAAGAGAAACAGGTAAACAGAAACAGACAAAGAGAAACAGGTAAACATAAACAGACAAAGAGAAACAGGTAAACAGGAACAGACAAAGAGAAACAGGTAAACAGAAACAGACAAAGAGAAACAGGTAAACATAAACAGACAAAGAGAAACAGGTAAACAGGAACAGACAAAGAGAAACAGGTAAACAGAAACAGACAAAGAGAAACAGGTAAACATAAACAGACAAAGAGAAACAGGTAAACATAAACAGACAAAGAGAAACAGGTAAACATAAACAGACAAAGAGAAACAGGTAAACATAAACAGACAAAGAGAAACAGGTAAACATAAACAGACAAAGAGAAACAGGTAAACATAAACAGACAAAGAGAAACAGGTAAACAGGAACAGACAAAGAGAAACAGGTAAACAGGAACAGACAAAGAGAAACAGGTAAACATAAACAGACAAAGAGAAACAGGTAAACAGGAACAGACAAAGAGAAACAGGTAAACAGGAACAGACAAAGAGAAACAGGTAAACAGGAACAGACAAAGAGAAACAGGTAAACAGGAACAGACAAAGAGAAACAGGTAAACAGGAACAGACAAAGAGAAACAGGTAAACATAAACAGACAAAGAGAAACAGGTAAACAGGAACAGACAAAGAGAAACAGGTAAACAGGAACAGACAAAGAGAAACAGGTAAACAGGAACAGACAAAGAGAAACAGGTAAACAGAAACAGACAAAGAGAAACAGGTAAACAGGAACAGACAAAGAGAAACAGGTAAACAGGAACAGACAAAGAGAAACAGGTAAACAGGAACAGACAAAGAGAAACAGGTAAACAGAAACAGACAAAGAGAAACAGGTAAACATAAACAGACAAAGAGAAACAGGTAAACATAAACAGACAAAGAGAAACAGGTAAACATAAACAGACAAAGAGAAACAGGTAAACAGAAACAGACAAAGAGAAACAGGTAAACAGAAACAGACAAAGAGAAACAGGTAAACAGAAACAGACAAAGAGAAACAGGTAAACAGAAACAGACAAAGAGAAACAGATAAACAGAAACAAAAGCGCATGGAGAAGAGAACTGGAGATAGAAAGGAAAGTGACGAGGAAGACATAGATAGATCTGGATCTGATGGTGCGAAGACGGGGGAGATTGGCATACGTTAGTTGAAGGCCTATGATCCGTTGTAAAATGAAAGGTAAGAATGAATGACAAACAAACAAGAAGATGAAAGTGTTATTCTGTATGTTGAAAGATAACACCTAGAGTGGAACAGAAAGTTGTGTATCGTGATTATCATCAAGTCAAGAGACATAAACCAATACAGCCAATCGTCGATGCGGTGAGAGTATTATGATTGGTTTGACGTTTATCTGTGTGTGTGTATATATATATATATATATATATATATATAATATATATATATATTATATATATATATATATATATATATTATATATATATATATATATATATATATATATATATATATATATATATATATATATATATATATATATATATATATATATATAATCCTCCATCACATAAGGCATCACACAAGCCATCACACAATGCATCACACAAGCCATCACACAAGTGCAAGTTATGATCGTCTTCTTCTTATCTCATCTTGGGACTGTATATGTATACTAAATGAACACTTGAGGTTTGTGGGAAATTGTTCAACAATGTACAATTCACACAGGTCCTAGAAACTCAAATAGACAACTGCCTCTGACGAGCTTCAATGTATTTAAAGATCGACAAAGAATAAAATTGATCATCTTTTTTTTCGGTCGAAGCCAATAGTTTTAGAGTTTGAGTCTCTCTCTTTTTTTTTTTTAAATTTAACTACGAATAACTAGTTTATTTTGTAAGTAACTCCTTCAAAGATATATACACTTGTCACAAACATTACTTACCACGAATCTGGCCAGATACGGTTGACAGCAGCACAGTAAGAACCGCCGCGAGAAACATGATGATGTATAGGCCTACCTGTAACACAGAAAAATCAGCATAAGCCAATAAAGACGAGTAATGAGCTTGTCACAAAGTGGTTTTCAATATGGAGTGTCGTACAAACTCCATGAAGTTGGTTTCTAGAACTACTTCCTCAAAACGAATGAGAGAAACTTATATTTGGTGGCATTGGTTCGGTTGTCAAGAAAGAACTGGCGATTTTTTAGACCATCAGAGTGAGGAATGGATGTGTACAGTCAGGGACGTAGATACGGGAAGAGGGGGGGGGGGTATTAAACCCCCCTCTTAATAAAGTCCTATCTATGGCCCTGTGTACAGTAAACAGTTATCTAACAGGAAAAGACGGTAAGTGCAGCCGGAGGAGAGCTGACCAGAAGAGATGGTGTTAAAAGCATGATAGGTGTGTTTTAAAAAAAGAGGAGATAAGATTCTCAACGTTAGGCTGAAAGACGTTGTCAAGGAAATCGGAATTGTATACAATAAGGCCGACACAGGCCGAACAAATAGGTCTGCCAAGATTATTTGGTTTATTGATTTTAGGAAGCATGTAGAATACATGTTTATCCAAAAAGCAGTCCTGAATGCAAAGTTAATTTGCACTTGAAGGAAGAAGATTGTTAGCAAACAAAACAGCGTATATAGCTAGCTGATTCCGTACCCAAGATCTATTTAATGACGCAAGGGCCGACCGCTGTGTCCGTATGATCTTTTAAAAGACCCTGAATTATTTCGTTGTTTCTTTCCACTCTGATATTTTAAACTGCCCGGAATTTATCTCGAACGGAAGTAAACACAAAACTGTGCCAAATTCAACGTGCTTTGTACAAGTTTGGAGGGAATTTTACACATTTATCTTCATTTTTATTCGTGTTTTGTCGTAACACCATAATGGCCGAAAACACACAGGAAAAAGATGGACTGACATCGACACGCCCAGTGCGTCTAACGGCTTTACAGGCCAGAGACTTGTTACAAAGTGTAATGGATAGCGAAAGTGAGACTAATTATTCGTCTTTTGATAATTACTTTGAAAGGGTTTCTAGCGATTCTGACGAATCCATAGACATCAACTCACAATCAGCAGACAAGGGGGCGTCTTCCCAACCAGGTCCCAGTGATAATGCAACAAAAAGGAGGAAGACAGTATCTGAACCTCCTAAATCTACATAGAGAGAAGTAAAGGAAGGCGCAACCTGTAATACTTTTAGATTTGTGCCACACAAGTAACCAGGTGTTCATGCTAACCTAAGTGAGAGCTCTACACCGTTAGACTGTCTCAGGTCGAGAAAAGAAATATTGTATACTGTTATTGTTACTAATATGTGAACAGTGAACAAACTGTGTGATCAATCACAACTTTCTAATTTCTTTCTACTTTTGTAAAAGGATTACCTACACAAAGAGAGCAGTGAAACTGTATTGTGATAACAACTTATGTTACAAGCCTTAGGTAAGTGGAAAATTGTTGTTCAAAATTTCAAATTATCATTTTTTGCATGTACATATTATCTGTCATAATATTAACATAACATAATATTAGCTAAAAATGTGTCTAGATTCATATTGTCCAGCCAATTTACTTTAATTTGATATATAATATGTTATTACCTAACTCATGATTAGACATACAATATCAGTAAAAGTAAATTATGTGTGTGTACATTTTTGGGGCTTAAAAATAATTCCGCCCAGAGCTGAAAATAATTACGTACTGAATCAGCTTCTAGGCTTATAGAATGAACAGTTGATTCGCTGATTTTTGTCTACATCTATGTACTAAATCACTTGTATTATCTATTCTCTTGTATGGGTGTGAGGGCTGGACACTCACTGCAGATACGGAGCGAAGGATTCAGGCTTTCGAGCATAAACGTTATAGAAGAATTTTGCGCATTTGCTACAAAGAGCACAAAACAAATGTCTATGTTAGAGAGAAGATAAACACCTATGCAGGTCACCAAGAACCACTTTTGTCAGTAGTGAAACGTCGAAAGCTTGCCTGGTTTGGACATGTAACTCGTCATGACTCCCTTTCGAAAACGATCCTCCAGGGAACAGTCGAAGGTAAACAGAGAAGAGGAAGGCAAAGAAAATCCTGGGCTGATAACATCAAAGAATGGGCAGGACACGGTTTGTCCACACTTGTACGCATTGCTGAGGATAGAGAGCAGTGGAGGAGCCTGTCTGCTGATGCTTCCACCATGGCACCCCTACGACCCATGACGGGTTACGGGTTGAGATGATGATGATGTACTAAGTTCATACGCCAAAGTACGATAGCAGCGCAGCCCACCTCCCTTTATCGGCATGATTGATGACAATTTCATTTCTGTGGCAAAATTGGGAAAGAGTAAAGGACTCAGTAGAAGTCAGGTTGACTTGTCGCAGACTTTGTGGGCGGAGCTGCTGAATGATATAGAGAGTTCTGAAAATACAAGTCAAGAGTGCACGAAGCGCCAGATGAGAATGTCCAAGTAGAATTGCAGGAGGAGAAACGTACAAAAATGTCACTGGGGTTAGTATGAGACTGCTTAGTACTTTTGTGTTGGAGGAAATAAAACTTGTAGCGCATTGTCGATGAAACGTATGAACATTCTAGAAGAAACTGTACTGATCAGAAGAATGTCGAAGACGAACACAGTGAAGATCTAACTGGGGCATTGGCGCAGCTGGATAGTCTTTTTTAGGGCTTTATGCTAGCAGATATATAAAGTTGGCCCTTTTCAGGACTTAGTATCTATCAACGCTGATCAGGTTATCAGTCAACAGAGTTGAATTTTTTTTTGGATGGTAAATGCGCTCTGATATAACCAAATAGATTGAAAGGAACGCGCCTCGCCAGAAGAAGGCAAACACCGAACCAAAAAAGAAAAAGATCTTTGCTTAAAAACAGAATCTGACTTTCTCATAGAGGAAGATCTTCTTCTTTTTCTTCTTCTTCGTACACTCTCAGACGTCATCCACTTGAATGTTTTCAAAGAAAGCAGTAGTCAGTCTGAGGCTATTTGAATCTCCGTAGAGCTTTTCCACGAATGGTACTGGTGTCGGTCATGTACGCTTTCTCTGTTCTGCATATGTTGGGCAACTCTGAAGCAAATGTTCAGCAGTCATTTTATCAGTGCCACAGTTACACTGATCGGTAGTTCCTATCTTTATCGAGCGGTGTACTTTGCACTGTTTCTTTAGGCCTGTGGCTCAGTGCATCCGATTTCAACGGACATTTATGTAGAGTTACCTTCCTTTGCCTTTGACTGTCCTCAGCCAGCCTACCTACAAGGTAGCAGTGTGGTCTATCTGTTTGGCAGGTTTATTAAAAAAAAAACGTATAGAAAATCGCTACCTTCAAAAGTTAAGTCGCCATATTGGATGAAAATCTGATGGAATGAAACTTGTCTTGAAAATGGAAGCTATCGAACAGACATAGAAATTGCTTTTTTATAACTGACAGCACTTTTGCGGCATATATCAACTGAACAGAATAAACCTTTAACACCTGTATGAAAACTGACAATACAAAAATACAACTTTATATTTACTATCATAGTTATGGTTCAGCGCCAATAATCCTGTTTAATGAACATAAATGTAACATATGCAGAAAATAAATATTAGACAAACATAAAGGTATGTTTTCAGGCACTCGTAAGAAATAAAGAAGTAGAACACTAGACAACAGAAAAACAACAGACATGAGTGGCTTACCCAGGACTCGAACCCAAGACCTTCCGTGCGACAACCCCGCCTAGCTATGCAAGCGAATCACACTATCCTCCCTGCCATCTTGGCATCACCAAAAATGATGCTTCGATGACGGGTCATTAGTGCGACCCGCAAGACATAACACCGGAAATTTACCGTGGGCAGTCCAGCCTATTAATGACGCAATCACTTCTGTTGTTCCCCTATTATACAGTATAGGTCAGACTACACAAGACAAAGACCTTAATACTGTGTCTAGTAAATGATAGAAGACTAAGAACAGTAAGTACAGGACAGAGGGTAACTGCGATAATGATAGAACAACAAATACGACCAGCAGCAGAATCTCGACTTAGCCAAACACAGAGTTCAGGAATTATAGAAGGGTCACGGATACTTGGTCCTGATTCACTTGCGTGGATGTACGGAGGAAGACTTAGATGGAGACTGGTGGACAGTATCAGAGCTGACTTTGTTATCAACTAATCCTTTTCAGGAGAAAATAAGGAAAACTTGATTGCACAACACCCTGAAACACACGCGAATAGCCTGAAAATCAACGGTGAACTTCATGGGCAACTTTCCATTTTACAAACAGAGGATAAGATGAGCAATGTTAAGTCTTTAATTATTTTATATAAAAACACTTTGAATGTGTATTCTTCTTGGTGTATCATACCAGGCTGGCATGTGTGATAATGCCTCTCCATAACATCCTGAGGGACAGTGCTGTTTATTAATTATGTTGCTGACTTCTTCTATGCCGCGATCTTACACTGCCCAGAAATAACGAATGTACCTTTATTAGGACTATGTGAAATACGACATATCAGAGCAGGGGAAATGTATTCAAACAACTACAAAAATAATTGTTCTGCAGGAAATAAACGGCACAGATAAATGTGGCTAATTTTTTTTTTTTTTTTTTTTAATGAAGAAACAGTAAGAAATTTGGAACAATACCAAATCAAGATATATTCGTTAAAATGAATAGCAAACAACTAGGTAATAATTGTATTCAAATATGCGCACCTACGAGAGGGTAGAATAGAAGGAAAACATACACACACACACACACACATACAATTTACAACGAACTTGACATGGCTATGGCACAGTACACATCTCATGATGGACATATGAGAGGATGCATCCGTCGTGTATACAACAAGCGAGCTACAGAAACTATTACCATTCACACTCTTCGACATATACTGAGGGAGACTGAGCACCTATGTGTTTGCCCGGAGTGCAATGATATCGATTCTGTTCAACAATAACAAATCTCATGCGACAACAATAGTACTTTTAGACTGCAATGGAAAAGTTCATAATGAAATAAAAAGTAAGATGGCATTATGGCTTGGGACAAATAAATTAGAAAGGTGACAGACTGATAGAATTTGCAATGAACATACGCTGATAATAGGAAACATTTGGTTATGACAACATCCTAGACGTTTTTGAACGTGGAGATGCCTAGGAACTTGTGGTCGTAATCAAACCGACATACACACTAATGTGCAGGAGATTTACAAACAGCTCGGTATCTGAAAATTAGGCCAGTCGCCGACCGCAGCAACTCCCATGTACTGGTTATGTGAAAATGTGGTATAAAACTGAAGAAAGTAAAGTGGATTTCCAAAACATGTCAGGCTTGTCTTAAGAATTCCTCTCTCTATCTTCCCAATTATTATTTTTTTTTCGAATTTTACCGGTAATTACCAGTAGTTCTGTAATTCAAGTTATCTTATCATGATATGGCGCCACCTCAGATTGGGTGAGGAGAAACTCTCACAACGAGCAGAAGAGAAAAGAACACTCCGAATGGAACACCGAAAAAAAAAAACAGCTAAAGGCTATCACCCCAGGGGCGTATTCAAATAGTCAGTTATGGGTGAAGGGGGCAACTACTATTACTATCAAGATATGCCCAAAGAACTTTCTCCGCGCCTATTCTGATTGATTAAATGGCGTCTCTCTTCTGTTTCCCTGAGTCTTTTCTCGGTTGATTTTCTGGTCATTCAAGATTTTCTTGTGTCCTTCTAAAGAGGTACATCTTTGCTGTCTATCAATTTCTGTATGTATCTTTTTTTGTTGTTCGTGTCTCACATGTAAACAGTAACATAAGCTCAATGTAGCATTATAAAATAGCTTCCTTGTTGCTAATTACACTTTTTAATTCATTTTTTAAAAATAATACAAACCTCGGAATTAAAATACGTAGTGTGTTATCTCCGTAATTCTTTCTATTTGTACAGCAAAAATATAAAGAAAAGTGTTAATAACTTAAGAGAACAACAACTGCGAGAACAAACTGTCACATAACGTCTGAACATGGTATTTTGTGTGATCTCTCACACATTCAGCCCTCCAGCAGTATCATTTCTTCTTCATTTTTCTCTCCGATCGCTTATTTTATAACAATGGTTTGCAATTCCATTCATCAATTTGCTCTGTGCTGAATTTAGTAGGGTGAAGTCTCTAACAATCCACTCCTCTACGGAAGTATCTGCTATGGGACTATCTTTATCTCTTACATTTTTGCTTTACCACTCCTCAGACTTATTTACGTTCCGCCAGGTGAACTGTGGTATTATCGTAACAATACCCGGTCATTATCACCGATAGTGCGCTTATCTATTTTCTCAGTCTAACCACCCTTTGAAACGCGTCGGTCCAGCATTTGATCCCAGGTGAAAAGCTGATGACGGTGTTTACACAATACGGTCTCGCCGATCGACATGAAAAGAACCCAAGATTGTCTGTCTGGATTGCCGACGACCGTGTCTGTTTTGTCTGGCAGATTACACAGGTGGTGGATGCGTTTATGGCCTTTGCGGAACCATCTCTGGTGATTATTAAAGATAATCTGTCTGTGTAGACATCTTGGAGGAAGACATTACTCCAGGCAAACATGGTTACATGTTGTTTGTGAGAGTGCACAAGATGTCACCGGAAATATTACGTCTTATTAAAAAGAGGTCACGCGTTGGATATTAAATTTAATATTTTAATCTCGCGGGGGAGATTGTGAATTTAAACACCCCAACCCACGTAGTGCGAAAAAGAGCTTACGATTTGATTGAAGTGAGAGCCAGAATATACAATGAATCTCATTGGCAAGTTTGCTGTGGGTAAAATCTGTTAAGTGAACTGGAAACTGAAAATAAAGTCTAGCGAACTCAGAGACACAGATCAGATACCTTGGCAACTTCAAACGAGCAACTCCCAAAAAGCCAGAAAGAGAAGGATCGGATATATAATTCCATACTTATAAGTGACAGATCGAAGTATTTGGGAAACTTAAAACAATAAAAAGTAAGCCCGCCTTTATAATTACAGAGACTGTAAACTTAAGGGGCCAGGACTTTAAATACAGAGTCTGGACTCCTAAAGGAATTGGATCACCCGTCAAAGAGGAATTATTACAGTTTCCCAGACCAAGTCTATCGCAGAACACCCGTCGAAGAAGAATTACTGGTTTCCCAGGCCAAGTGTATCACAGAACACCCGTCATAAGAAGGAATTACTATACTTTCCCAGACCAATTGATTCGAAAGCATATGCACCGAAATTGCTCGCGTCCATCCAAAACCTGTGCGAAGAGATTGTGTATAACCCAAAATCTTGGGGTAAGTTGTGAACATTTCTATTACAAATGTGAATTAACATGTTTTCTTGCTAAGTGGTTATACATATGAGGCTGGCAACCTCAACATACGAAAATAGTATAAACCACTACAGCAAGCGCAGGTGATTGTTTCTGGTCAGTCACGCGGAAAACCCGACAGCAAAGGTGAACCCAGACTCCGACTGCAGCAGTGATGAGTGATGATTACATCACATTTGCCTCAAGTGTATCATATCCTTTTGTGAGATATATGTAGCTTGTTAATGTTAGTTTAGGCACAAATCATTATTCGCGCTGCACAGACAAATCTTCCCAGTTAATACCCAGAGGAATATTGGTGAATTTTAATCATCTTTCTTGAGCTACGTTGTGCACTGAAGAATTTAATTCTTCTGAGAGATTAACATTGGTGAGTGGACAGCTAGAGGATGCGTCTGTGATAGGGTGGGCGAGATGATGATGATGATTATATTGTGATATGTTTGATCACTCTCTTTTCACACTCGCACCGACCCGAACAACAATAAAACTCTTGATTCTAGAGGCAGGGGCTGTATTTATTTTTACAACCCATTCAGTGACTCAGCAAACATTAAACAAATAAACCAACGAACATAACAAAACAAAACACCCAGCATGTGCCCGATTGCTACTCTGAAGACGCAAACAAAGCAACGGCTGGTTAAAATCATAGTTAAATAATGATACTCTCATCCTTCCACGCCACCTCACACCCTCAACTATCACACACGCACACACTCATGCGTGTCGTCCAGTGTGACTAGTATGGTGTTGTGCATGAGGCTGGCAACCTCACCATGTAACACAGATTACTACCGAAACTACTACTGCACGAGCATCTGAATGCTTCATACGGATGAAACCACACTGGTGGCCCCATGCTCCCACAGGAGCGGAGAAGAGAAATATATATCTCCAAGTGAGCCCACGTGCTCTCACAAACCATTCTACACATAACCATAATTAAATAATAATAACATGGACATAAAATAATATTCTTCAACTACATGTACATCAAATACTCTCAATAATAAGAGTAAACCACCACCTCGAACTGATCCATCTCAATATTCGTCGCTGCCCTCTGAACATGTCGTAAGTGGCGACTGGTGCGCCTGGTAACAAGCGTGTCGTATACGACCCCTGATGAGGTTGAGAACTCATCACTCTTGATTCTAGAGGCAGGGGCTGTATTTATTTTTACAACCCATTCAGTGACTCAGCAAACATTAAACAAATAAACCAACGAACATAACAAAACAAAACACCCAGCATGTGCCCGATTGCTACTCCGAAGACGCAAACAAAGCAACGGCTGGTTAAAATCATAGTTAAATAATGATACTCTCATCCTTCCACGCCACCTGACACCCTCAACTATCACACACGCACACACTCATGCGTGTCGTCCAGTGCGACTAGTATGGTGTTGTGCATGAGGCTGGCAACCTCACCATGTAACACAGATTACTACCGAAACCACTACTGCAAGGGCACACTCTCAGCTATCACACACACACACACACACTCATGCATGTCGTCCAATGAGACTAGTATGGTGTTGTGCATGAGGCTGGTGTGAACGGTGGTTTGGTTTTGATAGAGATAAAGAATGTAGAAAAATGGTTTGGTAGATATGGATGGGTTTGGTTGCAGATTGTTTGTCGTTGATGAAGGGAGATAAGATGTGTAAGGTTAGGTTTTGTCTTAAGGGAAGTAACTTAGAATTAAGTCCATTACAAGTTTGAGTGAGTTGAGAAAAAAAAAGTATGCACGAGAAAGTCGAGATGCGAAAACACATGTTAGGCGTGAACGAAGAATGTTGGAACGGGGTTTTGACAGAGTCTGGTATGAGACGCGCTAGGCGTAGGCAGGGAAAGGTGTTTCTCTCAAGTGTGTAGTTAGATATTGAACGTGCAGCGTAAGATTTGATATTGTTGTATAAGATATATTCGGAGCACCAAAGTGTTTGTGTAAGAAAAAAAGTGTATTTCAAATGAAGAAACAAAACCAGGTACGTTTGACATTTTGATTTATAACTAGCGTATGTAGCTCAGCAGACCAGGTCTGAGCAGAGGACAGTAAACAGATGAAATCTTGGTAAAAGTGACAGCCCTGGCGGTTAAGGCCAGTTTCTCGTATAGAGATATAACAAGAAACATGGGAAAAGAAACATAAAATAAATAAGCAGTACAGAAGAACGACAGGAAGTTCTATCTGAATAAATATATGACATGTTCTATAGCTGGGACAAGAAATAGTAAGGAAAACAAGCACATGTATGTGAAAAATTGGATACTGAGATTGTTTGAAACTGAAGATTGTATTTTGCAAGACTGCCAACCTTGAAGAGGAAGGTTGGGCATACCATTTTTACTCAGTTATCAACGTATGTTAATAAAGTTCCACCATTGATATTTTCACTGCTGTTTTTTGAGTGGTATCGATTGATCAACAGTGGGTATGAAGAAAAAGTAGAGTCAGTCTGAGTGAACCATGCTCCCACAGGAGCGGAAAAGAGAAATATATATCTCCAAGTGAGCCCACGTGCTCTCACAAACCATTCTACACATAACCATAATTAAATAATAATAACATGGACATAAAATAATATTCTTCAACTACATGTACTTCAAATACTCTCAGTAATAAGAGTAAACCACCACCTCGATCTGATCCATCTCAATATTCGTCACTGCCCTCTGAACATGTCGTAAGTGGCGACTGGTGCGCCTGGTAACAAGCGTGTCGTATACGACCCCTGATGAGACTGAGAACTCATCACATGAAACACATCGTTACCGTCACCGAAACAACCACAGCAATAGCATAAAAATGCTTATTGTGGGCCTGTAATGGACACCAGCTGCATTGGTGTTTCCATGCTCCGCCGGGAGCAAACAGAGAAACACCTGTCTCAACGTGCCTTACGCCTTACGCACGCTCTCCAGAAATCTAAATACATTTTCTCACTTCAAAGTAACCCATAAATATAAACAGTAGGATATTGATAAGTAGGCTATCGTGAAATACACTTAAATGCTCTTACATAAAGAATAAAATATAATTATTCTCGACTTAAACAAAACTGGAACTAAATACACAACGTGTCACATGGCGTAACATTTACCACGCGGGGCGTGTTATTCAGACTCGCTGGCGCCACTTTTTATACAGTCCTCGCCACGTGGGTGCCATCTTGCTATTGTTAATCTTATCTAAATTCCTGTGAAATAGCTTCATACTATATCTGACTTTCTGATAAATAAAATACTCGCTCTTAAACTTTGACATCTATCTATCTATCTTTTTATTTCATTAAACATTAAAATAGCCACATCGATATAATTTCAGAATTATAGAAAACTAATTCTAATTTAAATTAACTCACGTGCTCAAGGCATTTACAGCTTGGCTCTGTGTGTCTTACTTCGTCTGTTCTCTCTGGGCGGCTGATCTTCAAATAGGCTGGTTTGATGCTCGCTATTTCTTTATATAAACCGCTAAGCCTAAACACTCAACTTAGTCCGCGCTGCGCGGATTAATTTAGCCACTTAAATGACACTCGCGATTTTTGCTCTACCAGGCATGAAAACACAGATATACACAACTATTTCTAGAGCAAAAACACCACTATCAAATATAACACACAACTATGCACCAAAACTAATTTCTAGGCGTTATTATGGCCTTTTCATCAATCTTGAAGAATTTACATCCCAGCATGCTTCGCGCACATCGAAAATATGAGCGATAAATGTGCCACTCACAATGAAGGGGGAAGCTGGGGTGTCTTCCCGTGAAGGGGTAAGCCGGGTGTCTTTCCGGCCCTATCACACGTCTGTTAAGCTTCCAACTCAGTGTACTTAGCAGAGTCATTTGTCTTTCTATTTTTTCTAAAAGTACGTGGTTACAAGCATCAGACGGTTTGAAGTACTAACGTTACGACGCCGCTAGTATGTGAAGAAGAGCACTCATCACCAAAATAAAGTGACAGAAACCTCGGCGACAGGACTCGCCTAGAGTTACGTTTTCGTGTAAATAGGCGAAAGCAACGGATTCTTTGATAAATCCTCACCTACGTTCCAGTGACGAAAACTGTTATTTACAGCAAAATTTCACCAATCTTTCCATATTTATTTTAACTGTTAAAGACTAATTCATTATTAAAATTGTTACATGTTGTTTTAAAACTAAAAAAATCATAGTCGCTCCAGTTTTTTTATATGTATTAAAGCAAACGTATGAGCCAGAATATTATATATATATATATATATATATATATATATATATATATATATATATATATATATGTGTGTGTGTGTGTGTGTGTGTGCGTGTGTGTGTGTGTGTGTGTGTACCTAGACTTTTATTTACCTCTAAACAAAGCTATACCATTATAAGAGGAATTCGCTGAATTAACTCAGCTGGGGGCTAAAAACCATTGCTTAAATCCTTCACAAAAGGCGACGGACATATATAAGTTAACAATTGTTGAGCCCTATGCAACAATTTTCTTGACATCTGAATTATCTTGTGGATCTCCCTTAACGTAGAAGTGTCATTAACCTTCTATCTACATCTCTGCCAAGAGTAATCTTGTGGGAAGGTAAACACCTTTGACTACCCAGTTTAGATAATCTTGAGTTTTGGCCATTGTTGGACCACTACTGCAAAGCAGGGGAGGCAATCCGTGACACAAACCTTCAGCCACATCAGGCATGCTGAAACCATCAGCCACATCAGACATGCTGAAACCATCATGTTTCTTATTCTTGATCCGCTCCACTCCTTATGGAGCATATCATCGCCATTGTAGTGGACCCATTGACAGGAGTCTTACATTGAAACATTCTTGTGCTCATGTAACTGTGGTTTCAGTGATAATTTGGACAAACAAATTTGTTTACCCTGATTAAGCCGCCAGCTCCACGCACAACCTCATAAAAGTCGCCTCTTGCAACGTGCCAGAGAAACGGGTTGTCCTATTCTCTCTCAACGGTGATTTCCGGTAACGACACGGAGCCATGATGGTTCTATGAAATATTAAAATGTGTTGGTGAAACTAACTGACATGTTTGTTTATTCTCTTCATCATCATTGTCATCTGCGCTTCTTATGGAAGTGTAAGCCTGATAGAATTTCATTTCTCGCAAGCATCTAAAAATATGCCTACATCTGCGTTACGTTTATTTCCCCCAGAACAATTTAAATTTTTAAAAAAATTAACCCACATCTTTTTATCGGGGCCACCACTACTTCTGGTCACTTTGTAGGACGTCTGCAACAAGCAGTCACATGCTCTTGCAGCTGTAGCTTCTATGACAATTTGTTTTCATCATGATGTTGCCAGCCCAATGAACAACTTCATATTAGTCGCCTTGTGGTTGTCTCCTGATGGTGCTGTAGCCTATTCTTTCTTGTCTCTTGAGAGAGCCCTGGGAACTATTTCTTCCCTCATTAACATTATCTGTAGTTAGAAGCGTCGTAATTTTGACATGTGTAAGAATTAATTACTAATGTACATCACTAGAGCGTGGTTATAGAGTGCGGGTAATTGGACATACAGAATGATTTATGTTTTGGTGATAATGATGCGACTACGCAAAAATGTACCACTACATTAACTTTATTTCTAACACGAAGCGAGTGCCATAAAATGACGTCATGGATCACTGATGTAGAAATATTGCGAAAATTTTATAGAGTGAATGATTGGCTGTGATGCCGGGCGGACCTGTGTAACCAGCAGATTATAAAGTGGCTTATCATGATACTTTTATAACCACTAAAATCAGGTTTTAAAAAGAACAATAATTTTAAATAACAGTGTTGTCACTACCCATATACAAAAACAGTGCGTATATCCTTTTCTGATACGGCGTTATCACCTTAGGCCATCAGGTTAAAATACAATGTGATTCAAAAATAATTGAACACTTTCAAATAACTGATACTCAGTAACTATGTTTCATATGAAAATGTAGCCTAAACCAATTTGTAAAGGAACAATCACATTTATTTTCACAATTTTAGAAATGCCAACAAGAAATGTCCCTCGTTGTTACAAAATGGATCCAATATGCTACACAAGGTCTGGGATGAATTAGCCCACAGGACTGATACGTGCCGTGAAATACGAGGGTCACACATTGAGCATTTGTAAGATTACAAAAATATATGTAATAGTTTCTTTACAAATTGGTTTAGAGTCCATGTTCATATAAAATCTTGTTACTGAGTAATACATTGTTGAAAGTGTTCAATTCTGTTGAATCACACTGTAGAAGTGTCACTCTCTCTTTATAGAATGTCTTGTTAACATTAATGGGCAACGCTTTCTTCTAATACATCATGTTCATACATCAGAGGGCCACTTTCTCATTACTCTAAACTTATAACGAAGACCAAAACTGCTGTATATAACGCCTCCGTCACTAAAACACTGCTATATGGCTGCGAGACATGGACAACCTATGTTAAGCAAGAAAGAAAGCTCAGTACATTCCATCTACGCCACATCCTCGGTATTCCGTGGAACGACAAAGTGACAAATGTCAAGGTGTTGTCACGTGCTGACCTTCAGAGCACGTATACACTGCTTAGATAGCGCAGGCTACGCTGGCTTGGACATGACCGCCGCATGAAAGATGGCCGCATCCCAAAAGATATCTTCTACAGACAACTGGCAGATGGCAAAAGAACAAATGGGCCACCGCAGCTGAGATTCAAAGGTGCGTGCAAGAGAGACATGAGGGCACTGAACATAAATCCAGAAACCTGGAAGGATGAAGCTGCCGACTGCACCAAGTAGTGATGCTATCTACGGCGCCATCTCAGATTTGGCGAAAAGAAGCTGTCATAGCAACCAGAAGAGAGAAGAAAACATCGAAAGGAACACCAGGAAAATAAGCAACTGAGAGATGTCACCTCAGAGGCGCATTCCCATAGTCAGTTATGACAGAAGGGGCTATTAAAAGATTAAAAGAATCGCAGATTAACATCGGTCTGTCATCCTTTCCTCACAGCACGTTATGTTAGCATCTTACGGCCAGACTTTCCTCACAGCACGTTATGTTAGCATCTTACGGCCAGACTTTCTTTGCTGTACGTGATGTTAAAATCATTCGGCCAGTCTCCACACGCGACATGATGTTAACGTCGTTCAACTACAATTTTCTCACGTGGCGTATTGTTAACATCTTTTGGCAGTTTTCTCCTACGATGTGGTGTTAATTAACAGCGATTAGCCACACTTTACACGACACAATGTTAACATCATTTAGCCATAATTTCTTCATGTGACGTGAAATTAACGTCGTTCCGCCAATTTACTCACACTGTGTGATGTCCAAGTCAGTGCGCACAAGTTTCATGGCATAGTATCATGTTAGCATCGACAAGCTATGTTGAGAATTTATTCTAAATACTGTATTCCACCTTCTGTTGTATGGTGATTCAACACAATTAAATTCTATTTTTCCGAGTGGCTTGTGGATTATTGTAAACAGAAATAACAATAATTGTAAAAACATATTTGGAAGTTAACATCGAGATTGCCCATTGTGTTATCTTCTGAAGATGACCTTTGCAGATAACATACTCATTTACAGAACTGGTTCTGACCGACAGGAAATGATCAATAGCATTCCCAGGACACTACATGAGGTGTTTAAATGGTGCGAGTACACCGGCTCCAATGTCAATCCAATAAAGCCTGTGTGCTGCGCTCCTTGAACAACTCTATATTGAAAGCAGATCTTCCAGACATTACTTTCGGTGGGCAGAAAATTGAAAGGCAAGACAAACTGAAATACCTCGGAATAACTTTCGATCACTGGTTATCGTACAAGTACTATATAGATCTTATCATACAGAAGAGCAACAGACGTGTGACAGCGCTAAAACAATGGCCGCAGAGCACGTGGAACAAAGACTACTGTTTCTCCGGTATCATCAACTAGTCATGTCAGTCATCGAGCATGCTCTGGGGATACTCATGCTGTCGATATCACAATGTGAACTAGAACGCCTTTACAATGAAGGGACGGGTATAGTGTTGGGCTGTACTCGAGACACCCCTACTGTGACGATGCGGCACATACTTTGTGTGCTGTCAATTAGATCCAGGTATAGGATGGTCCAGCCAAAGGCCTATATGCGAGTAACCACAGACAAAAGGCATCCCCTGCATGGAAACGTAGCTGACATTAAGGGAGCAAGAATAAAGAGATGTCATGGATGGCGTAGGCACAGACAACGATATGACAGGTGACTACAGTTAAAAATATATTCAAGGAAGAAGAATGGAGTAAGTTAGGTGAGAACTGGATGAACTACCAGCAAGTCATCATCAGCCTTGGCAGTGTCGTAAATGTTTTAAAGATAGGTATAGGGATTTATTTGGCCCAGTCTGAGCTGAGGTGCTGATGGTAAATAGGTGAGAATAAAGGTGTAAGAAATAGCTTCCACGAGTAAATATACTACTCGTCAAAAGTCAAGGGCCACTTAGAAAAACCTTGGTTGAAACCATAAAACAAATCTGATGTAAACGTAATTGGTATCAGTCAAAACGGCATTTATTGAATACTAAATTGACATGTCACGTAAAGAAATGGAAACACACATTCAAACGCAATGAAGCTGTGAAGTGTGTCACCCCCCTTTTCAAAAGTCACACAATAGATATTGGACAAATAGACATTTCAAAATCGGGTATGACCACCGTTTGCAACAAGGCATTCAAGACAGCGTAGACGCATCGAGTCCACAAGGGTCCGAAGAGTATCCTGAGGAACAGCTTACCATTCCTGAAGCAGAAACGCAGTCAGCTGTGCAACATCCATTGGCAGGGGGTGATTTGTTGACAATCTTCGACCAAGGACATCCCAGAGGTGCTCATTCGGAGAAAGGTGAGGTGAATGAGCTGGCCACGCCATCCTGATGATCCCATGTTGCTGAATAAACTCATTCACTGCACGAGCTCGATGGGGTCGAGCGCTATCATCTTGGAGGATGGCATTACCACCTATGGCCTCCAGAGCAGGCTGAACAATTGGTCTCAAGATTTCGTTCTGGTATATTGGGCCGGTCAAGTTGTCTTGGATGATGTAGAGTGGGGTCCTGCCGTGTCTGTAGAAGCCTCCCCAGGCCAATGACAGAACCCCTACCATAACGATCCACCTCTCGAATTGTGTCATCAGTAAATCGCTCTCCTTGTCGTCTCCAAACTCGAATCCTGCCATCATTGAATGACACAGTGAAGTGAGATTCATCAGTGAAGAGAACTTGACTCCATTGTTGCCTTGTCCATCGGATGTGCTCGCGACACCAAGCAACACGGGCTCTGCGATAAGCAGGAGTAAGAGGGATTCTGACTGCAGGACGTCGAGCAGCCAGTCCAAATTCATGTAAACGTCTGCGAATGGTGCTTTGACTGACATTAACGTTTACAGTTTGTCTCAGCTGACATCTTAGAGTGGAACAAGTCACTGCTCGATGGCGCAGGGCTGACAACAAGAGGTACCGGTCATCATGTCTATTGGTGTATCTAGGGCGACCTGGCCGGTGGCGATCCTCCACACTTCCTGTGGCCTGAAATCTCTCCAAAATTCTTTGGATAGTAGAGTGTGACACTGCAAGCCGTCTAGCAACCTCACGGACAGATAAACCACTTTCAACCCACGCTATAGCCATCATTCTTTGTAAGGTGTCAAGACTTCTTCTCGGTGGCATGGTTTTTGCAAGTGATGAAACTACCCTAAGTCTGCTGATTGTAAAACAAATTAAGAGTGAACTCTGTTCATGAAAAGTCGCCATTGCATGTGGAATGTCAATCAGCACTGTAACGAGATGGTATTATAGAGGTTGTTGTCTTGATGACAGTTGATGATAGTTCTACAAAGAATAATGAACTACCCGATATACCCCAGTCTCAGAAATGAGCACTGGTGAATAATAGCACAAAGGATAGTCAGACAGTAAAGACCCCTGGTCCGGTGGTAATAAGAAGATCAAGAGCCTAGAGTGTCTTCTCGTAATAACTATCTTATGCTTTAAATAACAATGACATTCAAATTGAACTCAATAGTAACTTTATGAAATTAACAAAATTCAAGTTACAATTAAAATCAATTTATTTATAATGATTATCTTATCTTCTGTTCTTGAAATAGATAGAAATGCTATATGAATAGGAATTTTATATTTACACAATATCCAGAGAAATCACAGTGATATTATTTTACTTTAACTGAATTACAGTGTCTCTGCTTTTCTGACAAAAAACGTTAACCAGTCTTTTTCTTCATATGACTTGACTCTTCACATATAAATTGATCGAATGTTCATCTGTTTCTGCACTTAACTGAGTGCTCCTTAAATGATGGTTGACAATGTTGGTGAGCTCCACACGACTGTATAGACTCGGCTGATCTTCCCATGTAGTAGGGATACCAGCACAACCAGGTAGACCAGCTGTAGTGCTCCGTGTCGCTATGCAGGATAACACTTGGGTTCTCACTTCTGGCTTATGTCTATATGTACGACCGAAACCCTCTGGTCTTTTTCGGAAATACTAGGTCTAACAGGACTACTTCTGGCAAAGGCAGACCAGCACAAATACTCAATGGTGAAGGAATACGTGCCTAGCTCTCTCCTTTTGTCCTCTGCGTTCTTTCAGTTCGTGTGTGTCCCTTCATTGTTTGTTGTTGTTGTTGTTGATTTCGTCTACTATGTTGCTGTAATACCCTGTTCAACCTGAAAGTTGGTTATAATTGGGGTATATAGGGTGTTTACTTTCTTCGGTGCTAGCCTGTTGTTAGTCCTGAAAAGGACTGGTCCTAAAAAAGGACCACTAGCTGCCTGTCAGGATACCTCTTTGCTCTTGTCCATTCGGGGTGTCGTGGCGTGTTCATGGTGTACATTTGTTGTTTTCCTATCTGGCTTGTTAGGTTTTGGGAGTTTTTGCCCTCCTCGTTTCTTCTTCTTGTGTCTTCCTTTTCTCCTGTATCTGGGAAAGCGCTTTTTCTATGATTGTTGGGAGTAGCTCTTCCCACGTCTCCTCGATGACTTCTTCGATTGATTGGTCGTTCGTTTTAGTGTCTTTTGTGTTTGATGTAATTTCTTCAATGGTCATTCTTTCTGCCTCTATTCTTTTCAGTAGTTGTTCGTTTCCATCTTTCAGTTCTATCAGTTTCCTGACATCTTCTTCTACCTGTTGCTGAATTCTTTTCATGTCTTGGTGTATTATTTTCATGTCGTTTATGAATTGTTGTTGTTTCGCGCTTTCCGAGCTGTCATGTATTTCTTCACATCTGTCAGTTGAGGTTCTGTTTTTGTGTGGCTGGCGGTTTTCTCTCTCCTTTCGCAGTTGTTGTTTCAAATCTCTCACTTCAGTCGTGAGCCGTCTGACTTGTTCCGTTAGGCTGTCTTGGCGCCTATCACCTAGAGTACTTGCCTTCAGTGTGTTTTTTGCCTCTTGGTACGATACTCCCTTTCCAATGGCAACTGTAATTATTTGCCTTGTTTGTTGGTATTCGGGACATCCTCGGTATCGTGCTCCGTGCTTTCCGAGGCAGTTGGTACATTTTCTATTGTTATTTGGTGCTTTGTAGTCTTGGTCTTTTTTGGCTTTTGGGCAGTCTTTGTATTCGTGGCTGCCCGCACAGTATCTACAGACCGTCTCTTTTCTGCACGTGTTCCTTGTGTGAGAAAATCCCTGGCACTTTGAACACTGTATCACTGGCGGGATGAAGGCATGTGTTCTTCGAGGTATTTTCTGGATAGTGATGTTTTCTGGGACTGTTTTCCCCTGTAGAGTCACTATTATCAGTCTGGTGTCTTCTTTGTTCCAGGATTTAAGCCTTTCTGCGTGTGTGAATCTGTACCGAGGGTTTTCGGCCTGGATTTAGCTGAGGGCCTCTGTGTCTGACAAGCTGGTGTCTATCCCTTTGATGACTACTCTCTTGGTTTCAGTGTGGATTTCTGCTTGGATTTTGATCCGGTGTGGTAGCTGAAATTCTTTAGGCCCGGATGCCAGAGCAGTCATCAGCGATTTAGTTTTTTCTGTATCATCCAGGGCAAGTGTCACTCCCTGTTGGTGCCTTCTGATACTAATTATGCCTCTTTTGCCTACTACTTTCTCCAGGACATTGATTACTTTGTCGTCCGGGAGTGCTCTGAGTGTGGCTTCTCCTTCGGACAACTGCGTAATTTTTATTTTGCGCTCTTGATCCTGTTCTTTCTAAATGCTATTTCGTTGTTCGCCTGGGCGGCATCTACCATCTGCTACCACTGGTTGAGTATTTGTCTTCGGGCTCGGTGCCCTATCCCCTTCTGTCTGCTCGTGATTTTGCTTCTCTTGTTCACCTCTCCCTTCATTGTTGTTGTTGTTTTGATGAAATGATGGGTGGAGATCGGGCACTCAACATCTGCTCATTGTTGCCTCTTCTCGTTCCATCTTGGTCTACCCTGTTCAACCTGAAAGTTGGTTATAATTGGGGTATTTAGTGTCCTTTTATTTACTAATTTTGTATTCAATTTAAATAACTGTTGTCTTTTGCGGTTGCTGATTTTTATTTATATTAGTATTTATCAATTTTATTTTCTCTTTTGTATTGTTTCTAG
The DNA here is from genome assembly GCA_024509875.1 of Oreohelix idahoensis. Classification (NCBI taxonomy): domain Eukaryota; kingdom Metazoa; phylum Mollusca; class Gastropoda; order Stylommatophora; family Oreohelicidae; genus Oreohelix; species Oreohelix idahoensis. The sequence continues at coordinate 141,425 of JAMPIV010003799.1, forward strand.
ATAACTATTGTCCTTTACACTTGGTTTTAATTTGTATTAGTATTTGTTCTTTTTGAGTTGTTGTCCCTTTTTTTTTTTTTATACCTTGTCTTTCCTTGTTCTATGAGTAGTTGTTTTTTTTTGTTTGTTAATGCTTTGTTAGTTCTTGCTGCTTAATTTCTATTTAGTTGGATGATTTTCCTGAAGTTCTAACCTTATATTTTTTCCTTTGTTTTATGTATATATCTTTTAAGTATTGATTGGGCATCTCTTGGGGCATCTATACTTAAAACCTTATCACCTGTTAAGTCTATATTGTGATTTCTATAGTAAGTTTTTAATTCAAGCCTTTGTTGTTCATACTTTTTACAGTGGATCAGGTAGTGGTCTATGTCATTCTCTTCCTGACATTCTTGGCAGTGTGGTTCTTCTACCATGAAGTATGCTGCACCGAGTCGGAGACGCCACAGTTTTTTGTTCGATGGTATCTTTAATTCTTCTCTGACTTGGCATGTCCTCGTTGGTTCTTTCAGCAGTTTGAACGCGTGTCTGCCTTTTCTACTTTCCTTCCATGTTGTCTTCCATTCCTCGTTTATAGTTTCCTTCACTTGGCTCTTGATCTCTGACCTTCCCAGTCCTGCTTTTATATTGTTTTTACTTGTTCTTCCCTTCTTGGCATTCTGGTCTGCCAACTCGTTGCCAGCTATACCTATGTGTACTGGAACCCACACTAGCCTCACACTACATCCTCTGTTCTCTAGTGATGTATTAATTGCTAGAATTTCTTCCTTTATGTCTGGTCGGCTACATTTACCTGGGTGTTCTAGTGCTTGTAGTGATGATAGTGTGTCTGTAAATATCGTAACAGCTTCTGGTGGGTTATCTTCGATTATTTCTAGACTTTTAAGAATTGCTACCATCTCTGCAGTAAAAATCGATGCCCCTTCCGTTACACTGTAGCTCTTTTTTATTCCCCATTGTGGTATTACAACTCCGACACCTAGTTGCCCACTATCACCCTTGGATCCATCAGTGTAGACGGCCAGACTTTGTTTAGTTAGTTGCTCTATGAACTTTCTACTTATCATTTTGGCTTCCTTATCTTCTATGTTTTGTTTGATCTTTTCAGTAAGTAAGTAGTCTATGATTGGTGTTTTTAGTTCCCAGGGTGGTATTTTGCTTCTGTATTTATTACTATTTTCAATTGTGTTTGATAGTTCTTTGAACTGCATTAGGTCTTCTATAGTTCTCCACCCTGTTGGATATCTATCTTTATTTAAGGGGACGTCCCATACACTTGGTTGGTTTTTGACAAATGCTTTATGTGCTGGGTGGGTCACTTCTTGTGCTACTTTACTCCAATAATTTAATCTCAGTTCTTTCCGTCTTAGACCAAGGGGAGGTATGCCGAGAGCTACTTCTAGAGCTTCTACCGGTGTCGATATAAATGCACCTGTAATAGTTCTCATGGCTGCATTTTGAATCCTGTCCAGTTTTGCTTTGTTAGAAGCTGCAGCTGAGTCATAGACTATGCTGGCATAATCCAGTTTCCCCCTGATGAAGGACTTGTAGAACATAAGCATTATTTTATTGCTGGCCCCCCATCCATTACCTTTTACAATCCTTAGTATCATTTTTTTTTTTTTAATTAATGTGTTTGCTACTTTTCTTTGTAGCACGCCCCTTTCAACCATCTACCATGTACATGGAGTTGTTGGTTATATCAGGACGTGTTTCCTTTATTGTAATATGTTTTTGTTTGTATTTATTTTATACTATATTATCTCTAGTCGGTATTTTTCCTTTTGTAGTTATAGTTCAACATGGTTTTTAAAAGAAGTTCCAAAATATGCTATTTTCTAAGTTAGTATGTTTTTAATTTTCACTGGATGGTTTCTTTGGTTAATCTGTATGTATCTGCGGCGAGTCTTTCACGAGTTTGGACTACTGACTCAAATCCTTATTTGTTTTTTATATGTTAGCTTTAGTTTTTGTAATATAGTGTTTTATTAACTTTTGCATTTCTGAAGGCGTCTTTGTGCCTATGAGATTTTCTACCCTCATTTCTACATTGTGGTTACTACAGTATGTCTTAATGTTTTGCCTCTGTTGGTCATATTTCTTGCAGTCCACCAGAAAGTGTCTAATTGTGTTTGGTTCTTGACACTCTTCACATGTGGGTTCCTCAATCATGAAATATCCAGTTCCAAGCTTGAGCCTCAGCAATTTTTTATTAATTGGTATTTTTAGTTCATCTTTTATTTGACATTTTTTGCTTGGTTTTTTAAGGATTTTATATGAGTGTCTTGCTTTTTTACTTTGGTCCCATGCTGTTATCCACTCTTTAGTTATTGCTTGAGCAATTAAGCTCTTAATTTCAAACTTCCCTAAGCCTACTTCAATTTTGTTATGGCTAGCTCTCCCCCCTTTGGCTTCTTTGTCTGCAAGCTCATTTCCTGCTATCCCCACATGTGATGGTATCCATGTTATTGTTGCACTGCATCCTATAGTTTGTAGATATGTATTAACCTGTAGTATTTCCTCTATAATATCTGGCCTGCTACATTCATTTCTGTTTCTGATAGCTAATACTGATGATAGGGAATCTGTGAGAATGGTTACTTTTTTTGGTGGATTTTCTGCAGCTATTTCTAAAGCTTTTAGGATTGCCACTAATTCTGCTGTAAAGATGGATGTATTACCTGTTACTTTGTATCTTTTATAAATTTTTAATTTTGGTATTGCTATTCCTGCTCCTAATTGTCCTTCTTCATCTTTTGACCCATCTGTATATATAGTTAGGCTATTATTTATATACCGTTCTATGTACTCTAGTGTTTTACTTTTTGCTGAGATTATGTCGTTAGATTTATTTATGATCTTTGTTAAGTGGGAGTCAGTTTCTGGCACTTTTAATTCCCATGGTGGGATCTTTGCTTTATACAGAGCACTACTGTTTATCGCATTAAATAGGTCTGGGTATTGATCCACTTCATCCATTGTTTTCCACCCTGACGGGTATCTATTATGGTTTAATGGAATGTGGCCCATGTACTGGTTACCCCTATCAAAGGTTTTATGTGCTGGGTGAGTTGGATCTTTTGCCACTCTTGCCCAGTAGCTGAATCTCAGTTCTTTTCTCCTTAGCTCCAGGGGTATAATGCCTAGCGCTACTTCTAGTGCCTCTGCTGATGTTCCCTTTGAGGCACCTGCTATTATTGACAGTGCCTGGTTTTGGATTGTGTCTAGTTTTTTCTTATTGCTTGGGGCGGCTGATGCATAGACAACACTGGCATAGTCAAGTTTGCCCCTAATAAATGATTTATAGAAGGTTAACATGGTCTTATTGCAGGCGCCCCAACCACTTCCTTTCATATATCTTAGCATGTTAATAAGTCCCCTACTGCTTTGCACTAATAGGTCTATGTGTTTGTTCCAGTTTAGTTGCTGGTCTAATACCATACCCAGAAATCTAGTTGATTTTGCTGTGCATACTTTTTGCTCATTAATGCTTATGTCAATTATATTGTTTTTAATTACACGCCCTCTACTGAAGATCATTCCTATGGTTTTTTTAACGTTTAGATTAAATCCCCACTTGTTCATCCAGTCAGATACTTTATCCATTTGCCTTTGTACTGTTTTATAGAGGAATGGGAGATTTCTTCCCGTTCTCCATATCGCAGCGTCATCTGCAAACTGGGATAAGTTGTTTTTTAAGTCTTTAAACTCGTCGCCTAGGTCGTTGACCATAATCGTAAAGATAGATGGTGATATTACTGATCCCTGGGGAATTCCATTCTGTTGCTCATACACCTCAGATCTATCATTGTTTATTTGTACCGTGAAGTATCTATCCTGCAGGAAGTTTTCTAGATAATTGTAGGTTCTGCCTACTATACCTAATTTCCTGATTTTGTGTAGTGCACCCTCCCTCCAACACTCATCATATGCTCTTGCTACATCAAGGAATATTGCTACTGTCTTTTCATTCCTTTTGAAGCCTGTTTTAACATCATGTTCCAGCCTCAACAGTTGCTCTATTGTACTATGTTGGCTTCTAAAGCCTGCTTGGGTTGGACTGTACAAATTATGCTTTTCTAGATGAAATTTTAGTCTGCTGTTGACTATTGTTTCTAGAATTTTTCCTAGATGCGATGTTAACGATATTGGCCTGTATGAGCTGACATCATGTGTTTCCTTATCTGGCTTTAGTATGGGGATGACTACTGCTGTCTTCCATGAACACGGTATTTTTCCCGTGTGCCAGATTTTGTTGTAGAGGGATGCAATCACTCTTAGAGTTGTATTTGGTACCTTTTTGAGGATTTCATAGCTCAGAATGTCTTCCCCAGAGGTAGTATTGGTTTTTCCTGCTAAAGCTCTTTCTATTTCATCTACTGTAATATCTGCATTTAAATAATTAGCATCCTGTGTGGTGTCCATATTTTCTCCTTTTAATTTTTCTAGCAGTGTCTTCCGCCTATTTATTTCTGCCTTATCTAGACTGTCTATTGAACTAACCTGATAGAAGTATTTAGCTAGTATGTTGGCTTTTTCTCTATCTGTTTCAGCTCTCTCTGGTATTTTAATTGTTGGGATTTTAAATTTCTTGTGGTTTCCTCCTTTAATTGCTTTTAGTTTTCTCCAAACTGTAGTTACTTGTGACCTATGGTTTAATGTTTGACAAAAGGTTCTCCAACTCTTTTCTTTAGCTCTGAATATTATTTTATTTGTTTCATTTCTTATTTTTTTATAGTTTGTGTAATTCTCTTCAGTTTTGGTTTTTCTATACTTTGTAAGGGCCCTCTCCCTCAATTTCAGTTGTTCTGAACATCTGTCTGTCCACCATGGTACTGGATTTTTATCTTTGTTTCTTTTCCTATTTTTACCTTTTTTGTGTTGGTTTTAAGTGCTCAGGCATATTCCTGTTTGGTATATATTTTATTGCTATTTTTAAAATCTCATTTGTTAGTTTTTCTGCAAATATATCTATACTGTTAGATTCAATTTGTTCTATGCTTAGTTTACTTAGCTCCAATTGGAAGGACTCCCAATTTGCCTTTTTTAGGTTGAATGTAGGTTTCGAGCTTTTTGGACTAGTTCTATATTTGTCGTTTAGGTTTATTTCTATGGGTAAGTGGTCTGAGCTGGAGTCATTCAGTACTTCCCATTTAGCAGAGGCTAGGTTTGGTGTTATAATACTTATGTCTATTGCTGTATCTCCTCCCCTGTTGCATGGGTTAACCCTTGTCACTGAGCCATCATTTAGTATGATTAGCTCGGCACTTTCAATGTAGTCCAACAGTCTTTTTCCTGCTGGATCATTACTGTTGTTACCCCATGCCTCATGGTGTGCATTAAAGTCACCTACCAATAATGTTCTTTGGTCTATTTGTGTGTTAATAGTGGCAATGTCCCTATCGGTTATATTACCCTTGGGGCTATAAATGTTTATTATTTTTAAGTTATCTGGCTCACTGTCTAATGTTACACTTATTCCTTCAATATTTTCTGTGTTGAATTGTTCCCAATTTACTATTTTGTAGTCTTCATGTATTAAAAAGGCCACGCCCCCTCCTCTTCCCTCAGGTCTATCATTTCTAAGTGTTATATACCCTTGGTAGTTCAGTTTTTGTTTGGGGTTCAGGAGGGTTTCTTGTATTGCAAAGATGGGTTTTGCCTCCTTATACTGTCCCATAAGAGACATCAGGTTCTTCCTGGCACCCCTACAGTTCCACTGGACTACTTTGATAGCTCTAGAGTCTTTGGTCCCCATTTAGTATGGTTAGCTTAGTTATGTTATTGTTTTTATTAGGTTCTTGATAAGGGATCTACTTTTTTTGGTTTTGCTCACTATCTCTCATGTTCTCCACAAACTCATCATTCCAAGTAACCATTGTACTTCGAACTCTTTCTGCGAGGTATGGTAGGTGTAGTTCCACTGTTTCCTTAAATTTTTTTTCCATATTTTCTTTGTTGTCCTGGTTTTCAATCATTTTAGCTCTTTCTCTCTCTATTTTTTTTTAGGATTTCTTCATTAGCTTCTTTTATCTCTGCTATTTCTTTGAGGTCTCTCTCTATTTCCTTTTGTGCTGTTTTTATTTCTTCTAGTACCTGTCTGGCTTGGATGAGGTTATGTTCTGTCTCTTCTGTGTTGTCATCTTCTTTACTGTTTATGAGTGTTTTAATTTTATCTTTTTTCTGGATTTTTTCCTTTATGTCTTTCACTTCACTGGTTATTTGTTGTATTTGTTTCTTAATGATACTTTCTTGAGAGTTTTGAAGATGGTTGTTTGTTTTCTGTCTTTCTTTTATTTGCCAGAGTGGTTTGTTTGTTTCTAGAGATTCTTTTAACATGTGTTTTGTCTCTTGATATATTGGGCACCCTTGATACCTGGCACTGTGGCTACCCTGACAGTTTGCACATTTTCTGTTTTTGTTTTCTCGTTTATAATCGTTATCCTCCTTAGCCATTTTACAGTCTGCGTGTCTGTGTGCTCCCGCACAGAAACTGCACCTAGTCGCTCTTTTACACACATGTTGTGTATGGCTAAAGCCTTGACAGTTTGTGCATTGTATAATGCTAGGTATGAATACCTCTGTCATTTTGGCTCTCTGGTGGAGTTTGACCTGCTTGGGTATTTCTGTGCCTTTTATATTTAGCACTACCACTGTAGTATTCTTTTGCTCTTTGGTTTTTATTCTTTCTACTTTTTCTATCTTTGTTTGTGGGTTTTCTTTCGTTATGTTAGTGTGGATCTCCTCTTCTGTTAGGTTTGAGTCGACCCCTTTGATGACGAATCTTCGGGTTTCCTTGATCAACTCGATCTGTACCTTTATCCCATGTGCGAGTTGCACTTCTTTTGGGTTACTCTTTAATTCCTGTAGTAGTGCCTTGCCTTTTTCTGTGTTGTTTACCGTGATTGTTACTCCATTTTTGTGTCTTTGTATTTTGTCAATATATTTTTTCCCTATTATTGCTTCCAGAATGACCAGGATTTTGTCCTCCGGGAGAGCTCTCAGCGTGGCTTCTGTTCCAGCTGTCTGCGTGATTTTAATTCTGTTGCAGTTGGTGTCCTTGTTTCCACTTATTGCCGTTTTTTATTTCTGGGTCTCCTTTCGGTTTTTCCTTTAATGTCTCTCCCCTGTCCTTCTTTCCTGTGCCTCTGACTATAGGGCTTGCGGTCCTGTTCTTTTCTGTCAGGTTTGGAGTTCTATCTTTTCCAGCTGGAATGGTCCTCATTTTTTCTTCCCCGGACTGCAATCTGGTTGTCATTATTTCTATCTCTTTCTCGTTGCTGGTTTTATTTGATTCTCTGACTTTATTTGATTCAGACCTCACTTTTATTTTTTCCTTGAAGGTTTCAATTTTATCCCCTATTTCTGTATCCCTATCTTTTAGTCCAGGGCTTTTGTTCCTTTCATTTTCTGTCTTTTTCGATGTAACTTCCTTAGTCTGTTTTTCTGTTTTGCTCCACGCTTTTCCTTCCCCTGACTGTGCTCTGGTAAACCGTGGCATTGTGTATTTATGTTTTTAGTTTGCTACAAATACTTTTATTTTTTTTATTTTTAATTGGTTATATACCTTTATTCTTTTTAAATTATTGTCTAATTTTCCTATTCTTATTTTATTACCTATCACCGCTGATGTATAATTAGTATTTATCCTCTGTCTAATGCTAAATAACACAAATTAAGATAAATTATGACTAGGCTATTTTAAATTATGTTTTGGCCTAAATATGAAGATCCCACGTGGTAGGCCAACCTGGGCTTATTTATTCTATTTCACTATTTTTAATTTATACTAGCACTCCTACCAATTATTAACAAATGTTAAAGGCAATTTACTACTACTAGAGGTACTGATATATTTATTTTCAATGTTACAGACTAAAAACGCATTTATCTGAAATATGGCTGCTGTACCACACCAGACAACACGTGGCGCTTGGGCCCATTTTAATCTTTTTTTTTTTTTTAACTATTTGGCTATCCCTAAATTATCCTAATATTCTTAGCTCGTAATTAACTATTCATCTAATCATCATCTCATCTCATCTCAGCCCGTAACCCGTCATGGGTCGTAGGGGTGCCATGGTGGAAGCATCAGCAGACAGGGTCCTCCACTGCTCTCTATCCTCAGCAATGCGTACAAGTGTGGAAAAACCGTGTCCTGCCCATTCTTTGATGTTATCAGCCCAGGATTTTCTCTGCCTTCCTCTTCTCCGTTTACCTTCGACTGTCCCCTGAAGGATCGTTTTCGAAAGGGAGTCATGACGAGTTACATGCCCAAACCAGGCAAGCTTTCGATGTTTCACTATTGACAAAAGTGGTTCTTGGTGGCCTGCATAGGTGTTTATCTTCTCTCTAACATAGACATTTGTATTGTGCTCTTTATAGCAAATGCGCAAAATTCTTCTATAACATTTATGCTCGAAAGCCTGAATCCTTCGCTCCGTATCTGCAGTGAGTGTCCAGCTCTCACACCCATACAAGAGAATAGATAATACAAGTGATTTGTATAATTTGATCTTCACAGGAAAACTGATGTTACTTTTCCAGATCACATTCAACTTTGTCATGGCAGCTGAGGCCATCTCAAGTCTTGTCTTGATTTCTTTACTTGATCTTCCATCACTACATATAGTGGACCCGAGATATTTAAAGGTGTTAACTTCTTCTAACGTTTGCCCATTTAACGTAATGTTGGTCGGAACATGTTTCTTATGGCTATTCACCAATATCTTGCTTTTTTCTATATTAATTTCCATCCCATACGTTCTTGTTACTTTCTCCAGTCTAGAGGTAAGGTCTTGAAGTTCTGATTCTGATCCAGCTATCAGATCAATATCATCAGCAAAACGTAGGTTGCACAGAGGTCGGCCTCCAATCGATATGGTTGATTTATAATCGTAGAGAGCCTCCTGCATAATATGTTCTAGATAAATATTAAAGAGCACTGGGGACAGGATACATCCCTGCCGAACTCCTACAGTTGTTTTGAAAAATTCTCCAATGTCGTTGCTTGCAAAAACAGCACTGCTTGCGTCCTTGTATAGTGCTTCAATGATATCTATGATGTTGGTATCAAAATTGAATTTTCTCATTACTTGCCATAAGCCTTCATGCCAGACTCGATCGAAGGCTTTTGTGAAATCGATGAAGTTATGGTATAAATCGTGTTAATGTTGGAGATGTTTTTCGATAAGTACTCTAATATTGAAGATTTGTTCTGGGTGGGTTAGAAAAAAATCGAAAAAAGGTGATTCGTCTTACGAGGACAAAAGACAAAGAAAATAGTCTACGTTACGGCCACCCATTGTATTCCACGTCTTACCGCAGTTCCCCTCAACTTCCTAAGATTTGTTCTGAGGTACTTCTTTTTGGTCTAAAGCCAGCCTGTTCCTCTGACAAGATTTCTTCTGATTTCTGTTTTATTCTGTTCAAAAGTATCCTTAACATCACCTTACTTGGATGACTAATAAGGCTAATGGTTCTGTAGTTCTTGCACATTTTTAGATTTCCTTTCTTTGGAAGCGGTATTACTAATGACTGCGTCCATTCTTTTGGCCATTTTTTTGTACTCCATATCTTCTGGCAAATTGTTGTCATGATTTTTACTATATCTGGTCCTCCATATTGTCGTAGATTTCCGATAGGAGAATTAAGACTAGGTTTGGTCCCTTCTGAATAGGTTTGAATAGGTGATAGACTCGGTGAGAGTTAGTGAAAGGTAATAGAATTTCCACACACGTGAGATGATAGATTTGATATAGTGGCTGTCTCTGAAAGCGAAAAGAATTCTTCTCTCTCTCACCTATCTTCTACAACAGTTGTTACAGCGTCAGACAGACTACACCAATATACATATTACGTATATTTCTATCACTCACAGGCACGCACATACACGTGACGACAGGTAAACACACAGACGTGGGAAAACTATAACAATGATATATATATTATCTAGAACGAGCTGACCAAACACGATTATTTAGTTCAAGAGCGATTTTAATATCAGGAAAAATCGGCTCACAACATCAAAGAAAGTACATCAAGGAAAATACATATACACATAGTCATAAAAAATCAAGGAAATGTTGCAAGGATGATAGCCCCGTTATAGTGTTAACTCTAGGTTTAGCCCGGCCCCGTTAAGAGAACAGATGATGGCGCCCGAGTCACAGATACATAGGGTTTGAGTCTAAGAGTTTTTTTCTTTGTTTTATCTCGTAATTATATGCACAGAGTTTGAAAAAAAAATCTGATTTAACCTAAGACAAAAACACAAGAACTCTAGCCTTAGCAACGAATTATGCAGATTGAAAAAAAAAATTAGGACGGCAACAGGGTGTCAAAGATAAAATAGTGAAAAATATCACTCAAACCAGCGTACACTCATTCATTCCGCCATGGCTTTTCATACTTGTACTCACGACTTTGCTTGCTGCCTCTTGGAACACATTGATTTTAGATTTTCACACAGACTCAAAAAAAAAATGCAGTCTTCTGCCAAGAAGTCCCCAGTTCCAAAAGACGTATTTAACTTGGAGTCTCCGGGAACGACTACTTGGGTATGCAAATTTGTTCAAATGTCTGATTAAGTCACCTAACAATTATTCCAGGCGCGGGAGTTAGCAGAGCACAGTGTCAATAGCGTAGGTTTCTAAAAAAATGATGAATGTCAGGTCGGTGCCTTCCCTCAGTATAGGATTCACTTTAGTCACACCACAGATTTGTCCACAAGATATAATCTAGTCGGGAAATGATTGTTAATATTCACGCCACCAGGCAGCAAATTATATAGAGTTTCTAGAAGAAATTAAGTGCTGGCTCCAAGGTCCAGTATTTATCATTACAGTCTTTGAAAAACCCGTTATAGGGATATTAGTATTTCTGTCTAACTTGCATCGTCAGATCAGTGTTACTTGAGAAAACCCACGTGGTTCAAAATAAGGACTGTCTATTTCTTCACAAGTATGGAAACTACTACTAGGTGCTGGTAAAGTTAGGGTCACCCCAAAACTTTCACTCAACCACAGAATTACAGGTAGTCGCACAACTTAAGAATAAAAATGCTGAAAATATTTATGGAAGTCTAGAAGTTCGACAAATTGCCGAAACAAACTGAGATCTTCGCTAACAGCTATTCTGTTTTCGAGCGACCTATCTACTGTGGAGTCTATGAGCGAGAATGAAATTAAAGTTTCAAACTTGGCCAATATCTTAAAATCAGACAAAGGGCCCAAACTATTTCGCCACGCGAAATTATCTCCCCTACTCCCAACATTTACGTCCGCTTAACGCGTGTCGTAACTGTCACCTACTGACCACGATGTACGCGTGTCAGTTTCAAATCCCAGACAGCCTGACTCCATTGTAGGGCAGTTTTCACACTACAGCTGACCATGGCCCAAGTGAGCGCCGTGTCAGTTTGGGATTTTTTAGACAAATGTCTGGATACTGACCGGTGCAGATGTAAAGTATCACACCTCACCGGGACTTATGCCGAGAAGAAGCTCGCGCGCTCGGTGAGAATGTAGACGATTTGCTACGTCCTGTGTTCAGCGAACCGACTTATCACGCCTTCTGACGCCCTGCAGCCCTGACATCTACGTAATATCGTCCTAGCGCGATTCTCAGTTTTAGAGAAAGGAAAAAGGTAAAGTTTGCGAATTATATGAGAATAATATTCGCAAAACGAATGGATGAAAAATACACAGGAAAAAAAAAGTACAGAGATATTAAAAGAGAGAGTTTATGTGAAAGAATAGGAAGAAGATGTAGGAAATTAAATGAATATAAACCCTACGTGACAGAGCCTCCCCCCTTTAAGATATGGAAGCACTCCATGTCTACGTTATGGAGTTTAATTTCCTATAACCGTAGCTTCGGGGTGTCTGTCTTCTTCCCTCTCCATCTCCCCCTCCATCTCTGTCCAATTCCTACTCAAGTCCACTCCTCAAAGTTTCCTTCCCCTGGAATGTCTCATATGCGCGCTTGAAAGAGCGTCGCCGCTTCTGACATTTTTGAAAGATTTCCTGTGATAGCGGTGGAATATCCCTGCCACTATCGTCATCTTCGTCAGTTTTGGCGATCGTCAGGAGATGGTCGGAGGTTGGCACTGGTTTTTCCAAGTATCTCTTTAAGAGATTTAAATGGAAAACCTTCTCCTTTCCTTCAATAGAGATCTGGTAGTTAGCCTTAGAAATCTTTTTCAGGACGGTAAACGGCCCTTGCCATCCGATCTTCAGTTGGTTGTTCTCAGTAGGGAGTAACACCAAAACTTTCTCTCCTGCTTCCAGTTCTCTCTCTTCCGCGACTTTCCTGTATCGGTTAGCGTGCTTTGTGCGAGCTCGCTTAAAGTTAGTCGTTGCTAGGTCCCACCCTAGTTTCAACCTTTCCTTTAAAACCGACACATATTTACTTGCTGAGACGACTGTCTCATCCGCCTTCTCGTCTGTCAGAGACTGAAGTAAGGCTTCAAGCGGGCCCTTAATGGGTCTGCCAAATAAGAGTGTAGCTGGCGGAAATCCTGTGGAAGTATGAGGAGATTCTCTGTAGCCAAATAATGCTGCAGGAATACAGAGATCCCAATCTTCAGGTTTCACTTGTGCCAGCTTACTTAGCATCATGGTGAGGTTTTCCATTAGCACGTTCCACGAGCCCATTTCCGGCCGGAGTATATGGCTTAGTGTGGATGTGCTGGGTCCTCAAGATCTTAACGATCTCATCCATCAACAGGTTTCGGTATGGAGATCCATTATCCGTCAACACTTGCTGAGGGAATCCCAACCGAGTGAAAATCTGCACGAGGGCTTCTGCGACATGCTTGGCATCTGCGCATGTTAGCGGGATAGCTTCCGCCCATAAAGTGCATGTATCGACTAAGGTCAGGATAAACCTGTTCCTTCTTTTAGTCCTTTCGAAAGGCCCTAAAATGTCGATCACAACCCGTTCGAATGGTGTTCCCATTATTGGCATTTCACCCATGTGGACTGGAGGTGCCCGTTGCTTGGGTGGCACACGTTGGCACTGGGCACAGGATTTGACATATCTGATGATATCAGTATTCACTCCTGGCCACCAATAATGAGTGGTTATACGTTGGTTTGTGGCGTTCTGTCCCATATGTCCGCTAAAGGGAAGAGAGTGCCCCATTTCTAGGATTTGGCTTCTGTACTGTTTCGGTACTAGGAGCTGGTTGTAACCTTGGTCAGGCTTGCCCGTTCTCCGATAAAGTACGCCATCCTCAGAAAAAATGTCCCCGTGCTGTTTGGGTTCCTTAGCCATGGGCAGTTTCCTAAAGCAGGGTGCCAAAGTAGGATCCTTTTGTTGCGCTTCTTTAAGTTCCATAGGTAACAAATTAGGCGCAGGCTCCCGTTCCTTCTTGGTTTGCCCTCTTGTAGTTACTGCTGCCACAATCGGCTCTTCCGGTTTCCCACTACACACGTATCTCCCGCCAAGTATGACTGGGTAGATGGGATCATCCATCACAGCCGCTTTGATCACGCCTCTGACAAAGTCAGAGTGTATCTCCACCAATGCGATGGGAAGCGCTGTAGGTGCATCACTCTTACGAACTCCACAAAGTTTGACGGTCTCTCCTGTCTCTTGACCGGGTTTAACCAGCTTTCTGGCAACAATGCAATCGTAAGAAAGCCCCGTGTCAAATAAGCAAGAAGTTTGAGAACCGTTCAAAGTAACAGTACCTCGCGTTGAGGGTCTATCCCCAACAGGTTGGGAATCACTGTCAATAATTCCGCCTTGCGAGACTGTCAATAAGCATCCGATGCGTTTCGGCTCGGTGTGCTCGGTCTGATCATATGTCCCGTGCTCAGGGGTTCTCCCTTTGCCACCTTGTCCTTTCTGGCTACGCTGCCATGTAGGGCGGTCGGGTTGATCGGATTGTTTGGGGTGGTTGGGGTACTTGTTCTTGTAGAACTTGGATTTTTCAGGAGGGGGGTTTTGAGGTCCAGTTTCTCTGTGGTTATTTTGGTTAGAAGCCTGAGAAGATTGCTCTAGGTTATGTTTTCGAAAATGCTCCTCTGTCGGTTTCCGCTTTGTGGCCGGTAGTTCAGCCAGCGCATTGTGATAACGCTCAGACTTTTCCAAAATGTCTTCAAGTTTCTCTGCCCCCTGCTCAGCGAGAAATCTCCGGGTATCAGCAGACAAAGTGTTCTTTATTTGTTCAGTTAGAACAAGTTCCTCAAGACCTTCATAGGTAGAGGGGAGCTGCGAAAGCTCAAGGCACTTTGTTAGATATCCCTTAAGACGAGATGAGAACTGGTGAAAAGTTTCAGAATTCTCTTTCCGGCTGTTGCGCAACAGTTGCAAAAACTTGCGAGCGTTCATTTCAAAACGCTCCAGTAACGCTTTCTTCAACACATCGTAGTCGTCTTGTTGGCTACTTTCCAGCTTAGAATAAACATCATAAGCAGAACCTTTTAGGGCCTGGGAAAGTTTCATATTCCAACGCGACCTCTCTAAACCGTACAGAGTTGCAATTTTCTCAAATTTTTCTAACCATGTGTCAATCTTCTCATTTGGACAAGGAAAAGATTCAAGAGTGAAAGACATAGCATTTAGTTGAAGAGATTGAGTGTTAGCAGGGTCAGTTAAGGAAGAATGAGGAGAAGACTCTCCATTGCTGGAGGTAGAGGCAGCGCCAAGACTTTGGACTTCTAGAGCCTTAAGAGCCAACTCATGCTGTCGTCGTTGCTCATTTTCTCTTTCCAAATGCTGTCTCTCCTTCTCTCTTTCCTCCTGCTGTCTTTCCTTCTCTCTTTCCTCATGCTGCATCCTGCGAATTTCCATTTCCTCGTCCATTTTCTTCTGCTGTAAAGCTTCGGCTGCTTCTTCTTTCCTCCTTAGTTCTTCTTTTTCCTCTTTAGCTTCAGCTGCTTTTCTCTCCGCGTCATATCTCTCAAGTTCGTCCCTGACAAAAGCTTTTGCTTCCACTCCTTCCAGTCCCTCCTCTCTCGCTTCGTCCCTGAGGAGTTGTCTAAGTTTTGCCCTCTCGGCCATATTATGTCAGTGACTGAGACACGTGGAGATAGAAAATAGGAAAAAGAATAACCTGGTTCCTACCACTTACGAGAAAAAAAAAACCAAAAATTCAAAAGATGATATCCTTAACCCTGGGATACCTCCTCCAAAGTAAAATCTAACTATCGCTGCTATTATCGGCAATAAAGCACTTAATGCAAAACACGACTACGCCAACTAAATGGTAGTTAAGATTACTTCTGAAAAATAAGTTGCTACAGTGGAAAAGCAAAAGAATATTGCAAACATTAAAGAGAAAAATAATCCCTTAATTTTTAAAAATCCACTATAAGTTCGCCCCTGAAGTCAGATCGGGTAAGGGAGGGAATTAATCTGGACAAAAAGTCCGAAACACACTCCTTAACTTAGTTCAAACGCCGTTCTGCCTCAGTACCCAGTGAATGTTATACACTCACCACTTTACCAGCATTTAGTATTACAATCAGCAGTTAACATATATCCCGACAAAATCAACCTGTAACCAAAATGTATATTATTCAAAGATGCTGTGGAAAAAAAAACTTATTAGTTTGTGTGGTCAGCACGCCCGTAAACAGATCGCTAGTCTAGGGGGTAATTATTTAAAGATATAACAACTCACAAGACATCACACTCTTACTCTATATCAGAATACAGAATCTTAAATACAAAATCCAGATAGACGAGTCCACGTTTGTCGTACTCGTCTTCCTATTCTAAGTTCAAAGACCGGAAACGAGCCCTCATTTGTCGTAGATTTCCGATAGGAGAATTAAGACTAGGTTTGGTCCCTTCTGAATAGGTTTGAATAGGTGATAGACTCGGTGAGAGTTAGTGAAAGGTAATAGAATTTCCACACACGTGAGATGATAGATTTGATATAGTGGCTGTCTCTGAAAGCGAAAAGAATTCTTCTCTCTCTCACCTATCTTCTACAACAGTTGTTACAGCGTCAGACAGACTACACCAATATACATATTACGTATATTTCTATCACTCACAGGCACGCACATACACGTGACGACAGGTAAACACACAGACGTGGGAAAACTATAACAATGATATATATATTATCTAGAACGAGCTGACCAAACACGATTATTTAGTTCAAGAGCGATTTTAATATCAGGAAAAATCGGCTCACAACATCAAAGAAAGTACATCAAGGAAAATACATATACACATAGTCATAAAAAATCAAGGAAATGTTGCAAGGATGATAGCCCCGTTATAGTGTTAACTCTAGGTTTAGCCCGGCCCCGTTAAGAGAACAGATGATGGCGCCCGAGTCACAGATACATAGGGTTTGAGTCTAAGAGTTTTTCTTTGTTTTATCTCGTAATTATATGCACAGAGTTTGAAAAAAAAAATCTGATTTAACCTAAGACAAAAACACAAGAACTCTAGCCTTAGCAACAAATTATGCAGATTGAAAAAAAAAATTAGGACGGCAACAGGGTGTCAAAGATAAAATAGTGAAAAATATCACTCAAACCAGCGTACACTCATTCATTCCGCCATGGCTTTTCATACTTGTACTCACGACTTTGCTTGCTGCCTCTTGGAACACATTGATTTTAGATTTTCACACAGACTCAAAAAAAATGCAGTCTTCTGCCAAGAAGTCCCCAGTTCCAAAAGACGTATTTAACTTGGAGTCTCCGGGAACGACTACTTGGGTATGCAAATTTGTTCAAATGTCTGATTAAGTCACCTAACAATTATTCCAGGCGCGGGAGTTAGCAGAGCACAGTGTCAATAGCGTAGGTTTCTAAAAAATGATGAATGTCAGGTCGGTGCCTTCCCTCAGTATAGGATTCACTTTAGTCACACCACAGATTTGTCCACAAGATATAATCTAGTCGGGAAATGATTGTTAATATTCACGCCACCAGGCAGCAAATTATATAGAGTTTCTAGAAGAAATTAAGTGCTGGCTCCAAGGTCCAGTATTTATCATTACAGTCTTTGAAAACCCGTTACAGGGATATTAGTATTTCTGTCTAACTTGCACCGTCAGATCAGTGTTACTTGAGAAAACCCACGTGGTTCAAAATAAGGACTGTCTATTTCTTCACAAGTATGGAAACTACTACTAGGTGCTGGTAAAGTTAGGGTCACCCCAAAACTTTCACTCAACCACAGAATTACAGGTAGTCGCACAACTTAAGAATAAAAATGCTGAAAATATTTCTGGAAGTCTAGAAGTTCGACAAATTGCCGAAACAAACTGAGATCTTCGCTAACAGCTATTCTGTTTTCGAGCGACCTATCTACTCTGGAGTCTATGAGCGAGAATGAAATTAAAGTTTCAAACTTGGCCAATATCTTAAAATCAGACAAAGGGCCCAAACTATTTCGCCACGCGAAATTATCTCCCCTACTCCCAACATTTACGTCCGCTTAACGCGTGTCGTAACTGTCACCTACTGACCACGATGTACGCGTGTCAGTTTCAAATCCCAGACAGCCTGACTCCATTGTAGGGCAGTTTTCACACTACAGCTGACCATGGCCCAAGTGAGCGCCGTGTCAGTTTGGGATTTTCCAGACAAATGTCTGGATACTGACCGGTGCAGATGTAAAGTATCACACCTCACCGGGACTTATGCCGAGAAGAAGCTCGCGCGCTCGGTGAGAATGTAGACGATTTGCTACGTCCTGTGTTCAGCGAACCGACTTATCACGCCTTCTGACGCCCTGCAGCCCTGACATCTACGTAATATCGTCCTAGCGCGATTCTCAGTTTTAGAGAAAGGAAAAAGGTAAAGTTTGCGAATTATATGAGAATAATATTCGCAAAACGAATGGATGAAAAATACACAGGAAAAAAAAAGTACAGAGATATTAAAAGAGAGAGTTTATGTGAAAGAATAGGAAGAAGATGTAGGAAATTAAATGAATATAAACCCTACGTGACACATATTTCAAGAGCTCTGCTGGGATATTATCCACACCCGGTGACTTCCCTCCTTTCATCGAACATATAGCCTCTTCCACTTCTTCCCGTAATATTGCTGCATTTCCGAGTTCCCTGTTTTCGCACTTAATGTTGTTTAATATGCCTAAGTCAGAGTCAAGTTTACAGTTATATAATTCTTTACAATATTCTGTCCACCTTCTCATTACAGCTGTTTTTTCATTGAGCAGAGCCCCATTGCTATCTTCTATGACAGTTACCCTGGGCTGTTGGGGTTTTGATAGTTTTCTTAATGTGTCAAAAGCTGCCTTGCTGTTACCTTTTATTAGCCCCGTATTAATGGACTCACATTGATCAGCTACCCATTTTTCTTTGGCCTGTTTCATTTTCTTCCTAATATTTTTATTCACCATACTGTATTGCCATGCTGCTTCAGGAACCTCTTTCTTAACCTTAACCTTTTTCATTTTCCGCCGTGTATCACATAACTTCAGAATGTCATCTGTAAACCCATGGTTTGTTTTTATTTTTCTTTCTTTTACCAAGTATTTCTGTTGCTGATTCAATGAGCACGTCTTTCATGTTCTCTGTGATTGAGTTGATATCATCCTCCAAAAAATTGAGAGCTGCGAATTTTCCTCCAACAGTTGCCTCAAAGATTCCCGCGATTTCTGGATCTTTCAGTTTGTCTAAATTGAATCTTAACTGAGAACATCTGTTTTGATTATAGTTCTTTTTAAGTTTAAGCTTGAGCGTCATCAATACCATGTCGTGATCACTACCAATGTCGGCGCCCCCCAGGAAAAGTCCTATTCTTCTTGCTTTATTAATACTAGACTTGAATCTTTTGGATACAAGAATAAAATCAATTTGGCCATGTATCTCAGTTTTTGGGGCATGCCACGTTGTTCTTCTTGATAACTTATGAGGAAATAGTGTATTTTGCAATGGTTAGTTTATAGTTTGCTGGCAAATTCTAGTAGCCTTAGTCCTCGATCGTTGGTTTCACCTG
>JAMPIV010003800.1:0-179640 GCA_024509875.1 Oreohelix idahoensis
TATATGTAGAATATCACTAAAAGTCCTTCATATTCTAATTCTACATTCATTTATCTTTACTGTGATGTATAATATATGTGTCTTTGTTGTGTAATAACTCAGAAACTTTAGAATTTATAAAGGTACTGCTTTAAGGTACAAAAATAATTCTGGCAAAACTGATGAAAAAATTCCGGCCTGCAAGAGTTAAGACAGACCCTGAGCTAGCAGCAGAACTATTAGAACCACTATTTGCACAAGTCTGGAAAACAGGGACAACACCAACAGAGTGGAACAAAGGAATAATTGTCAAATTGCCCAAGAAGGGAGATCTTGCAGACTGCAATAATTGGAGAGGAATCACTCTTCTCTCAGTTCCCAGCAAAATACTAGGCAGGATAATTATACAGAGAATTTCAAAAGCAGTAGACCACAAACTGAGGAAAGAATAAGCAGGATTTAGAAAGAACAGATGATGTGTAGATCATATATTTACTCTCAGGAACATTATAGAGCAGTGCTCAGAATGGCAAAGACAGCTGTACATTAATTTCGTTGATTTTGAAAAGGCTTTTGACAGTATACATAGGGACAGTTTATGGAAAATACTGAGGGCTTATGGAATTCCAAGCTGCATAGTGTCAATCATAAAAAGACTATGCCAAGTTTATGTGTAGTGTTGGGCAGAGCAACCTAACCTTTGAGGTGAAGACAGGAGTACGACAGGGATGCCCCTTATCAACCACTCTATTTTTAACAGTCATAGACTGGGTGATGCGCCAGACAACAGAGGGCAGTCCAAGAGGAATAAGATGGACTACATTTTCTACATTGGAAGATCTGGAATATGCAGATGACATTGCACTGCTAACACATTCACATCAACACATCCAGGAAAAAACGGATAGACTTAATAAGTATAGCCAGCAGGTAGGCTTGAACATCAATTTAAAGAAGTCAGAGGTCATGACGCTCAATGTGAGCAACCCTGAGCCCATATCAGTAAGGAATCAGCAACTGGTACAGACAGACACCTTCACATACCTAGGATGCATAGTAGCACCAGACGGTGGGGCAAGCAAAGACATCAACAACAGAATGAACAAAGCAAGAACAGCCTTTTTTAGCCTAAACAACATCTGGAAGTCCTCTCAATACAGCACAAGCACAAAATTAAGATTATATCAGAGCTGTGTGCTTTCTGTGCATCTCTATGGTGCGGAAAGCTGGAGAGTTACAGAGAAGGAAACGACGAAATTGTCCTCTTTTCACATAACATGCTTAAGAAAAATTCATCAAATCTTTTGGCCGAATACCATCACCAACCAAGATCTGCTTACTCGGAGCAAGCAAGAGGACATGCACAGCATCATAGCTGGCAGACGCTGGAGCTGGGTTGGCCATGTCCTCAGAAGAGACTCCGATGCAATCACAAGAACAGCTATGCTATGGACCCCTGAAGGAAAATGAAAGAGAGGCCGACCAAAAACAACTTGGCAGAGGACTGTGGAGGCTGAGATGCAAAGAATGAACCAGAGTTGGGGCACTGTACGAAGGATGGCCACCGACCAAGCAAAGTGGAATCAATTTGTTGTTGCCCTACAAGACGCCACTATGCATGATGGCCACTGACTGCTTTGACGGTCGGCGACTAAGGATCAAAGAAGAAAAGAAGAAGCACCCTTTGGCATGCTGTACAAAGTGACTAATATATTTTTGTGCATGCGGCTGGCAACCTTATCATGTAAAACATAGTGCCACAGAAACCAATACTGTAGGAGCATGTGGGTGATTGTCACGAAGTGGATTTAAAGTCTAGAGGTTCTCTTAATATAGAGACAAGACCCTAGTGGTAAGAAAGTCAGAGAAGGTAGAATTTAGATGAAAATGATGTGACTGTGGAAAGATGAGACTATTGGCCCAAGGGTGGGAACCTGAATTGATTCTCCCTTTCCTCACCCCCTCTAACTGCCTTTAAACAAAAGGAGATAAGGATTGTCTAAGACCACAGACACACTATACAGACGACAGATACGTACAGTACAGTATAGAACCTGATCCAGTTGCAATATATGTATAGTTTATTTACACAATCAACAAATAAAATTCATCACACAGCAAAGAAATAAATATCGTGCACTGTTGCACAAACCTGGAACCAAGAATCAATTAAATAGATAACCACACACACCCCCCAACCATCTTCACTCAGTCAGTCACCCTGCTGGGGAAAATTTGAATGATTAGTGATTTTAACCACACTCTAACTGGTGGGGCCTCAACTTAAGCCTCCACTGTCGACTACTATATGATTATCTACTGTCTCTGGCCTGCTGACTCTGCTTACACGAATGTGCACACAGCTTCCAACTCGTTAAGCGATAAGCGCCTCTAACTAAAACACTGGACTGCTACCTAGTAGACTTTTTGTAACATCTATTTCTCAGAGGTTATTCTCTAAGGTTATCATCAGACCCTACTGGTCCCGTCTCTTTTCTCCCTCTTTCTTTGCTTCAGTGTCTCTCTGACACTCTTGACATCGGCTGAGGTGGCGTCTCCATTTACGGCTTCTCTTGTTGATTTGTCAGAACCAGGAATGGTAACCCTGTCTCCCCTTTTCTGACGACTGCACTGATGACTTGATTTTCAAGCTTGAGGTACTTGAATCAATTGTAGAAGCTTCACGGCTGCTGACCGACTTCTTACTGGTCCCGTAACCCGCTCAACGGTTTAGGGACAGACAGCTTTATTATGGCTGTATGAAGACTTAAGACCAATCTCCCAGCCACGTGCTGTTGTTGGAGTGGTATAAGGAGCTAAGTGCTCTGGATTTTAACTCTTTCCGTCCACAGTGGCGCGCCTTGCGCCAGATAGGACTTCCGTTCCGACCAATGACGCATGGCGCGCCAGTGCGATATATGTCGAGTTTGAACGAAAAGTTACAAATACCTAGCAACTAGCTGGTTTTTAAATCATTTCATTGTATCCAGCACATGTTTATGGACGTTTGTGAGCGAAAAACAAATTTGTGAAGCTAAAATTGTGTGTTTTATATCCATTTCTATTCCTTTGTTTACATACAAAATGGATCGAGAATCTTCTTCTAAACATCTGCTTTCAGCTGAGCAAGCACGACGCTAATTTCTCAGTGGACAGAAGATAACTCGAGCGACACTGATTTTAGAAGTTAGGTTTAGTAATTCCAATGAAGACATTGTAAAGACTTTGTGTCAGAATATTCATGAAAGTGATCATTCTGAGGGCGATGTCGATCAGCTGATTGAACATGCATCAGGTAGGGCTGGTATAAAAAGAGCAAAACTTTCAGTCACTAAAGGAGAAGGATAAAGACTACTGGTCTACATCTGCAGAATTTTATACTCCTTGGTTTCTTCAGATGTTTTCAAGAAGTAGATTTGAAGCATTATATCATACAATGCTTCATGCCTCTGATGAAAATTCACAAGGAAAAGAAAAGATTGAACCTTTTATGAACATGTTGTTGCAAAAATTTCAGAGTGCCTTTTACCCATTCCAAAATCTCAGTTTGAATGAAATGGTAATAGGGTATAAAGGCAGATGGCAATATAAGCAGTATAATCCAAGGTTTTCATTGTATCTTCTCGGGCCAAAGTGGAAGCACATTGTCAAACCAAAAATGATAGATAAATACAACAATGAATGGGTGTGATCTCCTGGATCAAAAAGTTGGTTATTATGTCAGCGCTCTCATTATTATTGCACTGGATGTCCAGGCCAGCTACATCTACACCCACAATGTTTTTATGACTACCATAAAAGCATGTGAATAGTGGCAAATTTTTCTGGGAAATGTAAAATAGAATATAGTTGGTGTAAATAATATTAGTCATAGTTGTTTGGTATTTACAGAAATTTGTGGTGTAGGAAAAAAATCATATAAATTATATATTTGAAGTGATTGTGGTAAAATGTGTTGTGTTTCAAAATGGATGTGCACTGATATTCTGAGATTTTTCTGCTTTGGATTAAACTGGAGCTGACATATGTGAGTACAGTTTATTTATCTTTTTTCCAGTTATTTTTGATTAGGTCTACACTTCACATAACATGACAGACTCTTTTCCTACATCAAATAACACTGACTAACAAAAAAAAACTTTTTTTTTCTTTCTCTAACATTTCTATGTTTTTCTGGTCAATTTTAATGTGCTGTTTTTAAATCTGCAAACCGTTTTTCTCTATCAGGTCGGGATCTCTAGAAATACGCAATTGAAGTTTTTTAACAACGCATACAGTATTACAACATCATTTGTACAAGAAGTATAACAGTTATGTAGGCTTGAATTTCTTTGCAGTCGACTTTCGTCGGTGAATGGCATGTGGTACATCGCGATGAAGCATCCAACAATAATCGGCAAGCATGGTCACACTCCACCGTCCTTGATAACGTGACTCCATTACGGCGATATCTTGATGGAATCGTTCTCCATGTTCATCGCTGACTTCGCCAAGGTTGTCAGGGAAAAAGTCAAGATGCGAATTGAGCAAATGGATTTTGAGGGACATGTTACAGCCCATAATTCTGTATGCATCTATGCACTGCTTAACAATATGCACATAGTCGACAGATTTGTGATTTCCCAGAAAGTTATCGATGATCGATTTGAATGCCATCCATGCGCGAAGTTCACTACCATGTAACAAGTTCTCGAATTGTTTGTCTGCAATAACTTTCCTAATCTGAGGTCCTACAAAGATACCTTCCTTTATCTTTGCATCGCTAATTTGCGGAAACTTTTCTTGAAGATAAGTGAAAGCTTTGCTCGTTTTATCTAACGCTTTTACGAAATTCTTCATGAGCCCCAACTTTATATGTAACGGTGGTAAAATGATGCTGTCTTTGTTAACTAATGGCTCGTGTATTACATTTTTATGCCCGAGCTGCATACGATCCCTGATAGGCCACACCTTTCTTGCATAATGTTCCTGTCTGTTGCGGCTGTCCCATTCACATAGGAAGCAACAAAATTTAGTATACCCAGTCTGCATGCCCGTGAGAATTGCAATGACCTTTAGGTCTCCACAAATCCGCCATTGGTAGTCATTGTACTTTATTTTTGCCAAAAGTATAGCCATATTGTCATAAGTTTCTTTCATATGAACAGAGTAGGCGACTGGAATTGATGAAAATAAATTTCCATTATGCAATAACACGGCTTTTAGACTAGTCTTGGAAGAGTCGATGAAAAGTCGCCATTCGTTGACTATGTGCTCATGACCGAGGTGCACCATTAGACCTTTTACATCTTTGCAATAGCAAATGTCATCATCCATCTCAAAGTATTGAACAAGTTCTCTGTGTCTATGACGAAATTTAGATATCGGAGTATTGGGCGCTAAAAGATTCCATTCTTTGAGTCGCGAACCGAGTAATTCCGCTTGTCCTTTGGTGAGAGCGAAATCACGTATTAGATCTGAAAGTTCTGAATGGTTAATTAAGTGAACACCATCATTCACCGGTACATAATCCGAGTCAGAATTAGTTTCTAAAGCAGGTAAACTATCACTTTCTGATGGTTCATTCACGTCCAACGGATATTGTTCTGGTGGAACTGGGATCGGACACGTGATTGGATCATGAGGCACTGGTTTCAAAACCGATTCAATATTTGGATAAATCACAGACTTTCTAGTTTTAAAAGTGAAACCATAGATATTTGTCAAGCAGAAGTAACAATCAGTAGCGTGATTTGTCGGTTCACGCCATATTACTGGCACTCCAAAAGGCATCGACTTATGCTTCGGCGATTTTCGTAACCAACCTGCCAATGTATTTGCACAAGTCGAACAAACTGCATTTGGCTTCCAAGATTTATTTGCATCATCAACTTTCGAATCGAAATAAAGTTCATATGCTTTCTTTAGCAATGGTGTAAAGTTTTTCTGGTGAACACGATCGGTAAAATATCCGCACACGTAACAGAACAGATCAGCCAAATTTCTACAACGTCTAGAAGCCATATTTCACTCAGAATTATTTCAAAATACAGTAACTATTTGAAATATAACGTAACATATGTCATGCATCTTTTAGCAGTATAAAAAGTAGAATTATTTTGCATTTTATTAATTTTTAAAAAGTTATATAGTAAAAATGAAACGGAGCAAATAACGGTTTCCCAAAAATATATTTATTCACAAATATCTTAAGAACCCGACATGATAGAGATAAACGGATTTCAAATTTGAAATCAGCGCAAGAAACTGACCTAAGAAGACTTATTCTTATATAAGAAAGAAAAATGTTGTTTGTCAGTGTAATTATCTACAGCATTTCACAAGATTCTTCATCCAATTTCCCACATGTTGATGTATAACATCAACACCTAGTTAAATAAAATGTGTATCTACTGCCTGTTTTTAAAATATAACCTGAAGAGAAAAATTGCACATATTTTGAGCGGTTGTTTTTACAAACATGTGTGGTTTTGAGAACAAAAATCATAAAAATTACATCTATGAAGTGATAGTGATAAAAGTTTCTAGATATGTTTCAAACTAAATGTGCACTGATATTCTTAATATTTTATTGCCATATATTAATTGGGAGCTGAAATATTTAAGTTTAAGTATACAATTTTATTTTATTTTTTTAAACATTTTTAAAATCAAGTCTACACTTCACAAGACATAACACACCTATTCATATCAATTAATTATATGAATCAATTCATAAGATTCTCCAGTCAATTTCACACATTTAAATGTATAACATAAACACCTAGTTAAATAAAATGTGTATCTACTGCCTGTTTTTAAATATAACCTGAAGAGAAAAATTGCACACATTTTGAGCTGTTGTTTTTACAAACATATGTGGTTTTGAGAAAAAAAATCATAAAAATTACATCTATGAAGTGATAGTGATAAAAGTTTCTAGATATGTTTCAAACTAAATGTGTACTGATATTCTTAATATTTTATTGCCATACATTAATTGGGAGCTGAAATATTCAAGTTTAAGTATACAATTTTATTTTATTTTTTAAACATTTTTAAAATCAAGTCTACACTTCACAAGACATAACACACACCTATTCATATCAATTAATTCATAAGATTCTTCAGTCAATTTCACACATTTAAATGTATAACATAAACACCTAGTTAAATAAAATGTGTATCTACAACCTGTTTTTAAAAATATAACCTGAAGAGAAAAATTGCACACATTTTGACTGGTTGTTTTTACAAACATATGTGGTTTTGAGAAAAAATCATAAAAATTACAATTATGAAGTGATAGTGATAAAAGTTTCTAGATATGTTTCAAACTAAATGTGCACTGACATTCTGAACATTTTATTGCTATACATTAATTGGGAGCTGAAATATTTAAGTTTAAGTATACAATTTAAAAAAGAAATTTTAACACTTTTTAAATCAAGTCTGCACTTCACAAGATATAACACACACCTATTCATATTAATTAATTATATGAAGCAATTCATAAGATTCTCCAGTCAATTTCACACATTTAAATGCATAACACAACTACCTACCGAACTTATGTATTTGTCCACTGTCTATTTTTAAAACCTCACCTGTCTGAAAAAATTGCATCCATTTTCGGGCCTGGGTAAAACCCAAAAACAGCCTGGGGGGGGGGAATGAGTTAAGACAAATCCTGTTCCCAGCTGAAGAATGACTTCACTGCCTGAGATAGTAGGTTATATTCTGTCGCTTCTGGCGATATCGAGTTCTCGGCTCCTGCAATCTGCCAACTTTGTCGTGCGTAATTTGTATGGGACCAAACTACACGCTCCACCTGTACCCACTGTACCGTAAACCGCTGTGGACACACAAAAAATACCACTTATGTACACCAACTTCAACATATCTCATCTCTAACCTATATCTTCCCTTCACCCACTATGCACAACAATATATAAATATTTCAAACCACTGTCACTCCATCTCACACTCCTTCCCTTCCCCGTTTTCAATGAAAATCTTACAGGCACACAAACAAAACTCCAGACACTTGTCTGACCTTAATCTGCTGTCACGCCAGACTAACCACAGGCCCAAACAATTCAACTTTAGGAAAATACCCTGGGCGAAATTCTTTGGTCTCCTTTTTTTACATTAGACATGAGGTTTCCCTGCTTAACCCAAAAGTTAAATTACTCCTCTACTGCGTTACCAAACATTATAGGCACAATAAAAATAGCATACGCTCCATCAGATGCCCAATAAAATTATACTTGTAAATATACAGAAATTAATGGTGGCCATCCAACACTCTACATGCTACAAAGCGCCCATGTATCTAATAGCTAAACCTCACACAGTGAATATTTCAAACCTTCACACCCTCCTATAGACTGCCAATTATCCTAGAAAGAATTATGCACACTCTATATTTACATCACTTCTACAAAGAAAGTAATGGATGGCCCTTATGTCTATAAAATATTAGTTAACTTCCCAAAGAAGCTTAGAACCCACTAATATTACGGCTCAAATAAAATTATGAACATACCAGTTTATTGCGTTTCGTCCACGTGGAGCAGACAATAAATGCGAGATTCACGGTAGTGAATTTTCAACAGACAAAGGCGTCTGTTAGAAGACCGTTCGAGTATTTATAGAAGAAAAATCCCCGTGGACTTTCGGCCTACGTCATAGCTAAGAACCCAATGGAATTCCACCAAAATTTTATAACGGGGTATTACGCCAATAGATTTTGAAAGCAAGTCGTGAGCTGTTTATGCGCGCGTTTCTACTTGCGTCATATTGCGTGATCCCAGCAACGGAAAATTTCCATCCCATGAATATCTCGCGCGCTGTTAAGCAAAGCCTTGACTGCGATAATTCTTTAACAAAGAAACTGACTTCTGTAACAAAGAAGTCGGGACTATGAGATCGCGATTAATTTAACCAAGAAAAGAAAACTGGTGCGAGTATAACTAAACCTACCATCATAAAACTCAATAAAATACCTACAGAAAAAGACCCACCACATAATAAGAAAGAGAAGACTGGGCCTGTTGAAAAGACAGAATTACAGTACAGCATCACAGTGATTGGTGCAGGCTTCCTGCAAGAGGACCAGCTACAGTGGTGGTGGCATGCTCTGAAGAAGCGTTTATGAAAATGATGATGATGAAAAAAATCAGGAGCAAATAGAATAGGAAATAAACAGTTGATCATGAAGGTGAACTGCAGTAAAAATCTGTGCTTCAAGATGCAAGAATGCTATAGCAAAACAGCACTATATGGGGGAAGCTACAAGCAGGGTATTACTGTTTATCTTAGAAAGCGATGGTCCAACCGTGCCTCTGGGCCACTAACAATGCATCGAAACAAAAGCCATATTTGTAAAATAATTCTCTTCCTTATGGTGTCTGTGTGAGGACTTGAATGCTCTAGTGACCAAGAAGGTTGCAGTAAACTATCTGCTAGAATGGTTTCCTACATTCAGTAGGGGAAAGAAAGAGGACTAGCGACCTTGAAAAACCTTGAAAAACCTGGAAAATGAAAAAAAAAATTCCAGGCCTTGAAAAGCCTGGAAAAATGGCTAAAAGCCTTGAATTTTCCGCATCGGACCTTGAAAAATAATACGAAATCGAAAGTTCGTTTCTTTGTGTCCATTTTTTGGTTATTGATGGTATTTTTCGCAACAACAGACACGACGAGTCTAAAAATAAATCTGCGTTTACGCCATTAACGCAAAGCGGCGAAAACGAAACCGCCGAAAACTTCTGAAAATGGAAGTGCGCAAAGGGAAGTAAAAATTGTAAAGTTACCGTACAATTTTTACTTCCCTTTGCGCAAAGTTACCGTACAATTTTTGCTTCCCTTTGCACATTAAATCCATTTCCAGAAGTTTTCGACGCATTGCGTTAACGACGTAAACGCAGATTTATTTTTAGCACTCGTCGTAAGTAATAAATTCATTTATAAAACCTATTTAAATAAGTCCAGTTTATAGATAGACCTACTGTACTTGCGTCTGTATTTACAATGTAGGCCTATTTACAGTTTAATTTTTAACCATGGCCAAAATTAGCCTATAAGCAAGCGTTTGAACGAAATTTCTTGGTTTACCTCTGCATACGGGAATATATTTGACACAGTTTAAGATGGTGATTCCATATCCTATAGCCTACCCTGTTATCAGACCCATGTCCCACTGTTCATTTCACCACAGTTTTTGGAAATAAATATATTTTGAATGCTTTTTTATTATATTTATGATGAAAAGACATCCCGTTCTACCTCTGAAGGGTTATAGGCTAATTAGGATAGGCCTAGGCCTACATGTTTTCAATTTCAGATAACATGAATAACCGCCGATACATGAAAGTGGCATCACATCTGTCAAATCACTGTAATTAGGATAAATGAAAATCAGCAATTTTGTGGATAGGCCTATGTTATTTAAAATTAAAAAAAAAAAATTAAATTAAATTTAAAAAAAAAAATCTAAACAAACAAACGAAACAAAACCCAACAAAAATAGTAAAGATGGGGGGGGGGTAAAGGTCTCCAGTTAGATATTTAATAGATTTTCACTTATCATAAGTATTACCCTCCCAATTACTATATATATTACCTTTTGTTCTAGTTAAATATTGTTTGACTGTATTATGTATGTGTTTAGAATTTTGAATTGGTAAATATACATAGCTTAGGCCTACTCATAAGTTATTTGTGTTCCTTTTTTTTTTTTTTTTTTAAACTAACACTACTAGGAGACCTACAGATGTGACATCATTTGTGACCAAGGAAAAAACTCTTGAGAGCTGAGATTATTTGGACTCTTTTTTTTTTCAGTGAAAAGTCACCATAGTTTTAATTCAAATTTCATACCCAACAAGGGACATATTCTCTTCTGTGGTAGTTTTGATTCAGCCTTCAGCTTTATTTCAAGACCTGAAATTCAGATTGGTGCATTTGGAACAGTAGCGGAAAATAGGAAGCATTTTCCTATAGCACTGAAGAAAAAACAACTCAAATTGAAAAAGACATCATCCTGTGTTTTGTGGGACAGAAGATAAGGCATGCCGACAGTCACCTGACATGATACAAAAAGATTTAACCTTATATCCACTGTTCACTCCAATGATAATATAAACAAGACAGTTAGAAAGACAAATTCTTTAGGGCAGAACAATTCAGAAGTCAGTACTTGCAGAAAAATACAGCAAAAGTATGGGAGGTGTGGAAACTTCAGCCAACTAGGTGCAAGCTACCCCTACCCACACAGATCCTTCGGTACTGGTCTAGAAAGCGGGCCCCGGAAGTTCAGGTTTTTGAAAACGCGAATCCGACTTTTTATTTAACAACTCCCGATCCGACTTTTGTATCAACCGCCCACTATTTGCCTTTAGCAGTGTTTCGTGCTTTAATTGTGTTTCGCGCATTAGCTGAATGTTCCGTGCCGGAGCGTTTTAACTTTATTGGATGCGCCGATCGAGCACATAATTCCGAGCCGACTGCATCTGAATAGGTGTCCATCGCCGGTCGAGGTTGTTTGTGCATCAAATGGTCATGATACCCCAGACGAACAGACATGTGACAGCTACGGCAAGACGGTTGGGTTATCTCCCCCTCATGCGATACATATTTCGTTTACCATTTCGTAAATTGTGTTTCGTTTCTCGGAAAAAGTCTGGGGCCCGCTTTCTAGACCAGTACCGATCCTTTTTTTATATTATTTCTTAGTTGAAACTGCCCTGGTCAATGGGCACATAACCTACAAGACTGCCAACTCTACAAAAAAAGATCAAAGCGAAGATCAGGATGTCAGTATGACTCTTATTGAACCTGCTATTCTTCGACGCAATGTGACACCTTCAAAACCACAGGTCACAACACGACTTACTGAGCACCACTTCATTGATAAATATGAAAGGGCAAGGTACAAACTAGACTGTAAAGTGTGTAAGGCTGCAGGGAACAGAAGCCAGACTTGCATGTACTGCCCAGATTGCAATGTACCTCTATGCCTGATACCCTGCTTCAAGTTATACCACACAGTCAAGGATTATCAACGTGGATCGTTGATTTTAAAAACATTTTTATTCCAATTTTATTAGCCTTTTATGTTGATGTACGCGGTTAATCGTTAAATCAATACGTCAATCAAGCTTATTTTATTCATTACCATCCATGTCACTAACATTTTATTGCGCTGATGTTGAACAAATTCACTAAAAACTTGGAAAAGATGTCTGTTTTTCAATCTTTTATGAATTTAAAAAAAAAAAAAAGTTCTATTTAAAGAAATCTGCAAACACCCTTGGTAATGGGAGACGGTAATGCTCCGGATTGCTGATCTGAAAGCCAAAGCATAATTATGAAAATATGAATTTCCCCCCCCCCCAAACTTAAAAAAAAAAAAAAATCTGAAAAAAGAAATGAGGAAAATATGGGAGACGGTAATGCTCCTGCTGATCAGCAAAGTGATAATTTATATCTGAAAAAAATTAAATGAGGAAAATATTAGAGTTTCCTGTCCTTGAAAATCATGTGGTGGACCTGGAAAAACCTGGAAAAAGCCTGGAAAATGCTTGAAGAAATTTGCTATGAACCCTGTAAAAGACACTGAATGAGCACTCATGTTGCCTTAAACTAAAGAGGAGGCAAGAGAAAATAAGAATATCTGGTCCACTTTGACGTATTGAGTAAAAAACACTGAATGGTAACAACAACAACAACAACAACAACAAAGCCCTGGTAACCTTCGAGACGTGGATGTAGAGAATATACTCAGAATTTCATAAATACAAAATAGTTTGTAAATATGTACCATTATGTAGAAAACTACTCATAAAGATTAATACAATGAAAGCTGCCCACTGAGGAAACCTGTTCAGATATGAAGAATTGTATAAATTCTTGTTGAAGAGAGAGAGAGAGCTAGTGAAATAGTAATGTAGTTTGGAAGCATAAGATAATAGACAAGACTGAATGAGGATAGTTCCCAACAAATATTCAAAATAGGCATGAAGGTCATTGTTAGTCATCTCATTGCACTTTTAGTTATGTTGAACGCTACTCTTACCAATAGAGTTTGAAAAGGTAGTCTTGTTTGTGCCTGGATTTATTTGCTTCCTCTTTTCTTCAGCAAACATGAGCCCTCAAGGTTCTTTACTTAAAATGCAATTCTTCTTCAATCTTTTCTCTGTTCATGATGGTTAACTTTCCATTCCCAGTAATTTGAGATTAAATTTCTGTATTTTCCATTTAACTTTGTAGGTATCTTCTTAGTCATGTACTCTAAGATTGTTCCTAACATACTCTCAATGTCCATCTTAGCTTCCATTTTTTCGGATGTTTCCTAGCTGTCTCCGCTTGTTTGATTATATACTAATTCTTCAGTTTTCTAAGTCCTTGATTTCAATTTTTATGTCTTTCTTCTTGCACAGCTGAGTATTCTGTCGTCGTCGTCCCCCCCCCCCCCCGATTGATGTATAAGCCTAATTTTTCTACAGATTCTCTGACTCTTCTGAAGGTATTTAATTGTTAAATTTGCTTGCTCTGACAAAGATGATGTCATCCACATATCCCAAGATTCTTATTTTGTTACAGAAGCTCTATGTTGTTTCTCTCTTTATCCCATAGCTGATACTGCCATAGAGGAGGGAAGTGTTAGAGACTTCACTATACTAGGTCCAGCTTCAAGAGGGAGGGTGACTAGTTACCTTCCTCGCTGCTTTTGCCTTTCCTAACTCTAGAGCACTATCAGGCACCCATTTACAGTTGGGTGAACTGGAGCTTGACACCAACATATTTTGAACCTGGTACCTTTGCCGTGAGAGGCCAGCATTCTGACCACTCTGCCAATCCGATGCACTCTCTCTTTGTAAAAATATAAAAGTTAGGAGCTTTCATTCACTGGGAAGTATAAGGAGATCAGAAGAAGTCAGGTCCAACACGAAAATCAGAATCTTCAATTCAGATGTCAGGTCAGTCCTACTGTATGGCTGTGAAACATGGAGAACAACAAAACAACCAAAAAAGCTACAGACTTTCATAAACAGGTGCTTGCATAGAATAGAAGGATTGAAGTGGTCTGACGATGGTGTGACAAGACCACTAATGTGGAACTGATGACAAGAAACAGACAAGTGCCAGTGGAACAAGAGATGAGAAGAAGACGCTGGCTGTGAATAGGACACACATTGAGGAAACCTGTTGATAGCATTACAAGGTAGTCCTTGCTCTGGGTTCCCCAGGGTAAAAGAGGTAGAGAGAGACCAAAGAACACATGGAGAAGAGATCTAGAGACAGACATGAAAGGGTTGAAGCAAACATAGAAAGAGCTTGAGCTGATGGCACGGGACAGGAAGACTTGGCATACGTTTGTTGAAGGCCTATGCTCCTTGGGGAGCTGAAGGGTTATCTTTGGATCCATATTCCCTGGTTTTCCTTAAAAATGTTGTCTAAGACTTCCTGATCATATTGCTGTAGTTTGTTTGCTTATAGGATGCAGATTTTTAAATAGGACCTACACAGTTGGTGGGGTTTTCTGTTTTTTTCTTGTTTTTAAATGTGTCTAACTAATATATTTGATTGGCTGACATATTCATCTGTCTGTTTTCATCATACTGCCAATGTGTTAAGTCGAGAATAGCGCATTCCTGTGGCCAGTGAGCTGTGTAGGACTTGGTGCATGCTTAAAATGGTGTTTTAAAATTTGTTTGCAGTATGCTGTAGTATTTAAGACACCAGCTTACTGGAACACCAACATTGACAAGGCTGTCAACGTTTTGATAATGCTGCAGCGCAAGTCTGATCAGGAAGTCAGTGAACCAAAGGCCTTTACCTACTTTCCTCAAAACAGAGGTATACGTTTGTTTTCTCTCTTTCTCTCTCTCTCTGTTTTTTTTCTCCCATCTTTTTTCTTTCTATCATCTCATCTTTGTTTCTTATATAAATATTTGTTCATTGTTATGGGTTAAGGTTATCTTTCCCTGTGAATACTCAGGCTTACCCACAGTCTTCCCGTATCTTTTCCCTTTACCTCTCTCATCCTTTAAACTTGTAACATAAACCATTGACTGGTTTTTTTTTCTAATTTTGTGTGTCTTTGTCAGGTAGCTTATAAATTCCATTAAGTAATATTTATCTGCTCTGTTACTTTCTTTCTCATTTTCCCATGTCATTCACCATCATAAATATGCATGGAGGCATATGTGGAGTCATCCTTATATGACCACCAGCTATGCACAATGCTACAATATATGTATGTAGAAGTGAACCTATGTCTGTGAGGCTAATTACATCTCATTGATTCTTGAAATCATCCACACACTTCCAGGGATTCCCCCTGTGGTGAAACTTGTTGAGAACCAGCATTGCACACTAAGCTTGGAGGAGTCACTTGAGCCCCAGACGTAACTCTGGCTTTTACCTGGTTGCCTGCATGTAGGAGGATCTCACTATGGACCCTATGATAGGCAGGGGAAGCTGAGAAGTGGCTCTGTGCAGGACGTGACAATTCCTTGGGAGAGCCCAGAACCAGAGTACAGTATTTTAGCTTTGCATAGTCGGATGGCGCGGAATGCACAGTATGCCACACACTTCTTACTGCTAGCTTGGAACCAGATGTGACGATCCCTTCAATGCAGGACAAGCTAGAAAAACTGGAGCTTATGATTTCAGCTCAACATGTTTCAGAATGTCAGAAAAGCCACAGGAAAAGCCTAGATCTACAGTGTAGATAATACCAAGGAGTCTTCAACTTGGTATTGGGTGCTAAAGAGCGAAAAGCTCATCAGCCCTAGTTAAACAACAACCATCATAAATATGTGTGTCCAATTTTTGGTTACATGAAAATCATTATTTATATTATTATCTTCATCTCCATTTTAGCTCCTTATGGAGCATGGCTCCACTGCTGGAGATGCTCCCTAAAAGAAGCCTAACCTAAAACACACTCTAGCTGTAGTGGTTTTTGTAGCAATATGTTTTACATGATGAAGTTGCCAGCCTCGTACATAACTTCAGATTAGTAGCCATTTACTTCATGCCATAGAGAGCAGTAGTGCTGTTATTCCTTTTTCTGTGTAATAATTATCACACAATCATCATCACATCACACCAGTTAAGAAAAAACCAAACACATTACCGTAAATGCTCGTGTATATGTCGAGGCATTTATTTTTATTTTGGACCTTAAAAAAAACGGACACTTCGACATATAGTTGAAACAAAATTCATGAAACCAGTCAGTGCTGCCACCCACCCTTCCCACTGCATACTGGTATCCTTCAGATATAAACTTGCTGCTTCATTAACTACCGCAAGTCGGTGGGACCGGCTTTTGAAATCCTATCATTTGGACCGCGATCTAATTTTAGTAATAAAACGAATGAAAAATGTACTGAAACACTTTCTGATCTGGTTCGAGATTTTAAGTTGCCACCGGAAAACAAATTCCCAAAGCATGGTTATTGTAGAACACTGGAAAATTGATATTATGTTCAAATTTTTCAGCGATTTGGGTTAGTTACCAAATTGTGTAAAACTGTTTACCGTGGCAACTAGTGATAGGACCACAAAAAATGCGTGTACATCTCGTCTAACGGCTGAATAGGCTAGAAACTTGTTTCAACAATTGCCTGATAGATCTAGTGACGAGGACAAGAGTGAAAACGGTGTGCACATTGATTGAAATAGTGATTTTGATAGAGATGGGGCGCAAGCAGTTATAATTGTGAAAATATTGTAAGTCCTTGGCCATCGGAGGGCCGTTAAATAGCAACAACTTATATATGAGTTACAAATGGTGCTTATTGTAATAGTACATTCATTTATCTTTAAAATGACGTGTAATTCATAAAAATCTGTAAACAATTACGAAAACTACAGCTTACTTTGTGCAAACACCTTCAGGATGAAAATGGGGAAAAAATTTAATTCGGCCACAGTGTGTTTCTCAATTCGGTAGTTAATGTGTTAAATACTTTTATCAAAATATCTTAAGTAATACAAGTTTGAATACCAGCCTCCGTCATTTGATCTATCATCAATACCATTACTTCTTTCACTAGATTCACTTTCGTCCCAGTCAAGAATCTAAATTGGTCCCTTATTCAATGTCCACCACATCTGATTTGGTCACACTGTTAGCGTCCTGGTGAAGTAAAAATTACTTCTCAGATCCCAAAGCAAATATTTGACTGCCTGGAAAGCCATGGCTTTAAAAACATCACGAAAAATTGTAATACTGATTGATTCTAAAACAAATAATTCAGAAAACGGAAGCTTTAGATGTACCAGAAATCTATTTATAACTTGGGTCTTGCTAAATACAGAGATCTCGTTGCTACATAGCAACGACTGACAACAGCTGGATAAAATGGAATGAGAAGCTTTCTGGGTGGGTGGTTTCAGGCATTTTAAACGGGAAAGGGTGCTGAAAGTGATAGAATTTTCAGAAAGCCACGGAAGTTCCAATGCGATTTCAGAATCAATGAAAAACTTGTTTGATTTACGCTCAGTTCATTCATTTTGGTAGCTTTTTAATTCCTGAAGTCTAGGGGTCACCTTACAGTCAGATCGACCTATACTCAAGTATATACATTAAGTCTTATTTTCATTTTTATTCACACGCAGATAAAGACAACATTGCCAGCAAGAAGAGGAAACGTATCCCACTGGATGGCTATGATTTTGGTGGAGATGGGAGCCTTGGTGGTTCTGGTGTAGGTGGCGATGGAGGTGGTGGCTTTGGTCTTGCTGGGGGTAACAGCCCTGGGGGTGGTGGTATCGGAAGCTCCGGAGGAAATGGAACAAACAATAACATCATGTTGGTCTTACAAAATGGTGGTATGTCTTAAGGCTATGGATATTAAATAAAACTATATCTTTGTTCTTCATTTTTCCTTACTTACTTAGTCATTCCTCTTCTACCGTGAGGTGTAGAGGTTTCATTTTCCCCCCGTTTTTGTTATTTTGAAGCAAGGGGCCACCTGTAGCAAAGCATTTATGTGCTGTTGCAATGATGGTATTTGTAGCAATTTGTATTACATGGTGAGGTTGCCAGCCCTATTTGCACAAGCTCACCTTATTTCATCATCATCATTCCTTTGTGCTCCTTACAGAGTATGAAGCCACTACTGCAGCTGGTCCCCTGGCAGGAAGCCTGCACCAAGCAGACGCATGGTGTTACAGGGGTGGTTTCTGTTTCAATATGTTTGACATGATGAGGTTGCCAGCCTCATGCACAACCTTATAGTAGTCACCTTGTGCATGTTGCCTGATGGTGCAGTAATCCTATTTCCTATACTTCCTTAATCTCTTCAGAGACCCCTGGGAACTGTTTGGTGCGTCATCTTCATTACCTTTCATAATGCTAGGTGGGAGCAATAATCTAGTTCTCTCTTTGTCTCATCATAGACTCCCGTAAACCAAACAGGATAAGCAATATCAAGTTAGCAAAAAATGGTGAATATTTGTAATCTCGTGGCCCTGACATTTATCATTTGTGAAAGTTTCACTCAAAGAATGAACTGCATATAATCGTTTGGGTTTTCTCTGAGAATTTTACTAGTGTGCGTTCATTCTTTGTTGTCATACTATCATTTTGTACTTAGCTTTTCTTATTTCAAATTCTTAAGTGATTAGAATGTTTTGCTCTCACAGCACAGTTACTGGGTTCTGAGATTGAAGCCCGATAGCTTCATGCTCCAATCTATCAAGCTGTAATTGGGTATCTGATTTGGCTCTTGAGTTAGGGAAGGCACAGGCAGCTAGGCAGGGAACTGGTCACCCCATTTCATAAAGCTGGACCTAATATGATGAAGTCTCTAACACTTCATTTCCCTACAGCAGTATGTGCTATGGTAAGGAAAAAAGGTAAAGGATCCCGTTACACGCCCATTGAGGCATATTAAGAATATGGTGTTAGGCCCCATGGGCCTATGTGCTATGGGACTACCTTTATTTTGAAATTCATGCAACCATTATCATCGTTACAACTACAGACTTCATTTATGTACCTATTGTGGTTCTTCATAGTACTCCTCAGTTTCTGCTCACTACAATGTTGGCTGAGTGTCAAGTGGCAAAGTCGTTAAAGCATTAGCTTATCAAGGCAAAGTTACTGGGTTCAAAATGCTGCAGTGGCATGCTCCAGTCTGCCCAGCTGTTAAGGGGAACCAGAATCTGCTATTGAGTTAGGGAAGGCATATGCACAGAGGAAGAGAACCTGTCAGCCCACCTCATGAAGCTGTGACCTAGTATAGTGAAGTCTGTAACACTTCACTCCCCTGTGGCAGTATCTGATTGTGAAGCTTACATGACAACAACCTCCAAGATGAGAATGGAGATAAGAGGCATCTACTGCAGCCCTGAGATGGCTGTCTGAAACTCCATAAACCAGGATAGTTATTGTGTCAGACTCATTCAGTGCTTCAGAAGGTACAAAGTGGATGGCTCCATGCATGAATGGAAAATATCCATAGCAGCCTTGAATCTTCAGAAACTGGTTTGGATCTACTGTCCTGATCATGCAGGGGTATGCAGCAATGAGAGAGCTGACAGACTAGCTTAGAGAGCACCCTAGTTGGGACATTGGATATGGATAAGGACAAAATACTAAAGATAATTACTAATCACCTGCTAGAGAAAGACACTGCAATCGGTTGAATCAACAAGGATAAGATTGCTGGAGTTTTGGCATCAAACGTAAGACTAGCAGAGATAGACATTTGAAAGGATGCATCTGTCATGTATACAACTAGCACACTACAGGAACAGTTGGCATTCATACCCTTCAACTTTTGCTGAGTAAGACTGAGAACTCAGTGTAATGAGATTGATTCTGATCAACAATAACAACATCTGCTATGGGATTGCCTTTGCCTTTTTTTAAATTTTAAACACTAATTTTTTTTTACATGTGAGTGTGTGAAACTGCTGGTTTCAAAATTATTTTTCTCTTGCTGTTTCATACACCAATCACCACATATTTGTGTAATGGTTTTTAACATTTAAGTTTCAGCTTCCTGTTCTTCAACAATCAAAGTATATAAATGTATGTGTATCTTCATGTGCAAAGGCACAACAGGCCAATCAACTTTTTGTCTTAAAAACCAGATTACGCGAAACATAAGAGAGAAAACTGGACTGATTCTAAAGGCAACAAACTGGAACGGACTACGACTTACGGAACATGGAACACAAGAAGTATAAATGGGAAGGAAGAGGAGCTGGTGGAAGAGATGAGGAAAGCCAAATTAGAAATCCTGGCTTTAACAGAAACAAAGAAAAAAGGACAAGGAGTTATGGATCTCGATGGCGACACTCTGCTCTACCTCAGAAATGAGGTATCTGAGGAAGGTGGTTGAAGTAACAAGAGACATGGTCCGCAACCAGATGATACGTCAAGGCCTAAAAACCCAACCCCTGCAGACCCAAGTAGAACAGTCCCAACTGTGATGGTTTGGCTATGTCTGCAGAATGGGAGAAGATCGGCTACCACGGCAAGCATAGGAAGAGCCAGGGATCCAGACCTCCAGGACGACCCTAAATCTGCTAGGAGGACAACATTAGACAATCTTTGAAGGACCGAGGACTAGAATGGAACCAAGCCAGGAGGACGACAGCTGGCACTCTCTCTTACAAACCTCTACACCTCACGGTAGAAGAGGAACGACTAAGTAAGTAAGTATCTTACTGTATGAAGCCAGAATCCTTTCATATCATCTTAGTCACTCTCAGAAATTCAGTTTCCGTATTGATTGCTTCTAAAAAATTGCTTACTTCCTAAAAACACATCTTTTTTGTGTGGCTGCCGTCTTTGAAAAATTGGTTCTCTTGACTTAGACCAGTGGTTCTCAACGTGTGACTAATCCTCCCTCCACCCCCAAGGGGCCATGCCATATTTCCAAGGGGCCACAGCAAGATGGTAAACTACCTTTTTTCCAGCTAACAGTGACTTTAAGGGGGGGAGGGAACTCAGGTAAATGAGGCTTCATCATGTAAAACATATTGTTACAGAAACCACTGCTAAAAGAGCCTATGAATGTTTTGGTGCTGGCTTCTTGCAAGGAGACCATGTTCAATGGTGGCTGCCTGCTCCATGGGGAGCAAAAAGAAAATTGATTTATATATTTATTGACTACAGACTGGGTCTTTCAAGTGGACACATTCAGCACATTGCTTTACCATACTCTGAGAAGTATCTTTATTTCATCTGTGGTCCTTCCTAATTTCTTCCCTGTTTTTATTTAAGCCATTCCCCCCCCCCCCCAGTGGTTCAGATTACACCAGTACCATTGCTTTTATTTGTGCTTAAATCACACTGACAAACAACATTTTTCTTTCTTATATAAGAATAAGTGTTCTTAGGTCAGTTTCTTGCGCTGATTTCAAATTTGAAATCCGTTTATCTCTATCACGTCGGGTTTTTAAGATATTTGTGAATAAATATATTTTTGGGAAACCGTTATTTGCTCTGTTTCATTTTTACTATATAACTTTTTAAAAATTAATAAAATGCAAAATAATTCTACTTTTTATACTGCTAAAAGATGCATGACATATGTTACGTTATATTTCAAATAGTTACTGTATTTTGAAATAATTCTGAGTGAAATATGGCTTCTAGAAGTTATAGAAATTCGGCTGATCTGTTCTGTTACGTGTGCGGATATTTTACCGATCGTGTTCACCAGAAAAACTTTACACCATTGCTAAAGAAAGCATATGAACTTTATTTCGATTCGAAAGTTGATGATGCAAATAAATCTTGGAAGCCAAATGCAGTTTGTTCGACTTGTGCAAATACATTGGCAGGTTGGTTACGAAAATCGCCGAAGCATAAGTCGATGCCTTTTGGAGTGCCAGTAATATGGCGTGAACCGACAAATCACGCTACTGATTGTTACTTCTGCTTGACAAAGAGCGATGGTTTCTTTTTTAAAACTAGAAAGTCTGTGGTTTATCCAAATATTGAATCAGTTTCGAAACCAGTGCCTCATGATCCAATCACGTGTCCGATCCCAGTTCCACCAGAACAATATCCGTTGGACGTGAATGAACCATCAGAAAGTGATAGTTTACCTGCTTTAGAAACTAATTCTGACTCAGATTATGTACCGGTGAATGATGGTGTTCACTTAATTAACCATTCAGAACTTTCAGATCTAATACGTGATCTCGCTCTCACCAAAGGACAAGCAGAATTACTCGGTTCGCGACTCAAAGAATGGAATCTTTTAGCGCTCAATACTCCGATATCTAAATTTCGTCATAGACACAGAGAACTTGTTCAATACTTTGAGATGGATGATGACATTTGCTATTGCAAAGATGTAAAAGGTCTAATGGTGCACCTCGGTCATGAGCACACAGTCAAAGAATGGCGACTTTTCATCGAATCTTCCAAGACTAGTCTAAAAGCCGTGTTATTGCATAATGGAAATTTATTTTCATCAATTCCAGTCGCCTACTCTGTTCATATGAAAGAAACTTATGACAATATGGCTATACTTTTGGCAAAAATAAAGTACAATGACTACCAATGGCGGATTTGTGGAGACCTAAAGGGCATTGCAATTCTCACGGGCATGCAGACTGGGTATACTAAATTTTGTTGCTTCCTATGTGAATGGGACAGCCGCAACAGACAGGAACATTATGCAAGAAAGGTGTGGCCTATCAGGGATCGTATGCAGCTCGGGCATAAAAATGTAATACACGAGCCATTAGTTAACAAAGACAGCATCATTACACCGTTACATATAAAGTTGGGGCTCATGAAGAATTTTGTAAAAGCGTTAGATAAAACGAGCAAAGCTTTCACTTATCTTCGAGAAAAGTTTCCGCAAATTAGCGATGTGAAGATTAGCGATGCAAAGATAAAGGAAGGTATCTTTGTAGGACCTCAGATTAGGAAAGTTATTGCAGACAAACAATTTGAGAACTTGTTACATGGTAGTGAACTTCGCGCATGGATGGCATTCAAATCGATCATCGATAACTTTCTGGGAAATCACAAATCTGTCGACTATGTGCATATTGTTAAGCAGTGCACAGATGCATACAGAATTATGGGCTGTAACATGTCCCTCAAAATCCATTTGTTCGATTCGCATCTTGACTTTTTCCCTGACAACCTTGGCGAAGTCAGCGATGAACATGGAGAACGATTCCATCAAGATATCGCCGTAATGGAGTCACGTTATCAAGGACGGTGGAGTGTGACCATGCTTGCCGATTATTGTTGGATGCTTCATCGCGATGTACCACATGCCATTCACCGACGAAAGTCGACTGCAAAGGAATTCAAGCCTACATAACTGTTATACTTCTTGTACAAATGATGTTGTAATACTGTATGCGTTGTTAAAAAACTTCAATTACGTATTTCTAGAGATCCCGACCTGATAGAGAAAAACGGTTTGCAGATTTAAAAACAGCGCATTAAAATTGACCAGAAAAACATAGAAATGTTAGAGAAAGAAAAAAAAATTTTTTTTTTGTTAGTCAGTGTCATTAATGTCTTTGGGATATTTCGTTGTAATTCACAATCTCCTCCATGGAGGCCAGTCTTAGTGTGCCTGCAGTATGCCACACACATTGCTATTTTATGTCACAAGTTGATGTACGTTTTTTTTTTTTGGGCCCAAGTCTTTGTTTAAAAAGGGTGGACAACCCATGTAGTTTAGCGAGTCAGTATCAAAGACTGTTGCATGAGATGTGTCCTCTATAGTACACAGAGTATCACTAGA
The DNA here is from genome assembly GCA_024509875.1 of Oreohelix idahoensis. NCBI lineage: Eukaryota > Metazoa > Mollusca > Gastropoda > Stylommatophora > Oreohelicidae > Oreohelix > Oreohelix idahoensis. The sequence goes on from JAMPIV010003800.1 coordinate 23,718, forward strand.
CTAAAACATGAGAAGAAGAAAAAAAGAAACATGAGCACTAAATTAAAATATCTTCAGACTCCCCACTGGCCACAACAGATTGAGATATCATCTATTCAACAAGCTAAAGATAGGAACTACTGATCAGTGTAACTGTGGCACTGATAAAATGACTGCTGAACATCTGCTTCAAAGGTACCCAACATATGCGGAACAGAGAAAGCGCATATGGCTGACACCAGTACCATTTGTGGAAAAGCTCTATGGAGATTCAAATAGCCTCAAACTGACTACTGCTTCCTTTGAAAACATTCAAGTGGACATCTGAGAGTGTACGAAGAAGAAGAAGAAAAATATCTATATGATTTATTATTATTATATTATTACTATTAATTGAAGCCAGAGGGGAGGTTAATCTCCATACACTTTACAACATCTTGGGATTTTAAGTGTGTGTACAATATTTGTTCTAATCAACATATTGGCTTTTTAGTTTTCAGTGCATTCTTTGCACTAAAATAATTGTTTCTTTCCTCCTTCATTTTAATAATAATGTGCTGTTTGTTTTTTTAATTCACTAAATTGAAGTACTGCAGGGCAGAAATGTGAAAAGCAATAACGCCTCTGTCTTTATTCTGATAAAATAAAGATTTCATCCATTTGTTCATCCCCCATGACAGAGCAAACATAAAAACAATAGAAATATGTTATCAAAAATAATATTTGAAAGCTTAGTCACAAGCGGTAGTGCAGTGGTTAGTGCACTGGCTTCCTAGCTCGGTGGTCCATGGTTCAATCCCCAGTTGAGGTGGGATTTTTTAGACCGCAAACGGCTCCGGGGTCGACCCAGCCTTGTGAATTGGGTACTAGAGTAACTCTGGGAAAGTTAAGGCGGCCGGCGTGATGCTGACCACATCATCCCTAGTGTGCCGATGGTCAAGAAAACCTAACGCCGTATTCCCAATATGCCATCAGTGGGTGTGTAACGGGATCCTTTACCTTTACCTTTTAGTCACAAGCTGTCAGTTGTAGGCATATATTAAAGAAGGCCTAGTTGGTAGAGATGTTTGCTGTTTTGTGTAAAAAAAAAAACACGTTAAAAAATTTTTTTATATTTTTGGGCAGTTGGTTTCACTGTTGTTATACAGTTTTACTGCAGTAGCTATCCTTTTTTGTCTTGTATTCTCAGATTCAGGAATGGTGTCACAGCATGGAATACTGCCAACAACTGTGGAAGAAGGTATGTACTGTTGCAAGAAGAAACAATGTCCATTATAATGGTTTATTTCCTTAACAGTTTTCACTGTGTTTTGATGTCTCATCTCATTTGTTGAAGATTGTTTCTGTGCAAGCTGCTTTGTTCTGGTGGGTGCTAACCAGAGTTTGAGAGCTGTATGAAGGCAGCTTTGCTGTTTGGATCATAAATGTGATAAGCAAACAGTACAACGATAAGGAAGCTGCAAATATTTCTCAAGTGCTGGGTATTCTTAAAATAAAGTAGCAAGATACAATAAACAACAGAGACTAGTGGAGCAGAAAGATACAATACCAGCATAAATACAAATATCCAGGTGGAAGCAGAATTGGATAAACCATACTCTCAAAATGACAATAAAATAATCAGACCTTTTAGAGCAACCCACAAAGAAAAGAGGAAAGTAGGGCAAAAACTGAGTGCATGGAGAAGACCAGTAGAAGAGGAGATAAAAAATATATCCTGGATAGAGATGAAGAAGACAGAACAGAACAAAATATTCTGAAAGAGTTGTTGTGCTATGAACCTGAAGAAGAAGAGTCTTAGTGGAAGCCAAGGCGACCTCATGGGCAAAGCTGAAAAAGTTCCAGTGGCAAACAGCAGTAGTAGCACTGTGTACCTCACTGAACCAACCAAAATATTGATAATTATTAAAAGATTATAATCTTTTAGATAATGTGATGGTGCCTTTTGGCAACTAGCAGACGAGAAAAATAAATGTGTTAGCTCTTAAAGGACATTGTGGCATTCTGATGTTTGATGCAAGGAATGTTCTGTTGATTTTCAGTTTTGTTGCGTCCTTTTTGGGTCCTTAACAGTGGTAAAGTAGACATGAGTCTGACTTCTATTAAGAGGGTACGCATCAACTAATGTGGTAAGAATATATTTGTAAATTAAATTCATCACGCATGGAAGCACACATATTTGTGCGGGGGTATTTTGCGTTTTGTTGCTAAACACTAGATGACGCAGTGACCTCAGAGAGAGAAGGCTGGAATGGAAGTCAGACATTGGTCTGTTCGTTCAAACCCCAGATTGGGGGTAAACTACTGTTTATTTCTTTGTTATACGGCCTTCCAGATGGAAGCTATCGCCGTGAGAATTTCACAGTAAGTTTTATTTATTGGAGCTTATTAAATATTGAATATTTATATTGCGGTTTCGCAAAGATGAATCTAGTCAGCACATCCTATTGGGGAATTATTGACCCTCCATTAGGGTGTACCGAAATGGATCAAAGTTGAAGTAAAGTTTGTGGATCCAGCCGATTATTTGCAAGTACGTACCGTTTGGAAGAAGTATATCACAAACGTATAAAATATATTTGAGCCGTCCTGTGGATTACGGCAGATGATTGAGAGGTCAGTCAAATTCAGGACTTAAGATTATAAAGATGTATTGTTTACCTTGATGCCTCAAATAGGATATTCGGATATGCCAAATATATTGTTTATAAGGCCGTTTAAAGATTGGAACATTATTGGATGTATCATATACCCTTGGTAATTATGGGTATGTCTGCCCTTGAGAGGTCGACCGTTATAATAAGAGATGTCAATCAAGTTTATGATCTAATTGCTTGATCTTACATGAACATTGATAACATATTAACATTTCCGCCATGCTTATTATTATTATGCAAAATCGTCCACATCAGAGGATGTATACTCTGACCGTCTTACTTGTACGTCAAACGTGATTGTCCAATAAACTGTGTCTAAAATTCACTCAAGAGTTCCAGTATGCTTCAGGTGGCACTGGCATTTGTTGACGTGCCCTATTGAGATTCCTGTTGCTTGATCGCCACATATCCAAATAACATTCGCGTTATAAGCACCAGTAGTCAATTAATCATCACTACCAGATATGACTACTACAAGTTTTCATATAGTTTTAATGTGTTAAGGGTCGGTTCTTTTCAAATTTTATGAAAAAGTTTTGTAAAGTTAAACATAGTTGTAAAGGAACTGAGGATTAATAAAATTTAAAATTGGGACAACACAATGCAAAAACTAAATTCAAATATACTGGCTTAAAAAATTGGCCTCTTGTCACAAGCACATACTTGCCAAGTAGTATGGTTTACCCGTAATTTGTACAAGTGATAAGGTTGATAATGTTGGATTTTTATTCCCGTTAATGATATCCACCAAAAGATAGATATAAGTGGATGGAAGCAGACATCATCATCATCATCAGTTGATAAGATCTCTATGGTGTTGTTTGCTCCACTGTAGTGTATGGAATGTCAACTTGACCTACGCAGTGGTGTGTAGACATGGATTGAGTGTACAATGTGCGAATGATGATAAGGGTTCGTGTTGTTGACAAATGTTCTTTTCTCACACTCATGTATGACTGGAAGTCATCGACACCAACGACTGTGTACCTTTTCTAAAGTTTAATTGGACGTACACACTCGACAGCACAGATAGTGACAAATCACAGGTTGGCATAATACATCATAGTACAGTGGATAAATGGTCTTGCAATGTTATGTTACATGGGCACTCATGTAGATTAATATTATAATGGACTGTCAGTAGCCAAGCCCTCAGCATCGCCCATACATATAAATCATCTGACTTCACTGACTGAGCACGTCAGCTTATACACAATATTTCAGATGGCTTCTAAACCTAATCTCGTTTAGCGACGATTCTCCCACATAATGTTCAGCACATATTTTTTTTTTTTTTTTTTCATATAATAATATTAGAGCCGCGCTAGCGTAGTGGTTACAACACCGCTCTGGCGACCGAGTGATTCAGGATCAAACCCGGGCGACGGCATTTGAGGATTTTTCGTCGGCCGGGAATTGGACTGGATTAACTCGAGACCTGGCGATGACATTTGAAGGAGTGTCGTCGACCAGGGATTGGCGGCTCCTGAGCCGACCCAGCTCTAATGGGTACCTCCGAAATCGGCGAGTATCTGCCTGAATGGCGAGGGACACCTGTCTCTGTACAAGAAAAAGGATACTCACGTAAAATCAATGTCAGGTTAGACATTAACAATAACCTGAGATTTCGCCTCGAGTATTAGCGGGCGTACGAAAAAAAAAAAAAAAATAATAATAATAATATTGAACCGCTAATAACGGGTTCTCATGTGTAGCAGTGATCTCTGGACTAAACAAGCGATAATACGGGCATCCCCTTTCTCTTCTTGAAAGTCGCTACATGTTTTGGTTCCAAGATGGCTTCACTCGTGAACTGTCACTCACGTTTGGATGCAGATAATGAATCTGTCCTAAAGTTAGTCATTCATAAAACATTGCATTGCTCTGTAGATTTGATCATGAACAATTGACTGCATTCTACAGAATATAGTGCTGCTAGGAATCGAAGTCGTTTTCATCGAGTCAAATATATTCTCTTAGACATTCAAATCGTAACTATCGAAAATGGTGGCTTCGATCGAGAGTTCATAAGAGTGTCTTTGATTACCTTGGGAGAGGAAATATGAAACTGCCATTCCTTGGCAATATGAATAAACACTGGGGTAAAGCATACACGATAGGTTTAGACGACTATCACTTTCCCCACAAATACTGAGATCACTTTTTCCCGGCGACAGGCCGACATAGGAAAACACACAGTCCCTATCAGGACGAAGCCAAATCACACCACACTCTAGCGACACATCCGCCGAATAGCCTTTGACCTCTCTAGAGACAACAGAACATATAGTTCGACTTAGATATGTAAAGATATACAGATATAAGACAGACTCGTCCTACTCAGACAAACAATACACATAAATTCAGGCCATAGATATTCTGAAGCAAGAACAATCTATTATTACCCAAACAACGAATAAATCGCAGTAAAATGGATTTATCCGCGGAGTTTGATCGAAGAGATGGCACAACTTTCAAGGGAAGTAACTCAATAATGACTTTCCCTTAAGCACAAAAAAATTACCTATGTATAATATTGTAAGATATCAAAGACTGCACGTAACAGTCTTACCACACCTCCCGGGAAAAAAAAAAAAAATGGAACATTTTTTTTTTTTTTTAAATACATCTAGGAGCAACGTACAATAGGCTCACAACGCATGAATAATGCGCAGATGAAAATATCAGGAATACCTATAACGCCTAATATGAGGCTAAGTCGACTTATGGAGCGACTGGTGAGAATGTGTCTCATAAACTGAGAGAAATTATTTCTCTACAAGTATATTTTTCCAGGAAGGTGTCATCAAAGTATAATACAATTCTGGCAATTACACAATGCCTAAAAAATTCATATCATCATTTCGTATTAGATATCTTAAATTTATGATTTATGAAGAAAAAAATCATCAAAGCACAGCGGTGAATAAACATCCATGAACCGCTATGTAGTGATACAATCATTATATTATTAAATTACAAATGTGTATCTATCATGATATAGAAAAGGAACTACTATAGAACTAGACATATCAAGAAGTCTAAGCCCTAATAGTTATGTGGAATCATGTGGGCATCTTGACAGAATGTCTGCCATCACATTATCTGATCCACGAATAGCTCGCACAGAGAAATGAAAAGGTTGAAGAGCAATTGCATATCGAGTAGACCTCGAGCTCTTCAAATTCTTACTCTGTATAGCAGTAAGAGCTTTTTGGTCGGTTTCTACTATGAAATGTGCGCCTAGAAGGAATCTCTGTAGTTTTGAGGATCGACCAAACCATAGCTAATAGCTCACGGTCTAAAACCGAATAATTCCTTTCTGCCGCATTAAGTTTTCTGGAAATATACATTACAGGATGCAGAGTTCCAGAGTACTCTTGCATTAGTGCCGCTCCAATCCCAGTGGATGAAGCGTCACTACGAAGAACGAATGTCTTATCTTTAGTGGGTAGCACTAAAATAGGTGGTGTTGAAAACAATGTTTTAATCTTATCCAGAGAGCATTGGCATTCCTGAGACCAGTGGACCACATTAGGTGAACCTTTCTTTAGAAGTGTTGAGAGAGGTGCCATGATAGAGGATAGATTCTGAATGAATCTGCCATAAAATTGAATAAGACCTAACAGACTTCTCACCTGTTTTTTTTTTAGTCTTAGGGATTGAGATGTTAAGTATCTTACTAGTATTATGGTCCTCTGTCTTTAGGAAACCATGACCAACTCGGTGGCCTAGGAAAGAAATTTCGCTAAAACCAATATAGGCTTTAGAGGGTTTCGCTGTCAGGTTGTGCTCACGCAAAGTAGACAGCAATTCATCTAACCCTGAATAGTGATCTTCCCAAGTATCGCTGAAAAGACAGATGTCGTCTAGATATGCAATGACATCTGACCGATAAGATAGGATTCGGCGCATCATGCGTACGAACGTAGCTGGTGCGTTCATAAGACCGAAAGGCATAAAATTCCATTGGAACAAACCTCTAGGTGTTGAAAAAGCCGTGAGAGGTTTGGCGCGTTCAGATAAAGGAACTTGCCAATATCCTTTAGACAAATCAAGTTTAGTGAAAAAATGAGATTTGGAGAGTCGAGTAAGTAGCTCTTCCAGTAAAGGCATAGGTTCGGCATCGAACTTCGTTACTTGATTCAATTTTCGATAGTCAACGCAAAGACGTATGTTATTGTCTTTTTTTCGCACAATAACCATCGGCGAAGAATATGCAGAGGTGGATGGTTCGATTATTTTCAAATCTATCATCTCATCCAACTCTTTCTCACCTGTGCTTGAAAATGTATAGGTATAGGATAAGGTCTAACCCTAATAGGAGTATGGTCAGTTAGAACAATGTCATGTTGAATGACATTCGTTTGTCCAGGGATGTCAGTGAGTACATCCTGAAATGTTTGCAACATAGTTGAAACTTGTCGCTGTTCTCCTAGAGACAAATCAGGAGAGACAGTAACGTTCTTCCATGATTCACTGGAATGAAGTGGGATCATTGGAAGAGGAAGATTTACATCTGAAAAACTTGTTTCCTCATCCTGTATCACGGACAGTGATGAGTAATGACCATGTTGTACTGGAGAATTGTCCGTTGCTTGGAAAATGGGTTGCAAATAATCCGGACGTTCATGGAATTCAGTAAGCATATTGATGTGGAAGGTTTTATGCTTCCCATCAATATCGACAATATAGTCGACATCGGAAATTTTCGATATTATATCGTACGGACCTTTCCAAGAAATAAGTAATCTGTTTTCCCTACAAGGTAGTAATACAAATGCTTTGTCACCAGGACAAAGTTGTCGTAAGCATCTCTTCTTATTGGCAAATTGCCTTGCCTTCTGTTTCGCAAATTCAGAAGAAGAAGTTGCTAATTTGCATGCTTCGATAATTTTTTGTCTCAACGCGATGACATATTCGTAGGATGACTTTGTGTCATCGTCAATATTGTCAGATGTTATGAGATCGTGAAGCAACGACATAGGGCCACGCGGACGCGCGCCAAAGACGAGTTCAAAGGGAGAAAATCCCGTATGTTCATTGGGTACCTCTCTGTAAGCGAAGAGGGCCGCAGGTAAAACTCTGTCCCAGTCTTGAGGATGATCCTCAGTTATCTTCCCCAGTAAGTTTTTAAGTGTTCTATTAAGGCGTTCGACCATACCATTAGACATTGGATGGTAGATACTACTTAAAGATCTATCTATCTGCAGGGTAGACATTACTTGAGACATGGTATCTGATATTAGTTGGGTGCCATGGTCTGACAATATCTCTCCGGGGAACCCCAGACGAGAAAATATAAGCCAAAGAGCATCTGCAATATCAGCAGTAGTAATGCTCTTCAGAGGAATAGCCTCTGGCCAACGTGTGCACATATCAACACACGTCAAGATAAACTGATGTCCTCTGGCAGACTTGATCTTAAATGGACCAATAATGTCTATGGCCATTTTTTGAAACGGCCGAATAGGAATGTCCGCCGCCTGAATGGGTGCAGCATGCCGTGGACCTTTGGATTTAACTTCCTGACATACTTTACAAGATCGACAATAAATACGTATGTCCTTGTTTACCAATGGCCAAAAGAAAGCCGCAAGGACTCTTGACTTAGTACGGGAAAAACCCATGTGTCCAGCACACTGAGAGTCGTGAGCGTGCTGCAAAATTTTAACTCTCAAATTCTTGGGAACCAGGATTTGAGAATGACTTGACGTAATGGAGTCTTGAACCATACGTACAAGTACGCCATTCTTCTTTGTAATCCACGATTTACGACTTGTGTCCTTATTCGGATCACCTTTAGTTGCAAGAATGAAGAATTTCTTCAGAGTGGGATCATCTTCTTGCTGTTTTATAAACGAGTCACGAGAAATTACCAAGGGATTATCTTGGTTATGCACTTCATTATCTTCAATAGATGAAGTTTGAGGCACATTAAGAGCCTGAGCTCTAGTGACTACAGCGTTAGCAATCTGCATGTTTTGCCTTTCCCACGTGGAAATTTGTTGCGGAGTGCATTCCTTGACTCCATGAATGCGACCGATGATGAGGTCAGCGATCGGATTCGGAAGAAGACATGCGTGTACATCTCCCGTAAAGAAAGGAGTAGCAATCCTAATGATAGCAGTAGAGTATTTCTCTAATGTGCCGCCAAATGTTACACATTTGACTACTTGTCCAGTGGCACGGGAAGGATCTACGAGTGACTGCCTAACACCAATTGTGGTGCATCCAGAATCAAATAGCACAGAGACTGGATTGTTATTCACTAAACCCTTATGTAAGACAAGAGAACCTCTTCCATCATGCGCGACTGATGCCGGAAGAGCAGGAAGAGGATGGCCACAGCTTAAAGTAGACACTGTGGTTGGCTCAAATAACGTTTTGCATTGGGGGCACTGAGATGCTCTCCCAAAATCAAAAGCGGCACATGCCATATTACTAGCATCATTATTATCTTTACTCTGTTTATAGGCTTCATGGGACTCTTGTTGTACAGAGTTTGCCTGAAAATGTGGTTTATGTCTTTTGTTTTGAGATCTACCTCGGTTATTATCACCTCTGTAGTTATTGTTACCTCTATTGTAACCCCTATTTGGGTTTGAGTCATAGTTCCCTTGGTTACCATTATCATATTCATTATAATGAGTATCTCTGTAATTATGATCTTGTTGACTCCAAGACGGATAACCCTGATAGTTTCTATAATTACTTCCTCTACGGAAATTCCTATAATTATGACCACCCCTGTGTCGAGAGCTATCAGGTCGTCTCCAGTTCTTTGAAGAAGAACCCTGAAATGATTGGTTACCTTGGTTTTGATAACTATTATGGTTACCTTTTTTATCAAATCTGTTTTGAGGTCCCTGAAATCTGTGTGAATAATTGGGATTGTATGGTGTTGCTGAAGCAACTGGCATACTCTCCTTAATCTTAGTGTTGCCAAAAGTCACGTCGGGGTGTGCAGTGACATATTGGGAACAATATTCTTCCATTTCTTTTAGAGATTTGGGTTTACGCTCATGTATAAATTCAAGGAAAGGTTTGTTCACACATGACATAATCTTATCTCTGAGCAACAAATCCATAAGTCCTTCATACGTTTTTTCTGTTTTGGAAAGCTCAATCCAACGATCAACTGTGAGACGTGCCTTTGCAGTGAATTCTGAGAATTCTACACCCGTCTCAGGTACCATCGTCTTAAATAAAAGGCGATAGCCTTCCTCACTTAGCTGATATTTTTTTATCAAAGCCGCCCTAATGACATCATAATTATCCTTATCTGCTTCTCCTACAAGGCATAATCTAGTCAAAGATTCACCTTTCAAGTTTTCTGATAATTGATTAGCGTATTGTGATTTATCCACATTATGTGTACGACAAGAACGTTCAAATCTATCCAGCCAGAATGTAATATCGTCACTGGACTGATTGAACGGTGGAACCTTAACCTTGTAAGTAGAAGGTTTACCATTACCACTAGATGCCTGATTAACATTACTCATACTTGTCAATCTCAATTTCTCCAACTCAAATTCATGTTCTCTTATTGCTTTTTTCTCTTCAGCATCTAATCTTTTTTGTTCAGCCTCCCTGTCTAATCTAATCTTTTTTGTTCAGCTTCCCTGTCTAATCTTTTTTGTTCAGCTTCACTGTCTAATCTTTTTTGTTCAGCCGCAGCTTCTCTTTCTAATTTTTTTTTGTTCAGCTTCCCTGTCTAATCTTTTTTGTTCAGCTTCACTGTCTAATCTTTTTTGTTCCGCAGCAGCTTCTCTTTCTAATTTTTTTTGTTCAGCTTCAAATCTCCTTTCCTCCACCTGCATCTGTAATTTCTTTTGTTCAGCAGCAGCCTCAGCTTCTCTTTCTAATCTTTTCTCTTCCGCCATAGCTTTTCTTTCTTCTGCAGCTAATCTTTTCTCTTCTGCCATAGCTCTTCTCTCTTCTGCAGCTAATGCTTTGTCATATTGAGCAACTGCCCATTGTTCTAATTGTTGACCAGTTTTATCAAGGGCTTTCCCTTGTATAATGAAGTATTCTAATGTAGACATGGTGTCTAACAATAATACTAATCACCTGAAATAATAATAATACCACAAGTTCTCAATGACTTGATTAATCAGTATACTATCCCAATATCTGTGGGTCACAAGCCTTTAATAAGGTCTTGTATAATAGTAATAATAATCAGGTACTGGTTTATACCATAATCCAAGTGCAGTGCACAGGCAATTGTGTCTTATGAAATATACCTATATAAAACATATGTCAACCAACAGAATACATAAAGTACAAATAGGACTGACAATACAAGAACGTTTGCAGAAATCAAAATAAATCAAATAGGGAAATCAATGAAAATAATCACTGAATCTGCAAAGAATAACAACACCAATGACGTCACAATATATGAATACAAATTGTGAATAGAACTGAAAGATAGAAAAGAGTAGACCAACAAATTACAAACAACTCAAAACAAAACTAAAGAACAAAGAAATATTACAAAAATAACAATAATTACAGTCTTCACAGCTAACACAAAAGCAACAGTTGTCGCAGCAAATTTTCAATCAAGAAAATTGCACCTATAGAAAACGCCCACAACGGACCCTCTATGACGTGGGATATTCTGTTGTGAGGACGCCGCCCAACCTTAAACACAACCCGCTGACATAGAAACTAACATACTATACAAACAAATAACATGTAAACATAAATATATATAAATTATGTGTATGATAGTATGTGTTGCAAAATAGGCTCAGTTTTACAGTAATGGCAAAGTTATTTTTTATGAACATAAACAAACTGCCACTTTATTCAATTAAACATTCTGGCCTTAAATATTAAAGTTCATATATGGAAAACAAGAAGATCCATCGATGAAAATAGGACTTCTTAGTACACAAATACTGTCTTCCTGTTAACATTGACAAGAATTGATCCAACTGTTCTGTGAAACTCTGTAATGTCTAATGTAAAACTGTCAACAACGCTGGCCTACATACTGCATTCACTTGACAGGTCACGTGACGAAGTGTTGACAAAGAGCAAACCAATACTGCAAGTGTGTCGTATCAGCCACAGGAAACGGTCTGGTATCGGTAATCTGTTGACTTCTGAACTTCTGCGAGGTCAAACCCAGAAAGCTGGTCCACCAGTTGATAATGTTGATAATGTTGGATTTTTATTCCCGTTAATGATATCCACCAAAAGATAGATATAAGTGGATGGAAGCAGACATCATCATCATCAGTTGATAAGATCTCTATGGTGTTGTTTGCTCCACTGTAGTGTATGGAATGTCAACTTGACCTACGCAGTGGTGTGTAGACATGGATTGAGTGTACAATGTGCGAATGATGATAAGGGTTCGTGTTGTTGACAAATGTTCTTTTCTCACACTCATGTATGACTGGAAGTCATCGACACCAACGACTGTGTACCTTTTCTAAAGTTTAATTGGACGTACACACTCGACAGCACAGATAGTGACAAATCACAGGTTGGCATAATACATCATAGTACAGTGGATAAATGGTCTTGCAATGTTATGTTACATGGGCACTCATGTAGATTAATATTATAATGGACTGTCAGTAGCCAAGCCCTCAGCATCGCCCATACATATAAATCATCTGACTTCACTGACTGAGCACGTCAGCTTATACACAATATTTCAGATGGCTTCTAAACCTAATCTCGTTTAGCGACGATTCTCCCACATAATGTTCAGCACATATTTTTTTCATATAATAATATTGAACCGCTAATAACGGGTTCTCATGTGTAGCAGTGATCTCTGGACTAAACAAGCGATAATACGGGCATCCCCTTTCTCTTCTTGAAAGTCGCTACATGTTTTGGTTCCAAGATGGCTTCACTCGTGAACTGTCACTCACGTTTGGATGCAGATAATGAATCTGTCCTAAAGTTAGTCATTCATAAAACATTGCATTGCTCTGTAGATTTGATCATGAACAATTGACTGCATTCTACAGAATATAGTGCTGCTAGGAATCGAAGTCGTTTTCATCGAGTCAAATATATTCTCTTAGACATTCAAATCGTAACTATCGAAAATGGTGGCTTCGATCGAGAGTTCATAAGAGTGTCTTTGATTACCTTGGGAGAGGAAATATAAAACTGCCATTCCTTGGCAATATGAATAAACACTGGGGTAAAGCATACACGATAGGTTTAGACGACTATCACTTTCCCCACAAATACTGAGATCACTTTTTCCCGGCGACAGGCCGACATAGGAAAACACACAGTCCCTATCAGGACGAAGCCAAATCACACCACACTCTAGCGACACATCCGCCGAATAGCCTTTGACCTCTCTAGAGACAACAGAACATATAGTTCGACTTAGATATGTAAAGATATACAGATATAAGACAGACTCGTCCTACTCAGACAAACAATACACATAAATTCAGGCCATAGATATTCTGAAGCAAGAACAATCTATTATTACCCAAACAACGAATAAATCGCAGTAAAATGGATTTATCCGCGGAGTTTGATCGAAGAGATGGCACAACTTTCAAGGGAAGTAACTCAATAATGACTTTCCCTTAAGCACAAAAAATTACCTATGTATAATATTGTAAGATATCAAAGACTGCACGTAACAACAAGTAATTATCATTTTCAAATTTGTATGGCCTATACATAATTTCTGTACAGGTTTTTCACCAATTATTATATATATTTATAAAAATCGATCATCTTGTGCCACACATTAGCCGATATTAATGTCATTAGATTCGGCGAGATGATAGGCCAAGTGAATACAAAAATCAACCAATGAAATCAAGCTGCCTATTCTTTGATTGATGTGGGATATGCGAGAGTCTATGTGGCATTTTGTTCATTCATCAAAAGTTTATTTGGAGTTACTTCTCTTCTAAGTTTTAATTTCATTTCTTTAAAAACATTGTGATTTTTCTTTGGTAAATATATCATTATTACAAACATTCAGTGAGTTACTTTTATTAAAAAATTAATTACTATCAATGTTTGTCATGCAGCCCATTGTAACTGAAAATACTGTTACATGAATTAACTCTTTTGATACTTTTTTTCGGTCTTGTACAGGTTTTGTGGGTCTTTGTACATGTTTTTGGGGTTTTTGTACAGGTTTTTTTTTATCTCTGAGGGTTGGCATGTATGCAAGCACCTGGGAAAATCAGCCCTGAATACTGACCTCTTGTCCTTTTAGAGTTAACATGTGTTGTCAAGCTGACTGCGTGAATAAGAAAGTCAATCTAATGCATGTCATTATAATGCCATCAAGGTCTTAATCTAATCATTATCCAGGACTGTGAGATTTCAGTGTGTAGTTTTAGTCATCCTGCAAAAAGTTTGTTCCATGTTTTTTTTTTTTACTTTTGCAGTGGCGAAGGAAGAGTATGAAACCAACTGTGCTTTGTTGGAGAGTGATCGATTGCTGGCTGTACTGAACAACAGTTCAATAAACAATAACCATGATCCGTGGATGAATGATGATCAGGACATTGAGGTGGATGCTGCCATCATGCCAACCTGTCCCAAGTTGGAGGAGCGTCCAAGTTTGAGTGTGAGAAAACTTGTCTTTCATTGTCCTGGTGCACCTCCTTCCCTCCACCATCATCATCATTCATCCTTTTTTTTGTTGTTGCTTCTTAAGGAAAATGGAGCTACCACTGCAGTTGGTTCCCTTGCAGGAAGCCTGCATCAAAGCATTCATGTGCTCCTACAGCAGTGGTGTTTGAAACAGTTTCTCCTTCTTTGATCACCCTCAGACGTCAACTTTAATATGTTCAAAGAAAGAAAATGTGTTCAAAGAAAGCAGTGATCAGTCTGAGGCTGTTGACATCTCAGTAAAGTTTTCTAGGAATGGCACTGGTGATGGCCGTATGGGCCGTATGTTTGATTTACATGATAAGGTTGCCAGCCCCTGGCACTACCTGATGTAAGTCCTATTCTGTCATCTGTCACCATAGAAACCCCAGTTAACTACACAGTTCTCTTCCCATCCTCCCTCTACCCCCTACGCATAGAAAGAAAGACATAAACTAGAAGAAAGGTAGAAATAAATGAGAAAAAAAAAGAATACAAAATATCACTTCAATATTACACTTTTTTTAAAACTCCCCCCCCCCCCCCCCCCCCCCCCCCCCCCCCCCCCCACCCCCACCACACCACCACCACCACACACACACACACACTCTACACATATAGAAAGAAAGACATACACTACACCCTCTCACATCAGTATAGCAAGCACATTTCATCAATATCTCTCCTCCCTCCCCCCTACAGTAAATCTTTCACAGCTTGTCCCCATGTAAACTACTGTTTCTCTGTATCATTCAAATAAAGTGACTGTCTGACCTAAGACAAAGGACAGTCAGCTGTGCAGGTTCTTTGTTGATTTGACTGCTCCAATACAGTTTGTCTGAATCTTTTCCTTGCAAAACTACTTAGTTATTTTGTATTATTTCACTAAATAAAAAAAGAGGGGAAACCTGAAAATACACATAAAGGTATGTTTCAGGCACGCGTGAGAAATAAAGAAGTAGTCTGAAACATACTTTTATGTGTATCATGTATGTGAATTATGAAGAGGTGGAAGATTTTAAGGAGAAAAAGCAAAGAGCTTTCGATAATTTCAAGAGCTTGGCAAGAGAAGCTTAAGACACAGTGTGGGAGGCCTTTGTGACACAGGTGGGCACTGACAAAACACTACAGAAATTCTGGGCCTTACATCGCAGAATGAGTAGGAAAAGTACAGGCCAACCAATTCCTAATATTCTCAGCTCGACAGAAATAAGCCTAAGACCGATGCTGAAAAGGGACTTGTATTACTCGAGCGTTATATTACTCAGACAGATAAAGGTGATAAAGCTGCCCACCAAGAAATTCTGTATCCTGGGAAGTGACAGAAGAGGCGACATATATTTTGACCTCATATCCAAAGAAGACGTTATGTGCACTTTAGAATCCAGTAGGAACACTGCCCCGGGTCCTGATGGTGTACAGTATCACCACATTAAGCAGCTCGATGACACAGGCATTAAGAATGTGGTGAGTGATTTCAGCAACAGCATACAGAATGAGGTAATGCTGGAAGGGGTTCCAGGATAAGCGAGAAACGGTTGCTGTAGCAATTGACCTAGAGGATGCCTATAACAGTGTGAACTTTGCTTACTGAGGGAGACTGAGTACCTATGGATGTGCCCGGAGTGCAATGATGTTGATTCTGTTCAACAATAACAATAACAATTTATTTATTTATTTCACTAAATAGATTATCTCAGTTTAGTAAATGACTGATTACACTGACTAACAAAAAAAAACTTTTTTTTTCTTTCTCTAACATTTCTATGTTTTTCTGGTCAATTTTAATGCGCTGTTTTTAAATCTGCAAACCGTTTTTCTCTATCAGGTCGGGATCTCTAGAAATACGCAATTGAAGTTTTTTAACAACGCATACAGTATTACAACATCATTCGTACAAGAAGTATAACAGTTATGTAGGCTTGAATTTCTTTGCAGTCGACTTTCGTCGGTGAATGGCATGTGGTACATCGCGATGAAGCATCCAACAATAATCGGCAAGCATGGTCACACTCCACCGTCCTTGATAACGTGACTCCATTACGGCGATATCTTGATGGAATCATTCTCCATGTTCATCGGTGACTTCGCCAAGGTTGTCAGGGAAAAAGTCAAGATGCGAATCGAGCAAATGGATTTTGAGGGACATGTTACAGCCCATAATTATGTATGCATCTATGCACTGCTTAACAATATGCAACATAGTTGACAGATTTGTGATTTTCCAGAAAGTTATCGACGATCGATTTGAATGCCATCCATGCGCGAAGTTCCCTACCATGTAACAAGTTCTCGAATTGTTTGTCTGCAATAACTTTCCTAATATGAGGTCCTACAAAGATACCTTCCTTTATCTTTGCATCGCTAACTTGCGGAAACTTTTCTCGAAGATAAGTGAAAGCTTTGCTCGTTTTATCTAACGCTTTTACAAAATTCTTCATGAGCCCCAACTTTATATGTAACAGTGGTAAAATGAAGGTGTCTTTGGTAATTAATGGCTCGCGTATTACATTTTTATGCCCGAGCTGCATACGATCCCGGATAGGCCACACCTTTCTTGCATAATGTTCCTGTCTGTTGCGGCTGTCCCATTCACATCGGAAGCAACAAAATTTAGTATACCCAGTCTGCATGCCTGTGAGAATTGCAATGACCTTTAGGTCTCCACAAATCTGCCATTGGTAGTCATTGTACTTTATTTTTTCCAAACGTATAGCCATATTGTCATAAGTTTCTTTCATATGAACAGAGTAGGCGACTGGAATTGTTGAAAAAAAAATGTCTGTTATGCAATAACAAGGCTTTTAGACTAATCTTGGAAGAATCGATGAAAAATCGCCATTCGTTGACTATGTGCTCATGACCGTTTACATCTTTGCAATAGCAAATGTCATCATCCATCTCAAAGTATTGAACAAGTTCTCTGTGTCTATGACGAAATTTAGATATCGGAGTATTGGGCGCTAAAAGATTCCATTCTTTGAGTCGCGAACCGAGTAATTCCGCTTGTCCTTTGGTAAGAGCGAGATCACGTATTAGATCTGAAAGTTCTGAATGGTTAATTAAGTAAACACCATCATTTACCGGTATGTAATCTGAGTCAGAATTAGTTTCTAAAGCAGGTAAACTATCACTTTCTGATGGTTCATTTACGTCCAACGGATATTGTTCTGGTGGTACTTGGATCGGACACGTGATTGGATCATGAGGCACTGGTTTCGAAACCGATTCAATATTTGGATAAACCACAGACTTTCTAGTTTTAAAAGT
Organism: Oreohelix idahoensis; assembly: GCA_024509875.1. NCBI lineage: Eukaryota > Metazoa > Mollusca > Gastropoda > Stylommatophora > Oreohelicidae > Oreohelix > Oreohelix idahoensis. The sequence continues at coordinate 41,237 of JAMPIV010003800.1, forward strand.
GAAACCATGGATATTTGTCAAGCAGAAGTAACAATCAGTAGTGTGTGATTTGTATGTTCACGCCATATTACTGGCACGCCAAAAGGCATCGACTTATGCTTCGGCGATTTTCGCAACCAACCTGCCAATGTATCGAACAAAAGCATTTGGCTTCCAAGATTTATTTGCATCATCAACTTTCGAATCGAAATAAAGTTCATATGCTATCTTTAGTAATGGTGTAAAGTTTTTCTGGTCAACACGATCGGTAAAATATCCGCACACGTAACAGAACAGATCAGCCGAATTTCTACAACTTCTAGAAGCCATATTTTGCTCAGAATTATTTCAAAATACAGTAACTATTTGAAAAATCGCGTAACATATGTCATGCATCTTTTAGCAGTATAAAAAGTAGAATTATGTTGCTTTTTATTAATTTTTAATAAGTTATATAGTAAAAATGAAACGGAGCAAATAACGGTTTCCCAAAAATATATTTATTCACAAATATCTTAAGAACCCGACGTGATAGAGATAAACGGATTTCAGATTTGAAATCAGCGCAAGAAACTGACCTAAGAACACTTATTCTTATATAAGAAAGAAAAATGTTGTTTGTCAGTGTTATTTATTTACCACTAGAACTATTTAATAATGTGATGGTAAACATGTCACAGTATGTAACTAACATTTTCTAGGAAGATTTTAACTATTATTTGTTTGATTTTGTGGCATTTGTGTTATTTTGTCTTGATAAAAAAAATACTAACTCTGTAATTTATCTGTATAATTTATATTTCACATTTTATAATTATTTATTTAATGATCTTGTATGTATATACAATGCAGTCCAGATAAGCGGAAGTCGCTTGGGCCATCTAAAATACTTCGGCTTATCCAAAATTTTGCTTATCAGGAGTTACTACTAAAGAACACTTCTGGCCAGGACCTGCAAAATTGCTTCGACTTAACTGAAATTCGGCTTAAGCGAATTCCGCTTATCTGGACTGCACTGTATATAATTTATATAATATTGGTATTATTCTTGGAATAAGGGCTGAAGAAGAAAATTGATTTGTACTGTCATAGCAATGAAATATATTAAAGAGTAGGGAGTGATATATTGATATTTATATGAATGTCATAAATTTTAATTATAATGTTTTTGTTTTTTTTCATAGAGACCTAAAAGAGAAACAGCTTCTCCTAAACACTTTTTACCAAGAACACAGATTCCTGACAGAGATCATCATGACAAGAGTAACGCAAAATCTGATATTAAACATCTTCCATCAGAATCCTCACACGAATGGTTAGATTCTGGTGTTGATCCTGATGGTGGAAAATCTATCACTTCTCTTGATGAAAGGAAAGTGTCTTTCACCATCACAGAAACAGGACAACAAGGGAAAGCTGCTGTTAAAAGCAGGTCTTCAGTCACGTCTGAAAACCACTCAGAATCTGATGGGAAAGTGGAAATATCATCCGAAGGAATTAAAAGTGATGAGGGTTTCTCCGAGACTTCAGAAGAATTGGCAGTTAAAGGGAATCACCTTTCTCCTGTGAAATCAAAAGGTGACAGTCCAGTGGCTAAAACTGGTTCAGGTTAGTTATGATTTCTTTTTTACTTTCTTAATTTTTTACTCAATTATGCAGTGCTGAATCTTTAGCTGCATTCTGTTAGAAATATTTACAGTGTTTTCTTTTTTTTTCATTCATAGTGACTGGCCGAGTCTTTAGAACGCTCATGTCTTTAGGCAGACCAAAGATTCAAAGCCATGTCTCTTCCTAGCTGTATAAATGAGTATCAACTGCTCTTGAGTTAGGAAAAACGAAGGCAGCGAGGAAGGGACCTGGTCACTCCACCTCAGGAAAGCTGAGACCTATTCTAGATGAAGTCTCAAACACTTCACTCCTCTATGGCATGACCGGTTTTGGGACTACTTTTACCTTTTTACAGAAAATGCAGAATTTTTAATGTAAGAATGTTCACCATTATTCATTTTATTTGGGCGTAGTATCTGAGCGGGGTGCAGTTATTAGTTTTGTATCATGTATTGAAAAGACATATACATCTGCAAGCCTCATAATGCGTGTTTGGGGAAACTCCAAACTCACAACGAAGGTCAAAGCTGCGGTATACAATGCCTGCATCACCAGCACACTTTTATATGGCAGCGTGGCACGGGCAGCCTATGCGAAGCAAGAAAGTAGGTTCAATACCTTCCATCTACGGTGCCTACGCCACATCCTCGGTATTTCGTGGAAGGACAAAGTAACAGCTGTCGAGGTGTTGTCACGTGCTGGCCTTCAAAGCATGTATACACTACTTGGACAGTGCAGACTATGCTGGCGTGGCCATATCCTCCGCATGGAAGATGGTTGCATTCCGAAAGATACCTTCTATGGTCAACTGACAGATAGCAAAAGAACAGTTGGGCAACTGCAGCTGAGGTTCAAAGATGTGTGCAAGAGAGACATGAGGGCACTGGACATAAATCCAGCAACCTAGGAGGATGAAGCTGCCGATTGCACTTTGTGACGATGCTCTCTACAGCGCCACTTCAGATTGGGCAAAAAGAAGCTCTCACAGCAAGCCGAAGAGAGGAGAAAACGTCGAAAGGAACATGAGAAAAAAAAAGCAGCTGAGGGTTGTCACCTCAGAGACGCATTCCCATAGTCTGTTATAACTGAAGGGGCTATTACTATTATCTGCACTATTCTTTTACTCTTCTTCAGCACTGTGAGCTTTAAGGATGTTAGCTGCAGAAACAATTATTCTTCATTGTTTTTGTTTGTTCATCTTGTCGCATTTGTCTCTGCATACTTGATTTTAGGGTGCTCTTTATCGTTGGGGATTTCTGCGGTTGTTATTACCGTAATTTTGTGGTTCTTTTGGGGTAAAAACTGGCAACTTTCGGCGTATCTGATTCCAAGAGCAATGCCAAAATAAAATACCTTTAATTTGGTTACAAATATCTATTTTGAGATGTTTATATTCTATGAAACTTCAGATTCTATGCTATTGAACAGAATAGGTTAGATTTGAAAAAAATTCAACATTTTTGTTTATGCATTTAAAAGCACTGACAGGTTCAGAAAAATCATAATATTAAAGCCAATTTTCTATGAATTTGACATCTCAGGCATTGTCTTCAAACATGAATACCTTTTCAGCAGATTTTCTTATTAAAATTGTTTCCACCATTGCAATGGTCTTTGAAAGATATTTTTTATGATAGTATGTCACAGGCTGAGAAAATGCCAACATGTTACTGATGTTGTGAGATTTTGTTACATTTGTCAGTTGTAATTTTCACATCAAAATTGAGAAAAACATTGCTCAGTGGACCCTCGTCTAGTTTCTGGCGGTCTCTAAAGAGGGAAAGAATATGGCTACAGCACCCTCAGGCAAGGTGACTAATATGAGGTTATGCATGGGGCAGGCAACCTCATCATGTAAAACAAATAGCCACAGAAACACCATTGCAATAGTGTGTGAGTGCATTATGTGGGCTTCTTGCAAGGGGACCAGCTGCTATGCTGACTATATGTTCCCATAAGAAGTGAAAAGGAAAATGATGAATGCACAGTGGGTGTCCAAAAGTTGCTCTGTATTTGATTTTGCCTTGTTACTGTAATAGCAGTGTTTGGGGTTTTTAAAGTAAAAATTGCTTAGTTACTTACTTACTTATTCGTTCCTCTTCTACTGTGAGGTGTAGAGGTTTGTAAGAGAGAGCGCCATATTATTCTATCAGCTGTCTTCCTTGTCACGAAGTGGTTTTACTTTTATAGAGTGTGCCTGAATGAAAGCAAGACCCTAGTATGAGAAAGTCTGAGAAAATAGAATTTAGATGGAAAATGACATGCCTGTGGACAGATGAGACTATTGGCTCAAGGGCTAGACCCAGGATTTGAATCTCCCCTTGCCGCTTCGTGACTTTTTTAGAATGGCTATAGTCTCGCCCTCCTCTGACTCCCTTGACACACAAGGAGATAAGGTGTATAAATACGACCACAAACACCACTATACAGACAACATAGAGTAAGTATAGTAAAGAGTAGAAGCTGATCCAGTGTACAGTAAATATATATATTTATTTACAAAATAAGGCATAAAAATTCAGCATACATCAAAACGTATCAATGGCGTGCGCTGTTGCACGGCCTGAAAACAAAATAACAATTAAATTAAGAGACACTAGAGACAAAAAAAAAACCCCAATCACATTCACTCTTTCTGTCACCCTGCTGAGGAGCAATAAAAATGGTTAGTGATTAAAACCAACTCTAATTTGGTGGGGCTGTCACTTTAGCCTCCACTCTCTACCATTAATAAGCTTTCTACTGTCTCCGTCCTGGTGACTCTTCCTCAACGAACGGCTACACAGCTTTCTACTTGTTAGGCAATATGCGCCGATAACTACACCACAAGAAATGCTAAAATAATAGACTTGGTTTTTCGAACGCAGACTCAGTGTCTATCCGTCAAATGGATACTGAACAGACCCTACTGGTCCTGTCTATTGTCTCCCTCCTTCTCTAACTCTCTCTCTCTCTTGGTCTCAGTGTCTCTCTAACACTCGAGGACTGATCATGCGGCGTCTCCGGTACTCTCTTCTCTCGTTTCTATCAGGACCTAGGTATGGTAACCCTGTCACCTGTTCCTGATTTTGGTGATGACGATGTTCGGATATCAAGCATGAGGGACTTGATTAACTGTAGACGCTTCTCTGCTGCTGAACAAACTTTCCCCTTTTCTCCCACTCCGGATTTAGAGGAAGACACAGCCTTGATTTCTGGCTGTATGAAATTGCACCAGTCTCCGACCTCGTGTCGTTGTTGGAGACTATAATAGCGACGAGCTCGGGCTGTATGATAATTAAACCCGTTTCCGCTCCTCACTGCAAAAAAAAAAACCGTAGGTTAAGTTTCTTTTGCTTCTGACGATAACTCGAGTCCACTGACTACTGAGGTATGTCCGTGTGCCGTGGGTAAATTGGTATTTCCAATTTACGCTCCCCCACTGATTCGCCGGGACTCGCTGAAATTAAAAGAAACAGCGACTCATGTACACCCACTCTAAAATCACTTATCTCTAACATATACGATACATAAAATAATTCTATCCACGTGTCACTTCATTCTCACTCCTTCTCTCCCCTTCTCTCGTTCTGCATAACAATACATAAAATAATACTATCTCACGTGGCACTAAAATCACACTCCTCCTCCCCTTCTCTCGTTCTGAAAAACCGATACCTAAAATATTCCGACCCACATGTCTCTCTATCTAAAATCTGCCAGGTAAAACAAACAAAAGCCCAGACACCGTCTGACAGGTTACATGGCCGTTATGCATGGCCGATCACGTGTTCACACATGACAAAATAGGGAAATCCTTTTACCCATTAACACAGGAGTTTCCCTGGCTTACTCCAATTTAAATTAAACCTCGCTGTAGGACTGATTTATTTCCCCAAGCCGTATAATTCACTGATAACATAAGCTCACTGCATTCCTCACATTTAAGGCTCAGAAAAATTAACGTACACACCAAGGATTTCCCAATAAAATTACATTAGAAAATATACAGGAATAAATGGGGGGTTCCCAATATTCTACCATTAGGAGCACACGTGTCTCTCTGTCACGAAATGGATTTAGGACTAGAGACTGTCTACATACAGTGACAAGACACTAGTGAGAAGAAAGACTGAAAAGATAGATCTAGAAGAAAATGATAGTGAAATGTGAACAGTTGACACTATTGGCTCCGAGGTTAAGAACCGAGGTTGATTCTTTCCTCGCCACTTCGGACGTATTATGTGCTATAGTTGTCAACGACCTCTAGCTACCCTAAGGGGATAAGGTTATATCAAGCTTCACAAACACCAAGATACAGACAACATATAGCTACTGTACTTAAATGAAATGACTGATGCCAGCTACAATTTATACAAGTTTATTATACATCTATAAACAAACAAACATATGCATGTCCCATACATAAAGTGCGAGGATGCACACCTGAAAACAACAATCAAGCACAGTTAAAATGCATCAACCCCAACCCTTCTCCCACAATTGCAACCTGTATGGGGACAGAAGTTTGGATTAGACAAAAATAAACCGCACTGCACTTGTCGAGCCTCCACTTCCACAAACTATTCTAAATTAAATGTTAAGTGCACAGTCAGCTGGAACAACTACAAAGTGTCTACACCAACTCTGCGCAGACTCTGGTTCTACACAGCCTATCCTGAAATCTCTTGCACACTGCTACACAATTAACTCGTCTAAAAAAAACGTCAGCAGCTGTCATCTGCTATACTTGGGACAACACTGCGACGACTTCTGTGGAGAGTATGGTCACCCTCTCTCTCTCCACTATTCTGGAACTGATGACTAAGGGTTAAAAAGAACCCCACTGGATTCTAGACTGGAACTGTAGCTGGCTTCTCCGAACACTTCTGACATCACCTGCCCGATTACTTCTAACTGAGTGATGGGCCTTCGGCTTTATTATGGCCGTGACGAAGCGAAAATAAAATTACAACAATGCTGGCAGCATGCCAAATCTGCGTGTGTAACAGACCGAGCGTCAGAGCTCAGGATTTATCCACAAAAATCCTCTTCACTGGAAAAATGGTTTCCCTGCCTTGGGACACCGTATTTTCTTTCTCTCCTTCCACCACTGGCAATTAACGCACGACTTGCGTGTCTGCGATTGCCACAACTGTGCCGTGGGAGAAATTTTGAGGTATCAAAAATTCTGCTCTTCCCCACAAAGCCGGCACCTGCAAATTTCGAATTCTCCCACTGAAGGCAATCGATAATTTGAATCAGGAACGCGGCTTGGCAATTAATTTTTTTAGAGACCGAACTTATGAAATTCGGGCGTATTTATTATCAAGACCCCCACGCGCCGACTTCATGACGTCATATGCGCGGCGTGGTTCTAAAGCCAATGGGAGCTCTGCATTTCAACTGCAGTTAGCTCTCAGCCAATCAGAACCTTAGATCATGCTGATGCAACCAGTTTCTGCTAGACAAAGAAACGGGAATTAGTCCTAGCCCTATACTGCGGAAATGAAGCAAAAATGGCCACAAATAATTTAACTCCCGAAAAATGCGTCTATGGCCACGCAATATCTTTAAAAAAAGGACACTGGTGCAAATCCTGATCTAGCCTCTATAATCTTTCGTCTAGAATAATAATGCAACAGTTCCCTACACACCAACACTAAACAAGACTACTAGTCATAAAGAAGAAACATAAAGCAGATGAGATACAACTCCATCGTGATCTCATCTTGAAAAACGTAAATAATAGAAGGAGAAGAAACATGGCGAAGGATTACCTGTAATCCCTCCTAAAAATAGTAAACAAATTGCAAGGAGAAAAAGACATGGGCCATTTGAAAGACAGAATCTCAGTACTTTCGTCACATCACTCCTCCCTTTCAAAGATTGAGCAACGATCTCCTTACTGAAATCTCTGTGTTTCACACTGGCCCTTAACTCTGTCTACAAGGCTGTCTGTCTTACCCCTCCTATTCAGTGTTCTTCGACCTTCCTCTTTTGCGTTTCCTCCTTCTTCCTCTCCTAGAATGAGCTCCTATGCTCCGTTGGGAGAGTTGATCTCTCTTCGGACCTGTGCCGTCTAATGGCGGGTCTGAACTTTCCCTTGCTATGACCGTCAAAAGGCTGTCCTGGTCAGCTGCTGTGACCGGCAGGCGCTGTGGTGACCTGGCGATGGCGACTTCCTCGCTGCGCGTCAGCAGGGTTGTGACTGCTGGTACTGTGCGAGAACGATGCAACGTCTCGGGTTCCTCTGGTGTAGAGCCTCCGATTGCTTGCTGGGCGTCTATTGGATCACGATCAATCTCAGTAGTTTCTACCTTTGGGAAAAGGTAGGTAATATCTGCCCCTGGCAGTGGTTCTGGACTCGCTCTTCCCCTACCAACATGAAGCGGGACAGAGCTCTCCAATATAGCTCCTTGCAAATGCGTAAGGTCGCTTTTCTCACTCTTTTCTGGCCTGAAAAGTTGGCGAGATGAAACTGTAGACCACGGGAGCTCTCCGTCTAACACCCTGGTTCTACCTTCAACCTTGCCCTCCCCTATGAGAGTTACTGGCGTCAGTTGGAATGTGTCCTGCAGTGACACTTGACGGTTTAAGATCCCGTTAGATTGCGGAGAATCTGAGATAAAGCTCTCAGTGACTGGTTCTGATGTTCCGTGAAATGAATTGGAAAAGATAGCCCATTTTTCAGGCTCCTCGTTACAAGAGTCGTTTCCTGTAAACGAGATACTAGAGTTGTGGGGCCCCAATCCGTCTATAGGCAAACGGATACTCAGATCATTGTCCTCCTCCGTTTGAGTAAAGTGCTGGTCGGATGGGGCTCCAGGGCTGGTTGGAACTATATGCTTGCTCAGACCGCTATCTTGTGCCCTATGAAGTTGGCGCTGGTCGTTGACATATGTAATACCGCTCTTGTCAGTATGTCCCTCACTTGAAGGAGCTAATACCATCGGGGGCCTAACTCCCGACAACAAATAGTGTACTTCCTGAATCAGAGGCGTTACCACTGTTTGTCCGTTAGGATGAACAGGGCTGACAGGCGAATTCGCCTCTGCATATAACATACTACTGTCTTTAGAGGCCTCTAACCTCTCCTTAGCAAGACAGGGATGTTCGAGCTCGCTTGGGGCTCCGTGAATTAGGGGTTCTCCTTTTTCACTTATCTGGCCTGCAGTAGGCCCCCTTGCATCAGCAAGGATCGGTGTGGGCGGGTTCCCCAAAACTAAATATGGGTTACCGAGAATGAAGTCGTAGGCCGGCTGAGCCGTTACAGCTGCCTTGATGGTGCCAGACACGAACCTACATTTCACCTCAATATTGGCTACCGGAAAGCACTGTGAAGTCCCTTTCCTTAAAACTCCACCAATATTCACTTTTTCCTTCATCATCTGCCAGGGCTTCACCAAATGTCGGGCGACTATGCTGGGGTATGTAAGCCCGCTGTCAAATAAGCATGTAGTCTCAGTCCCGTTCACTTCTCCTGGCCCGCTGTTGGAAAACAACTTCTCTGACTGGAAGGGTTTCCACTTCTTCCCTTGTTTCACCCTCACAGGCCTTAAACAAGCCACCTGATGAGCGGGTTGTTTGTTTGGGCACCGTGTTGTCCAATGAGAAGTAGTCCGACAGAACCTACAATATCTCTCATTATCTCCCCGGTTCCTGACGGGTTCAGGAGAAGTCGGCCCCTGTGTTCTGTTAGGTGGCTGGGAGCGCATGTTATGACTGGGAGGGGGCTCCTTGCGAGACGGCCCTTGCTGTTGGTGAGCTGAAGAGGAAGGCGAATGCGATGAAGATGCTCCTTTGTCCGGGGCTGGCAGGTCAGGGTGTTTTCTTTTCTGGCCCAGTACTTCGGCCTGTGCCGACTGGAACCTTTCAGCAAATAGAATAATCTGGTCCAGTTGCTGGGCGCCCTGCTCCGCCAGGTACTTCCTTAAGTCTGGGGACATGTTGGCCTTTATCTGTTCGCACATGATGAGCTCTTCGAGTCCTTCAAACGATTTAGCCAAACCCGACAACTCTCTCCAGTGAGTGAGGTAATTCCTCAGCCTCTCCGCGAACTGGGGAAAACTTTCTCCTTTCTCCAGACGACTTTCCCGAAACATCGTTTGTCACTTCCGGGGAGTCCATTGGAATCGCTGTAACAGGGCGTTCCGCAGTGCCTCAAAGTTATTCTGGTCATCCACTAGCATCTTGCTATAGACATCATACGCATGTCCTCTTAGTGATTGAGATAATTTGAGGCACCAAAGACTATCATCCAGCCCGTATGCCTTTGCCATCCTTTCAAATTTTTCCAAAAACACCTCAATTTTCTCATTCCCGTTAGGAAAAGAGTCCATCGGAAAATTCATGGCTGCCATCCGGGGCCCTCCATTTCCTGAGGTGTCTGTCGCCCCTGCTCCGGGAGAATCTCCGTTAGCCGAACTGCCTTCCGAAGATCGGTACTGCAGTTCCAGTGAACGCAGGGCAAGTTCATGCTGTCTCTCTGCTGCCTTCTCCGCTGCTTCCCTTTCTGCTTTTCTCTCCTCTGCCTGTCGGGCCTTCTCTTCTTTCTGCGCTTCCAATTTACGCAGGTCCATCTCTGCCAGGCGGGCCCTCTCTTCTTTTCCGCTTCCAATTTACGCAGGTCCATCTCTGCCAGTCGGGCCCTCTCTTCTTTCTCCGCTTCCCTTTTCTCTCTCTCCGTCTGCCGGTCCTGTTCCCTCATAATGTAAGCCCTAGTCTCGGCCTCATTCATCCCCATGCTTTTAGCTGCGTCCTTCCATGCAGTAAGTAGCTTGACCAATTCAGCCATCTTACCTGACAAATCAGCAGTAACTCACCACGAGGGGAAATGACAAAAAAGGAACAAGAAAAATTTACTGTTACCTACTAGGAATATGCTGTCGCAAAAACCCGCACTCAGACTAGCACCAAGTCTGACTAATAACTACCTGAAAAAAATTCAAGTTATCCAGCTACCCAAAACCCGAATTTACTTTCCTGTCAAGAAAAAAATTCAATTAGCCATCAATTACTTCTAAGTCATAAACAACCTTACTACAACTAACATCTAAACTGACTACAACCTGTGGAAAAAACTTATAGCTGGATCAGTCTTAATATAGCTCAAGTCTAGGGGATTTTTAAGAAATCTATTTCCAGAACTTTCTTCAGAAACAATTTATGAATCTAGAATTGATCCCAACAACGATGATCCCGGACGAGCCCCCACTTCGTCACGAAATGGATTTAGGACTAGAGACTGTCTACATACAGTGACAAGACACTAGTGAGAAGAAAGACTGAAAAGATAGATCTAGAAGAAAATGATAGTGAAATGTGAACAGTTGACACTATTGGCTCCGAGGTTAAGAACCGAGGTTGATTCTTTCCTCGCCACTTCGGACGTATTATGTGCTATAGTTGTCAACGACCTCTAGCTACCCTAAGGGGATAAGGTTATATCAAGCTTCACAAACACCAAGATACAGACAACATATAGCTACTGTACTTAAATGAAATGACTGATGCCAGCTACAATTTATACAAGTTTATTATACACCTATAAACAAACAAACATATGCATGTCCCATACATAAAGTGCGAGGATGCACACCTGAAAACAACAATCAAGCACAGTTAAAATGCATCAACCCCAACCCTTCTCCCACAATTGCAACCTGTATGGGGACAGAAGTTTGGATTAGACAAAAATAAACCGCACTGCACTTGTCGAGCCTCCACTTCCACAAACTATTCTAAATTAAATGTTAAGTGCACAGTCAGCTGGAACAACTACAAAGTGTCTACACCAACTCTGCGCAGACTCTGGTTCTACACAGCCTATCCTGAAATCTCTTGCACACTGCTACACAATTAACTCGTCTAAAAAAAACGTCAGCAGCTGTCATCTGCTATACTTGGGACAACACTGCGACGACTTCTGTGGAGAGTATGGTCACCCTCTCTCTCTCCACCATTCTGGAACTGATGACTAAGGGTTAAAAAGAACCCCACTGGATTCTAGACTGGAACTGTAGCTGGCTTCTCCGAACACTTCTGACATCACCTGCCTGATTACTTCTAACTGAGTGATGGGCCTTCGGCTTTATTATGGCCGTGACGAAGCGAAAATAAAATTACAACAACGCTGCCAGCATGCCAAATCTGCGCGTGTAACAGACCGAGCGTCAGAGCTCAGGATTTATCCACAAAAATCCTCTTCACTGGAAAAATGGTTTCCCTGCCTTAGGACACCGTATTCTCTTTCTCTCCTTCCACCACTGGCAATTAACGCACGACTTGCTTGTCTGCGAATGCCACAACTGTGCCGTGGGAGAAATTTTGAGGTATCAAAAATTCTGCTCTTCCCCACAAAGCGGCACCTGCAAATTTCGAATTTTCCCACTGAAGGCAATCGATAATTTGAATCAGGAACGCGGCTTGGCAATTAATTTTTAGAGACCGAACTTATGAAATTCGGGCGTATTTATTATCAAGACCCCCACGCGCCGACTTCATGACATCATATGCGCGGCGTGGTTCTAAAGCCAATGGGAGCTCTGCATTTCAACTGCAGTTAGCTCTCAGCCAATCAGAACCTTAGATCATTCTGATGCAACCAGTTTCTGCTAGACAAAGAAACGGGAATTAGTCCTAGCCCTATACTGCGGAAATGAAGCAAAAATGGCCGCAAATAATTTAACTCCCGAAAAATGCGTCTATGGCCATGCAATATCTTTAAAAAAAGGACACTGGTGCAAATCCTGATCTAGCCTCTATAATCTTTCGTCTAGAATAATAATGCAACAGTTCCCTACACACCAACACTAAACAAGACTACTAGTCATAAAGAAGAAACATAAAGCAGATGAGATACAACTCCATCGTGATCTCATCTTGAAAAACGTAAATAATAGAAGGAGAAGAAACATGGCGAAGGATTACCTGTAATCCCTCCTAAAAATAGTAAACAAATTGCAAGGAGAAAAAGACATGGGCCATTTGAAAGACAGAATCTCAGTACTTTCGTCACACTCTCATAACTTCACACTCTCCGATCTACTGCCAAAAAATCCTAAAAAGACTTATGCACACTTTTTACGTTTACATCGTTCTACAAAGATAATAATTAATGGCGCTACCGTTTAAACTTTAAGTTAATGTCTCCCACGAACTTAACTTACGGGCCGAGATTTCTCAAAAACCCACTAAGTAAAACGATTAAAAAAAATAGTTACATACCTATTATCGTTTTTTGTTCCCACAATGGAGACGATAATACGAAGTCTTGCGGCTGACACTTATTTCTACATAGAGACCGAATCCCCGTTTTCTATCTCATATTATATACAAGAGAAAACACCCACGCAAATATACTCCTACGTATCTGCTCGGACCAATGGCAGCTCTAGGAAAATCAATACTAGCCCTTACGCAAATCCCGCGTTGTCCGAAAATTTGCGTCACATTACGTGATGGCCACGTGTGTCTGGCGCGTCATACAGGCGTGCCCGAAAATATCGATTTTCGTAAACAATGAAATTTACGGGAATCGCGAAAAATCAGAAGAAAGTAAAACTGGCCGAGTGAAAAATAAACCTACTGACCTAAAACGAACCCATTAAAATTACCTCCTCAAAAATACCGAACACGATATATTCACATGAGAAGAAACAAGGCAAACCCATATAATTACAAAGTGAAGAGAAATGGTGAAAACTCAAACTAGAACCACATAATCGGGCCTGTTAAAAGACAGAATTACAGTGTAGCATCACATTCCTCCTGGCTTGGTTCCATTCTAGTCCTTGGTCCTTCAAAGATTGTCTAATGTTGTCCTCCCAGCGGACTTTGGGTCGTCCTGGAGGTCAGGATCCCTGGCTCTTAGTTTCCCATGCTTGTCGTGGTAGCCGATCTTCTCCCATTCTGCAGACATGGCCAAACCATCTCAGTTGGGACTGTTCTACTTGGGTCTGCAGGGGTTGGGTTTTTAGGCCTTGACATATCGTCTGGTTGCGGACCATGTCTCTTCTTGTTACTTCAACCACCTTCCTCAGATACCTCATTTCTGAGGTTTCATTGCTTAGTTGAACACCAAAATTATGCCTCCAGTTCTCCTCTCCATGTGTTTTTTGTTGTTGTGGGTCTTCTTTTGTTACTTTTACCCTGGGAATTTCAGAAGAGAGCTGCTCTGCTATGTTCTCAGTTGTCTTCTTTAATTTGTGTCCTACCCAATGCCAGCATCTTTTCTTCACCTCTTGTTACACTGGAATATATTTTTCTGGTTCTTTCCATCAGTTCCACATTTTTGATCTTGTCGTACCATTTTAAAACGTCTGTTCTGTGCAGCCACCCATTTGTGAAAGTTTGTAATCTCTTGGTTGTTGTTTTTTGTTGTTCTCCGTGTTTCAGAGCCATGCAGTAGGGTTGCTTTAACATTTTAAGTTGAAAATTATTATCTTTTTATTGGACTACTGTTTATATTACTGTCTGTGGTTTTCTTTCATCCTTTTCTGATCTTTACTCTGTACAGTTTTTCTTATTACGTCTGTGTTTTTTTTACTCCTTCTGTCCAATCTATTTTCTCAAATGATAGTTCCCTTTTATGTTGTTTTGCTATCTGAATATTCTCTTGCTGTGGTACCTTCTCGGCAGTGGGCTGATCACCCGCTTGCAAGTCACATTGATTACGGAAACAACAATTAATATTCTGTTGTACCAATAAACGCCTTTAGGCGTAACGGAACAACGGATAATTTCTTGTTGCCCTAAGACGCCAGCTAGGCGTAATGGCCACAGACTGCTTGGTCGGTCGCTGGCTAAGGACGGAAGAAGAAGAAGAAGAAAGTGGTACCTTCTATAAATTTTTATTTGTGCTTTTCTTACCCCAGCTTTCTCAGATATTTAATTTTTAGGATATTATTCCTTTCCATGTTCTGTACATAGTTTTCCTGCAACCTGCAGTTAAGTTATAAGTGCATGCATTCCTCAGATGTGTCATCCAGCCACTGCTCCCAGCTAACGGATACTGTCAGAAAAGTGACAGGCCGTGTTGCGGAACGAACTGTTGCAGCTCTCACAGATTTTGCAGAGACTGGAGACATAAGACATCTCTTGTTGGTGCAACGTCATCTCTTGGCAATCAGCAACAAAAATGGAGATTTGTGAGTGAATGACTGTCTTTATCTACTGTGGCCGTAAACATGAAATGTACCCATCTTCCCCTTAGCATTATTTTGTGTGTCTTTAAGGTGCTTTGTAACAAGCACTGTTTTAGTCATTCCTCTCAGTTCTTGGCTACATTGTTCAATTTCAGTTTGTCAGTTCTTTGAGATCTGTTTGTAGGTTATCCTTACATTTTCATGATGGACAGATTGTTGGTTATCTATTGTTCAGTTTTTCAACATACTTTAAGTATTCTTTAATTACAATTTCAGCTCACTCTGGAAATATTGTGTCCAGATAAAAGATTTGATTTGCACTGAAATTGTTATAGGGCCATCTCACTTTCTTATAGTTAGAAGGGATGGGTGTGAAAAAAAATCGAAAAAAGGTGATTCGCCTTACGAGGACAAAAGACAAAGAAAATAGCCAACATTACAGCCACAAGGCCTTCGTCAGGGAAAGGAAAGAAAGTGAAGGCTAGATATGACACATAAGAACCTAAATAAATATAAAAATTAAACCTAGGTACTTCCCTGAAGAAATCGAGTTCCTACCACTTTTGCTTCCCACGAACGGACTGACGTGCCCGGAAAAGGAAATGACTGTCACCATCGGATGTACACAATACATACTAAGAAACTAAAAAACGAAACTGAACAATAAACTACCCAAACGTAATATTAGTGGGGACTGGAAATAGAAGAGGACAGAATGAGTTGGAGATAAATAAATATGAAATAAAAAATCAAGACATATTAAAAACAGTGTATTATATATTCATACATATTATTAGAAGGCGGCAGAAAAATAGGATAAGAGTGGAAAGAGTCAAAATGGAACAAGAGAGGAAAGGGTGACCTCAGACAAAGGTGTGCAGAGTGTTAAGACCGGCTGGTTTTAGACACCCCATGCGGTGGATAAGACGGTTCTCAAGCTGTTCTCGGCTAGCAGTGTCAGAGGAGCAGGATCTGATCGCCGTGACCTGGATGTCGATGGGACCATGGTGGTCAGGACCATTAAAGTGTATGGCAACTGGTGTGGATTTTTGCTGAGAGATGTCATTCAAGTGCTGGCTGAATCTGTCCCCAAGTCGTT
Source organism: Oreohelix idahoensis (assembly GCA_024509875.1). NCBI lineage: Eukaryota > Metazoa > Mollusca > Gastropoda > Stylommatophora > Oreohelicidae > Oreohelix > Oreohelix idahoensis. The sequence goes on from JAMPIV010003800.1 coordinate 57,050, forward strand.
TGCCTGTTTGGCCAATATAGGTTTTGCAGCAACGTTTACATATGATCGTATAAATGACATTGCGCGACTCACACGTGAAGCTACTGGTGATGGTGTACGTAGCCCCAGGAAAAGACACTTTGTGGGTTGAGATGACATACTTGCACGTGTTGCATCGTGTCCGACCACAGGGTAGTGTGCCAAACTGAGTGGCATTCTCCTTTGGAAGATGGCTGCGAACAAGAAGATCCTTCAAGTTCTTGTCACGCCTATATGCCACCAAAGGTGCTTCACCGAAAACTTCTTGGGTCACAGACTCTGCTTGGAGGATAGGGAGATGGCGGAAAAGGATCTGTTTGACTGCAGTACTGTGAGGGTGATAGGTCAAGATCAATTTGACTCTCTCCGAAGTATGTAATAAACATGAAGATGAAGAGAATTGAATGCCATTTTATTACATAAATTGCCATGTCACATTAACATTATAGGTTAACATGAGATCTGCCTGTTCAGTACATGACTTTATAGCGGGCAACATTTTTTTCTGCCTGTTGTAACATCCCTTTATCAGACATGTGACACCCCGGAGATGAAAAATCTGTATGGAAAGTATGCACATATCTGAAAATGAGAAAAATCTGTACAAATTACGGGTAACCTATACTACTTGGCTTGTATGCCTTTATTGGCCATTTTAGATATTCTATTTTTATTTTATTTATAGAAAACAAAAATAAAACTTATTAGTAAAATGGCACCTAACACTCATTGTTTTAACATTTGTTTCAAGTATATGCAAAAGATTAAAATGAAGATATTCTATTCATAACCCTCCACTCCCAAAGGAGCATAGGCCTTCAACAAACTCATGCCAAGTCCTCATGTCACGTGCCATCATCTCAAGTTCTTTCCACGTTCTCATCATTTTCACCTCTGTTTCCAGCTCTCTTCTCCATGTGCTTCTTGGTCTACCTCTGCCTCTCTTGCCCTGGGGGTTCCAGAACAAGGACTGCCTTGGAATGCTATCAACAGGTTTCCTCAGTGTGTGCCCTATCCATCGCCATCGTCTTCTTCTCATCTCTTGTTCCACTGGCACTTGTCTAGTTCTTGTCCTCAGTTCCACGTTGGTAACCTTGTCATACCATTTTAATCCCTCTATTCTATGCAATCACCATTTATGAAAGTCTGTAGCTTTTTGGTTGTTGTCTTTCTTATAGTTACCACAGTGATTTTTGTTTTTTGTGGGAGAACATCTGACTGTGCTTTTTCTATAAAATATCAAAACTTTATACTCATGTCATGTTCATTCACTAAAGCAGATACCTATAATACTGTCACAATACAAGATAGATTAATTTATTCTTCTGGTGTTTCATTGAAATTTTTATTTTCTGTACAAGATAGTATACCAAAGAAGTATCCTTAGAAAATGAGGAAATCATTTATAGCATCAACAAAAGTATACATACAAATAAAAAGTATTGTAAAGGCTGACTCTCTTGGAAACAGGAGAACAAAGATAATTGAATGTGATGAAAGTTGTATATAGGGCTTTGATGGAGGAAGCAGGCATAAGCTTGGACATGCTTTAGAAGATTATGATATACATCTTTTGGACAAAGTGAGAGCTTTGTACAACAGTTGTACCACACAATTCTTAATGCAGTTAACCCTTTGAGCCTGCCACAAAACTTTCACCCATATGCTTTTCAAGAGTATGTGAATGCTTAGCGTAGGCTTCCCACAAGGGGACCAGCTGAAGCGGTGGTTCCAAGCTCCATAAGGAGCAAAAAAAGAAAGATTATGAGGATGGTGAAATTACTTAAATATCTGAAGTTAGACAGAGGTGTTATAATGGTTACTGATGCAGATCACATAAACCTAATCTGACTCTTATACCTGTAGACCACTCCACCTGGCTGTAATCAACTCCCAGGCGGAAGCTCTGAAGTCACTCTTGGATGTGGTGCACACATTGCCAGTTTCAGAACAGCTTATCAGCTCTATGAACTATCTTAGACAGGTATTCTTAATGTCAGTCTCAGTCATTCTTAATAATTACCTTAGATTGATACTTTAGGTGTATGTGTTTGTCTTAGGTATTCGTAATATTTATCCCAAATAGGTACCAATAGTTTTAATGTATATTTGTTATATAATCAGTTTGCTGTATGTTAAGCAACATCTGTGGCATTCACTGATCTAAAGATCTAATAGATATCTGAGGAGAAGAAAGTGATGAAAGTATCCTTGACAAGACAACGTGCAAAGTGAAAGTTATAAGAAACAGAAGGAGGCAGTCTTCTTTTGTTGGGCTAATTTTGAGGCGATAAAAGTGAAAACAGATAAAACTGATGGAAAGAGAGACAAAGGGCAGTACACAAAGAGAAGATACTGCAATATAACAGCAAACAAATGTCAACAGCCAGTGAGACTGGCAGAGATAGGTTGGGGCTGATGGTTTTGTGGGAGACATGAGCACTTGCTCTAAGTTTATGTCGCACTTGATAAATGAACTATGGAGTCTTACAGGGTTATTTAAAAGTCACTTCCTTATTTTAAACTCTTATTTACTCTAGCCGAGAAGCCATAGTCTGATTTCTTACCAAGGAGTACAGACTTATCACAGTCTCCCACATGATCTCGACTAGAGTAAAGGGTAGGATTGTCACAGAACAGAGTGGAGCTTTCATTACAACAACCTTTAGTATGAGAATGGAGATACAGCCGGTTACTGCAGCTCTGTGGTCGCTGTCTGAGACTTCGTCAACCAGGGCGGTAATGAGAGTGCTGACAGACTAGACTCAAGAGCACCCATAGTGTGGACATTGGATATGGATAAGGGAGAGATACTGAGGACAATTAATAATCGCCTGTTAGAAAACACTGCAATAGATAAATCAATAAGGCTAAGATTGCTGGAATTTGTCATCAAACGTAAGGCTAGCAGGGGTGGACATATGAGAGGATGCATCCGTCACGTATACAACCAGCGCACAATAGGAACAGTTAGCATTCATACCCTTCGACATATTCTGAACACCTATGGGTTTGCCCGGAGTACAATGATGTTGCTTCTGAATAACAATAACATACTGTTATTTTTTCACTCCTATCCAGCTAATGTATCATCAAAATCCATAATTCTCGCTGTTTGTTCGTCGGTCACATCTAAGGGATGCAACTGTTGTTGAAAGTTAGACATTAATTGTATTGTTTCCCTTATATGTACTCTCCCGAAAATACTAACACTCAACGAAATACCATGATTTCCGATGATCCCAATGACGCAGTTGATTTCCCAACAGAGTTCCTTAACGAGCAGTGCCTATCAGGAATGCCACTGCATTTGCTGAAATTAAAGGTTGCTGCATGTATCATGCTATTGCGAAATCTGAACGCAAAAAACTGACTATTGAATGGCACACGTTTGGTCATAAAAGTCTTGCATCGGAATTCCATTGATACAGAAATTATCACTGGCAGTAATAAGGGAGAATGACTCTTAATTCCTCGCATTGACTTAGAACCGAGCGAGCGCAGTTTGCCATTTAGGATGTAAAGTCCCAGTGATTTTAGCATTTGCAATGACTATCAAGGACAATTTTTTGATCACATAGGAGTTTTCCTTCCTGAACCTGTTTTCAGACACGGCCAGCTCTATGTCGCCCTCACCCGAGGAACAAATCATGAAACTTGAAAGTTTTTGTTAAAAACACTTTTTATCAGGGAACATTCTTTGAAACAAATCCATGCACTTTCACAAAAAATGTCATCAAAGAACTTTTATATTGAATTAAAAAATATATTAGTTTATGATTTACTTCTGTCATTATTGATGGGTTATTGCTAGTATGTGGCCTAATGGATATGAACGCAGTTTCATAATCCAGATATACCAGGTTCGAAACCTGCTGCAGGCGGTTTGGTAGCAGATCACTTTGTGTGGATTTTTAACAATGGTATAATCTCCGTACCGTTCAGAAAGCAATGGCAAACTACTGAACGTAAAAATTGCCTAAAAAAATCACAAAACAGCCAATAAAAGCTGGGGTTGATTGCCACGTCCTGTAAAGGATAAGCAACTAACTTTTATTGCTAGTATGTAATAAACATGAAGATGAACAGAATTGAATGCCATTTTATTACGTAAATTGCCATGTCACATTAACATTATAGGTTAACATGAGATCTGCCTGTTGAGAAAAATCTGTACAAATTACAGGTAACCCATACTACTTGTCTTGTATGCCTTTATTGGCCATTTTAGATATTCTATTTTTATATTATTTATAGAAAACAAAAATAAAACTTATTAGTAAAATGGCACCTAACACTCATTGTTTTAACATTTGTGTCATGTATATGCAAAAGATTAAAATGAAGATATTCTATTCATAACCCTCCACTCCCAAAGGAGCATAGGCCTTCAACAAACTCATGCCAAGTCCTCCTGTCACGTGCCATCATCTCAAGTTCTTTCCATGTTCTCATCATTTTCACCTCTGTTTCCAGCTCTCTTCTCCATGTGCTTCTTGGTCTACCTCGCCTCTCTTGCCCTGGGGGTTCCAGAACAAGGACTGCCTTGTAATGCTATCAACAGGTTTCCTCAGTGTGTGTCCTATCCATCACCATCGTCTTCTTCTCATCTATTGTTCCACTGGCACTTGTCTAGTTCTTGTCCTCAGTTCCACGTTGGTAACCTTGTCATACCATTTTAATCCCTCTATTCTACGCAATCACCCATTTATGAAAGTCTGTAGCTTTTTGGTTGTTGTCTTTGTTGTTCTCCATGTCTCAGAGCCATACAATAGGACTGACTTCACGTTTGAGTTGAAGATTCTTATTTTCGTGTTGGATCCAATTTCTCTTGATCACTATATATTTCCCAATGCAATGAAAGCTCCTCTTGCTTTTTGTATTCTTAGTTTGATATCACTGTCGGTCCCTACAACTTTGTCTACATTGCTGCCAAGATATGTGTACGATTCTACATCTTGTATTGGTGCTTCTTCAAGTTCAACCCTGTTATCATTACCTGCATTTATTCTCATTATTTTTGTCTTTTCCCTGTGTATTTTCAGACCCAATTGCTGTGACCTCTCATCGAGTGTTTTCAATTTGTCCTGCATCTGATTACGGTTATGGGACAGAAGAGCCAAGTCATCAGCAAAATCCAACTGCTTAGTCAGAGTCCACTGGATTCCATTTCTGTTGTGTGTTGTCGATGATCTCATAACCCAGTCTATTGCTAGTAAGAAAAGAAATGGAGACAAGAGGCATCCCTGTCGCACTCCTGTTCTTATCCCAAACGGTTCTGTAAGCTGTCCTTCGTGAAGAACTCTGCATGTCATGTCTTCAAATGTTTTCATTATTAAATTAATGATCTTCAGGGGAACTCCATAATGCCTCATCAATTTCCAAAGTGATTCTCTGTCTACACTGTCAAATGCCTTTTCATGGTCCACAAATCTGATGTATAGTGGTGAATTCCATTCTAGACTTTGTTCAACTATTATTCTCAAAGTGGCTATCTGGTCTGTACATGATCTGTTTTGTCGAAAACCTGCTTGTTCATCTCTCAGTTTCTTGTCTATGGACTCTTTTAATCTCTCAAGGATAATCCTGTTTAATACTTTTCCTGGCCCTGATAGTAACATTATTCCTCTATAATTTGTGCACTCTTGTAAATTTCCCTTCTTAGGCAACTTAACCAGATATCCTTCCTTCCATTCTGCTGGTATCTGTTCCTTTTCCCAAACTTTACCAAGTAATTTATATAACATCTCTGTAGCTGTGTCGATATCTGCTTTTATGGCCTCTGCTGGAATGCCATCAGGTCCAGACGCTTTTCCATCTCTTAGAAGCTTTATGGCTTTCTTTATTTCTTCCTTCGTTGGTCTTTCACCGTTAATTTGTAGCTCTTCTTCTGCTGGCTGGATGTCCGGGGGGTTTTGTGGAGCTGGTCTATTGAGAAGGTCCTCAAAATATTCTGTCCACCTCTTCATTTGCTCTTGTATATTGCTGAGCAGTTTTCCATTCCCTTCTTTTATGAGGCAACTTGTTAGCTTTTTTGTGCTGCTATACAGTTCTCTCATATTTCCTTTGGCTGCAGCATCTTCTGCCTCTCTTGCCAACTCCTCAATATACTTCTTCTTGTCTCTTTTGATACTTTTTTTAACTTCTTTGCTTGCTTCTGTGTACACTTCTTGAGCCTTGGCTTTGGAACTTCTGGTTTTGCTTGTGTTTAAATCTGCTTTCTTGTTTTTCCTGTCTTTTATCTTATTGATGGTTTCTGTTGTTATCCATGCTTTTTGTTGTCGTTCCCTTTTCCCCAGTATTTCTTCACATGTCTCATTCCATACAGTTTTGATTTGCTGCCAATAGTCTTCTGTATTCTCTACCTCTTCCAGCTGTTGGAGCACTTGGAATTTGTTGGATATTGTGACCGCAAATTTGTCTCTTGTTTCTTGATTTCTTAATGTCCTACATTAAATTGTTGTCTATAATTTTGCATTGTTGCATATCTCTTGAGTTTCATTTTTACTTTGGCTATCAGAAGGTGGTGATCTGATGCCACATCTGCTCCTCTGTATACCTTTACATCCTCCAATGATGATCTAAACTTCTTGTTTATGCATATATGATCAATCTGATTTTCTGTTCTATGGTATGGTGATATCCAAGTTGCCTCGTGTATTCTCTTATGTGGAAACATGCTTCCTCCTATAGCCAGTTGATTTGAAGAACAGAAGTTTGAGAATAGTTCCCCATTTTCATTCATTATTTCTAGCCCATATTTTCCCATGACTTCTTCAAATCCGGTGTTGACTGTACCTATCTTTGCATTCATGTCACCCATCAAAATTGTGATGTCTCTTCTTTTTACTTTTTCCATAATTTCCTGTAGTCTAGTATAAAATGCTTCTTTCACAGACTCTTCTTTGTCATTAGTTGGTGCATAACATTGGATGACATTTACATTTATTTTCTTTTTAGCTGTTTTAAAAGTAGCTGTTATTATTCTGGGTCCAACAGCTTCCCATTCAATGAGTGCTTTCTGTGCTTCTTTAGATAACATGAGAGCTACCACTTCACTGTGATGTGAACTTTCGTCTTCATGTCCTAAGGACAGCACCAATTCACCTGTGATAAGTTTCTTCTTGTCTACCCCATTCCACTTTGTTTCACACATTTCCAGAACCTCGATTTTATATTTCTTCATTTCTGCTGCTACTTGTGCCACTTGTTCATTTAATGTCCGAACATTCCAGGTGCCAAATCTGGAAGTTCTCCTAGAAGAAAGAAGGTTAGTTAGTAACACAGACTCCTTTCGGCTTTCTCTGTGTTGCATCATACGCCTCCCTGTGAGAGGACCTTCCCCTGTCTTGGATGGCTGTGTTTTATTTTCCTAAAGTGACTTGTCCATGTTTGTTGAAGTTTTTTGTGGTTTAAATTTTTTACAGGATGGGGTAACCAGCCCCATGCCCAACCCTCCTTAGTCGCTTTCTACGACATGCATGGCAGGGAACAGTGTTACTATTCTTTGTTCCCCTTTCGGGCCCTGGTAACACACGGGGGAAAATGAAGATATGCACATTTTAAAATAGATTGTGACATTCGTATCTGAGAAAGGTGGTTCAAGTAACAAGAAGAGACATGGTCCGCAACCAGATGATACGTCAGGTCCTAAAAACCCAACCCCTGCAGACCCAAGTAGAACAGTCCCAACGAAGGTAGTTTGGCCATGTCTAGAATGGGAGAAGATAGGATACCACGACAAGTATGGAAAACTAAGAGCCAGGGATCCAGACCTCCAGGATGACCCAGAGTCCGCTGGGAGGACAACATTAGACAATCTCTGAAAGACCAAGGACTAGAATGGAACCAGGCCAGGAGGAAGACAGCCGATAGGATAGTATGGTGCTCTCTCTTCCAAACCTCTACACCTCACAGTAGAAGAGGAGCAACTTAATAAGTAAGATAGTGACATTTCAATCACCCTGTATTTCTAGGTTAAACAATGCATGTTTACAATATAGAATTAATTACTAAATAACAGCTGTGATTTCTCCTACCATTCAGACACCCCTTCACCTGGCTACAGCGACCAAGCAAAATCAAATGGTTGAAATGCTGCTGCAAGCAGGTGCTGATCCAACCATAGCCGACCGTAATGGCAACACAGCTGCCCATATGGCTATTCTCAACAATTCAGGCGCTTGCCTTAAAACATTAGTCAAGTACTTAAGACCTGGCCAGAGCCAGACTAACCCATTCCCAGAACTGAATTACCTGAACTATGATGGTGAGATTACATATGTATCTGAAACTTTCATTGTTAGAACCTTGATGTTGCATTAAATGTCATGAATAGTTGTTAAAATGGATGACTTACTTTATTCTTACTGTCAGTGTTCACAGCTGCTAAAAAAAATAGTGATGGGCAATAGCTAAGATGGTGGGATATTATCAGCGTGCAGAATACACACCATACAAGAGAGAAAAACGTCTTTTTAATGGACAATAACATCAATTTTTACCCTGTTAGTTTTACTTTTTTTGTTTTTATCTCTCAGCTTCCTGTGAAACATAGGCCTTCAATTAGTTCACATCAAGCACTTCAATCCTGTGCCATTCATTCAAGCCTTCTTTATCCTTCTAAAGTCTGTCCCCATGTCCCTTCTTCATGTGTTTTTGGATCTCCCTCTGTTTTTTCTTTAAATTTGGTAATTGCAGAACAAGGACTGCCTTTAAACAAGGGCCAGGTGGTTTCCTCACTGTATATCCTGTCCAGTGTCATAGTCTTTTCCTTATCTCTTGTTCCACTGGTATTTGTCTGGTTCTTTCAATGATTAAATTGGTTATCATGTCATGCCAATTTGATCCTTCTATTCTGTGCAAATACCATTTATGAAAGTCTGTAACGATTGGTTGTTGATTTTGTTGTTCAAAATTTTGGATTTTGGTTTCCACTTAACCGTATTGGCCCGAATATTGTACGACCTCACACATAATACGATCCTAAAGTTTTGAAGGTGTTCTGCTTGAAAAAATAAAATGTTTCATTTTTCGTTGATGTATTTGCAAACAAGTCTATCAAAGTTTTGAAAATGTCCCAGTCGTAGGCCCTCTGGCACACTAAACTTTTCTTAATTTTGTCGCCAAAGTCTTATAATGTATTAGCCTAGGAAACACCAAGCTTGTTACCAGCCTACACATTATTTATTTGTTACGCCTCACGTATTGCTCTTAATTTAAAATTAATATTGTAGCTTCTTCTCACTCCCTTTTATACTTGAGATGCTGAAGAAGCCTTCTTTTCAACATGATCACTCAATTGCAGACCTGTCATGGGTACCATAATTTTTTAATATCAGTAACACAGCACAGAGGGATCCGCGCTGGTGTAGTGGTTACCAAACTGCGCTGGCGACCGGGTGACCTAGGATCAAACCCGGGCGAGGACATTTGAAGATTTTCATCGACCAGGATTTGGACTGGATTAACTCGAGCCCAAAAACAAAAAAACAAAACAGCACAGAGTCTACCACCAGTCAACACTGACCTACTGAATTACCAGGTCGGTGACAATGAAGGGTGCAAATCCTCACTCTCTTGCTTTATTTTGACCTTGAGTTTTTTATTAGACGTGCATGGTGATTCCAGCCCGCGTCGGCCGGTATAGTTCCAGCATGCTGCAAAATAGACCTCTGTAGGAATTTGTGTTTGTTTTTTTAGTGAAAAATGTTAGGCTGCGCAATATAATGCAAGTACAGTTTTCGGAAGGAATTTTAGGAACACAAACATCGCACTATATTAAGGCCAATGCAATATTTCTCATTCCAGTAAAAGCCCCACTTGCCTTTTGTATTCTTATCTTGATATCACTGTTCATTCCTCCAGCTTTGTCTTTGTTGCTGCTGTGGTGGGTTGATATTAATTTAGTATATATTATGTGTAGCAGATGTGAAGTCAGCTATGCAAGCCCCTGAGGAAGTATAAATTCTGAATATAATGTCAGGGAACCTGTCTTGCTTCCACCAATGACCCCAACCTGCTATGTATATTTTCCCACTAATATGTACTGATGTATGGATGTTGTGTAGCTAGATGTCTAGGGTATATGCAATGTATGGGAATACAATAACAACAACCACACTTTAAAGTTACTTAACAAGTAATTTAACAACTCACTATTGAATTTTTGTCTGATAAATTTTTTACAATGTATTAAGTATAATTGAGTGTGTCAAATGAAGTTAAACGTCAAAATATATTTACACAAATACAAGTTAACTAATAGAGTCTATTATTTCTTGACTTTGGAAGTGTTCTTAGTGTAGTACTCTCCTCTAAAATTAAGCACATATTTGAGGGATCAATAATGTCATCATATTTAGATATCTGTTTGATATAATAGTCGTGGAGGATCAGTCAGTGAATTAATAAGGCCCCACAACACAGAGGCTTAGCTTTAGATATGTGTAGAAAATTCTGCGATGTCCTGCCCCGAAGTCTGCCCGCTCACAGCAAGGTACAGCTTTTGGATGGTTGATACTGTAAGGCACTCTATTTGTATGGCCTCACCCTGGTACTTTTCTCGAACATATACGTGACTGGCACACTTCAGGTTCTCACAGAAACCCTGGAAGGAAAGGATTCATTTCCTTCAAAATAATGTTCTGACCTATCTCCATTCTAAACAGGTTTATACATATCAAACATATCATAATCAGAAATTTATACACACATAAGTATTTTTCCCATCTGTTAAAGTGCTCTGTTCATCATCAAGTATCTCAACCATATGTTGAACAACTTCCTAGTCATAAGACAATATTATAATTAAGTAAATACATTCAGGTGATAACCTGTAATTTATTAAGATGTCCAGTGATTTTCTGGCTATAACTCAAACATTATTCAGTGATTTCTTTTTCCTTATTAATTTCTTTTATCCCAACTTTTAAGTAAAACTGTAAGGATTTTATTAAGTTCTTTCCCCACAATGTCAGAAAATCTGTCTGGCTTTTCTACAAAAGGTTAATATCTTTCTTAGCAACTCGGTGAAACAACACAAAGTTTGATGTTGGCTTCCCTCTTTATATATTTTCTTTATCTCCCAAAGTACAAGTAAAGCTGTAGGGCTTTTACATGAAGCTATAAGATTATCTAACCCCATTTAATGATTTTACATAACATTTTGAAGTGGCACTTGTACGACTGGGACTCTACCCTTCCAATATTCATACATAATCAATATTGCAAACACATTTTCAAATACAATAATAATTATATAAATGTTGCTTCTTACCGTAATATTGAAATATTTCACTATATAAGTTAAATACAGGCTATAAATGGTCACACACAAGTGAATATTTAATTTTCAAGTGGCAAGGAAAGCTTGGGCCTCAGTGTATTTAACAACAATGCGGTAGTACACGTTCACATTTTTGACCCAATATGCAAATATCTCTAACCTTCATCGTATGTTTTGGTTAAGGCGTGCAAGTCTGTGACGTCATATTGGCATTTAGTCTAATGATTGTTTTATGCTTTAACCCTTTAGAGACCGAGTTATAAAAGCTAGTATTTCTGGCGGCGCGAACAACAATGACTCCACACAACTTCCTTATGTTATTCTTATGTTATTTTATTCTTATAAAAGTGGTCACTAGTCTTACAACTGGGGGGAATTTTGCGAGACCATATGTGGGCGTGTTGTACATACAGATTGTATTTTACGACAGCTGCCAAGATAGTGTAAGAGTTTACATCTTTTAGAGGCATTTCTCCACATGCATTCTAGTTGTCATTTGCCACATTTATTCTCATAATATTAGTCTTTTTTCTGGATTTTCAGACGCTGTTAGTATGACCTCTTGTCCATATTCTAATTTTGTCTTGCATCTGGTTTGAGTTTTGGAATGGAAAGTTAGGTCATCTGCAGAATCTAAATTGTCAAGCTGTTTTTTGTCAGAATCCACTGAATTCCATTTCTGGTGGTTGGGGGTATGTTTTATTGTTAAACTGTTATTTAATTAATTTGCTAAGCAGTTTAGTGAAATCACTCCTTTGTAGAGAAAGTTTTCAAGTAACTTTTATATGTCGTTGACCTTGTTATATCTATACTTTCATTGTTTGCAGGGTACTCCCCTGTACATTTAGCTGCTCTGGCAGGCAATGTGGATATGTTGCAGACGCTAGTGTTTGGTCGGGCAGATGTTGATTTGCCTGATGGGAAAAGTGGGAAAACAGCTTTGCATCATGCTGTTGACAATGATGACCTACCAGTTGCTGGTTATTTGCTTATGGAGGTATGAAATTTTGATGAAAATGTTATAAGTTATGGTCCAATTTTAAAATGTTAATGAATTGTGAGGTTACAGTAACTTCAAATTAAGGTTTGGACCAACAACAACAACAACAAAATAAAAACCACTGCATTCTTTCTATTTCTTTCTTCATTGCTGTTGTTGAATAGGGTCATTGGTTTCTTTGACAAAGTTCTTGACATGTTTGATCATTCAGCTTTTTATCTTGCATTTTTAAAATGATTCCTTCAAGCCATTTAGCTTTTAAGCTTCCTGGTGCTTTCATTCCAGTATGCTGTGCAGAAATCTTTACCCTTTTTAAAAAAAAAATTATATTACTGAAGTCATTCACACAGTCGCTGTTGAGATCACATGAAGAATAATACGTGAATTGCAATAAAATAAACTATGTACATAATGTGTGAAGTCTCTACCAACCTGAACAGAGTTAGTGTCCTTTTATACAACTTCGTTAATACAAAAGAGTTTGTTAATTTGGACTTTCTTGTCCTTTAATTGCTGTAGTCCAACTGGGTGACAAACAAGTCTGAACACCTTGCTTTTAACTGTTCCCATGTGTCTTCTCACAAGTTCTAGTACATTGGTGACTTTCGATAAATCACATGGTAGAAAGATGTCGGTTCTTGTGTGATAAATCACCAGGAAATTAAAATTTTGCAAATTTATTACCCAAACTGAGAACCGTACTTTTTCTTGACTGAAAAAGGGTCATTTCACATTGTGATTTGGGAGGGCAAGTTAAAAAAAAAAATGTGTTCCTTGTGCATTCTTAGTTGACACGCTTACGACAGACCCGCCCTCAACCACCCCCCTCTTGTTTTGTTAGTTTATAAACCAATAAAACGGTATTGAATCAGTTCTACAAGTTAACGGTACACAGGAAACAAGGGAAGTCACTGCTGTTGCCTTCTCTAACTCAAGATCAGAGTCAGGTACCCTTTTACAGCTGGTTAGACTGATGCATGACACTACCAAGCTTTGAACCCAAAACCCTGTAACTTATTGCGGTAGTGGAGTGTTAGAGACTTCACCATACTAGGTCCAGCATCGAGAGGTGGGGAGACCAGTTTCCTTCCTCGCTGTCTTTTCCTTCCCTAACTCAAAGTTAAGTACCCATTTATAGCTAGGTAGGCCCCACCTCTCGATGCTGGACCTAGTATGGTGAAGTCTCTAACACTCCACTACCGCAATAAGTTAACGGGTTTCGGGTTCAAAGCTTGGTAGTGACACGCATCAGTCTAACCAGCTGTAAAAGGGTACCTGACTCTGATAGGGACTTGAAAGCTGATGATGATGATGACTAGCAATTCCCTAGACTTAAGGGTCTTTTATATTTGGACATGCGCCCTAATATAACCGATTAGGTTGAACGGGACGTGCCTCGCCAAAACGAGACAAAACTTTAAAAAAAAAAAAAAATTCGAGTAAGTTGTATTTTTTCAGGATTACAAAAAAAATAAGGACAAAAAAGGGGACGGGGTGGGTAAGAGATTTGTGACATCGCGTAAGGGGGTGGCAAAAATGTGACAACTCCACGGCCTAGACACTGTGATTGGATTTGCCGATGTTTACCCACGCAGGCGAGAAAAAAATTGTAAGAAAAAAAAATGTAAGAAAAAGTACGGTTCTCGGTTTGGGTAATAAATTTGCAAAATTTTAATTTCCCGGTGAATAATCACACAAGAACCAAGATGTCATTCCTGCGCATAATTCATATTCTTCTTCTTGTTAATTTTTTTAGTATTTACTTAGTCATTCCTCTTCTACCCTGGGATGTAGAGGTTTACCAGAGAGAAAGCCAAACTATCCTATGGCCTATCCTATCTTTGTCCTAGCCAGGTTCGAATCTAGTCTTCAGTCCTTGTAATCAGTTTATTACGGTAAACAGGTGATTGGCCATGCCTTTGCAAGATGGAAGGGCTGCCTCCTTACGAGCTTCATGCATGCAGTCCCTACTCACTTTTTTAGCCGGGCTTGGGACTGGCCTGGGAGACGCGGTAGCTCAGTGGTCCATGGTTCAATGCCCAGTTGAGGTGGATTTTTTAGACCGCAAACGGCTGCGGGTTTGACCCAGTCTCATGAATTTGGTACCAGAGCAATTCTGGGAAGGTTAAGGTGGCCGGCGTGATGCTGACCACATCATCCCTAATGTTCCAATGGTCAAGTAAATATGGGCCTAACACCATATTCCCAATATGCCTCAATGGGAGTGTATCAGGATCCTTGTGACTGGCCTAGGCAGATTGTAGTATTTTAGAACATCACTGAAACCTAAAGAGGATAGGAAGTGTCTGCTTCTCATAGATACTTCTTCATGTCATTGAATGTGTGTCAAATATTTTCTTTTTGTTAAAAAAGAATATTAAATGACATAAGAGTTGTTTAAATTAAATTAAATTTGCTTTGTTAGTGATTAAATTCTCTTTTATTTTCAAAATTATGACTTTTTTCTCTGCAGTCTTGTCTTGTGTCTTCTCTCATTGCCGTCATTTATCCATAAAATTCTTCATTTTCTACATTCCAGCTTAATTAATTTGTCTTCTTCTTCTGTTTCTTAGGCTGGTGCTGATGTTAATGCCAGATGTTTTGATGGCAACACAGCACTTCATATAGCATGTGCTCGCCAACTGGTTGGCATGGTGGCACTCTTGATGACAGCAGGAGCAGACATGGAGTGTGAGAATGAAGAAATTCCAGACCCTGAAGCAGGAGGAGATGAAGGAGAGCGGATGAATAGGAGAGGAATGAAACCAATTGACTATGCGGATGATAATGAACAGGTAAGCAAAGTTACTAGGTAATAACCTGCTAGCATCATGCTCCAATCTACCCAGCTGAATATAGGTACCTGACTCTGCTCTTGAGTTAGGGGAGGTAAAGACAGTGAGGAATGAAACTGGTCAGTGCAAGTCATTAAGGTAAACCAAGCGTAGTAGCACTTTATTCCCCCCATGAAGTTTCTGCTATGGGACTACCTTTAAGTTTTACCTTTGATTAGGGCTTCAGATATAATCAGCTAATTTCCATCACCAATTAATGACTTTATCATGAGCTGATTTTTTTTTCTTCTGATTTTCCAGAATCCAGTGAGAACACATATAGGGAACATCATAACTTCTTCTTCTTCGTACACTCTCAGACATCTACTTGAATGTATTCAAAGAAAGCAGTAGTCAGTTTGAGGCTATTTGAATCTCCATAGAGCTTTTCCACGAATGGTACATGTGTCGGCCATATGCGTTTTCTCTGTTCCGCATATGTTGGGCATCTTTGAAGCAGATGTTCAGCAGCCATTTTATCATTGCCACAGTTACACTGGTCGGAAGTTCCTATCTTTAGCTTGTTGAATAGATGGTATCCCAGTCTGTTGTGGCCCGTGTGGAGTCTGAAGATTACCACTTGTTCTCTTCCGTTGAGCTGGTAGTATGCATCATTTTGTGTGTGATCTGGATGCTCTGCATCCTATTTGTTTCTGTATCTGTAGTCTTTCAGTCCTTTGCCTTCCCTTGCCTTAAAGTGTCATTGTAATCCATGTATTCACACAATGTAGTAAGATTTGAGCCATATATTACGCCATGCGACAGATTTGAGCCGTGTACTAGAATCATAAAGCGTCCAATTGACAGAGTGGTTATAGCGCTGGTCTTTCGCGGCAAAGGTTCCGGGTCCGAATCATGATACCTGCTCGCTCCAGTCTACCCAGTTGTAAATGGATACCTGACTTTGAGTTCGGGAAGGAAAAGGCAGTGAGGAAGGGAACTGGTCACCCCACCTCTCGACGCTGGACCTAGTATGGTGAAGTCTCTAACACTTCTTTCCCCTACGGCAGTATCTGCTTTAGAACTACCCATTTACTGAAATCATAACTTACTTACTTACTTAGTCGTTCCCCTTCTACCGTGAGGTGTAGAGGTTTGGAAGAGAGAGCGCCAGACCATTCTATCAGCTGTCTTCTTCCTGGCCTGGTTCCATTCTAGTCCTCGGTCCTTCAAAGATTGTCTAATGTTGTCCTCCCAGCGGACTCTGGGTCGTCCTGGAGGTCTGGATCCCTGGCTCTTTGTTTCCCATGCTTGTCGTGGTAGCCGATCTTCTCCCATTCTGCAGACATGGCCAAACCACTGAAATCATAAAATTAGGATTTTAGTACATTTATTAAGTACAAAGCCAATAACTGGTATATGTTTACAAAACCAAAAGATTGTCTCATTTATTTCAGATTCTTAGAATTTTGTACGGTGAGACAGATCAGGACAGTTGTATTAGTGTTAACAGTGATGCTGGCAGTTGTGATGACTTGTCACTCAGGATGTCACAGATGTCAGTAGGGAAAGTGTCTCTGACATCACAAGGGTATTCTAATGTTGCAGGAAGACCTAACAGTGACAGTGGCCTTGAGGGCATCCGACATCTAACAGGTTCGTACAGTAATATTGTGACATAAATGTAACGAGGATGAAAAAATAGTGCCTACTTTTTAAAATGAAAAAACCAATTTAAAAAAAAAATAAGAGTAACTAAATAAAGAACCGTGGTAGCTCAGTGGTTGGTGCACTGGTTTCTGAACCCCATTTAGTCACATGTCTACCTACATTCATTCCTGTTCTTTCTTTGTTTCTGTTAATTGATGGAAAAATATCCTATTCAACCTCTGATGGGTTGTGTATGTGATATATATTGTCTGTAATTTTGGATGATATATTCATTTGTCATTATTTACTTATGGCATTATCTGCCTGCCCACCCCCCCCCCCGCCCCCACCCCCCAATTTATTTCTATATAGGGTAAATGACAATTTCTAATTGTGTGTTTAAAAAATCATAAAATGATAGATTCTTATTAATTATTGTACTGCCTTCATTGCTGTCGGTACTGTACCTTCATCTTCCATTATATTTCTCTTCCCTCCTTTCCCCCCACCATTCTTTGTAATTTCTTTATCTTTCAATTTATTCACTCTTCAGAACATGCAGACATGAACTCTGTATGCAGCAAGACTCGTGTAGAGTTGTCTCGGCTGTTAGACCCTGCATTGCCTGGCAGAGATGTGTTGGCCCTGGCAGAGAAACTTGGATATCCGAACCTCATCAGTACGCTGGAGAGTATCAGGTCCAGTGACACTAGCCCCACGACATTCCTACTGGAGTACTTTGAGGTATAGTACTAAGTTTTTAAAAAATAAAGCTAAAATATATTTTTTAGTTGATGTTTGAGATAACAGATCATGCTAGAGTTCTTCTTCATTTCCCATGTCTTTTCATGTGGCGCATGGATCACGTTTGTTGCCTTTCATAACAGACCCAAGGCAGAAGTTGTTCTAGACCAGTGGTATTCAACCTTTTTTGTTTGCGTACCCTCAGATATAATTTATCTTTAAAGATGTACCCCCAAGGTTATTAGTGCATAATTGGTTCAAAACTAATTTGCTAATGTTAACCAATCACTGAAACAAAAGAATAATGATAATATTAGTCAAAATTAATCTTAAATTAAGTAATTTACGCATATGTGGACATTGAGAAATTAATATGACACAACACAATATATTACAAAAACTGGTGGCGGCTGTTGCGCCAAATAATCTCGCCAAGCTGCTGCATCACTACAAGCCTTTAACTTGACTCTCACACGCACCACGCCACACTTATTACAATAGGCAGGGAGTTAGAAGCGGGGAGGTAGTAAGACGAGATTAAGATGTGTATCAGAGTAAACAACCAAACTATTGCTTCAAAGTAAAATAAAAGAGAAATAAGATGGAAAAATAAAATAATAAAATTTCTATTGCCTCAGCTGGTTATCTTTTCAAAAAAAGTGTTCAGTACTCAAGAGTAAATTACTTAAAATAATGAAAAATAAGAAAACCCTTCAACAGTGCATTGGCACTTTTTTTTTTTCACGTACCCCCTTAGATGTCTTCTTGTACCCTTAGGGGTACACGTACCCCAGGTTGAATACCACTGTTCTAGACCATCTGTCACATGAGGTTACAGAAATTCATTTTGGATTAAAAGTTATTCTCTGAGGCTTTTATTCCATGTATATTGCCTATATGTGTGTTTCTTCTATTTCTTAAAGTATCTCATCTATTATTATTTGTGTGTGTATGTGTGTTTTGTTCCATTATCTCTTCTACATGTATTATAGTAGCTCTGTGCTTTTTATTGCATTGTTCTTTACTACTGACAGCACAGTCAGTGCATAGCTGCATGGAGCTAAGTTTTTTGTTTGGTTTGTTGATTAAGTTATTTGTTCATTTATTAGATATTTCTTTTTGTCTATTTTTTGGTTATCTATAAAGATGAAATAACTGTTACAGACTTTGCTGTTTGATTATTGTTCTTCCATAAAACTGACCATTTTCTGTACATGTTATATCTCACAGTAATTCTGTAGTGCTACAGCAGTGATCTTATAATATGTTGAAAGTCTCAGTTGTAATCTAAGTAGTTTCTAATTGCTGGGAATTTTTCATTCCCTAGATCAGGGGTTCTTAACTATTTTTGTGCTGTGGCCCCTTTTGATTGTCTGTAGAAGGACCCCTTTTTATTTAAAAAAAAAGGATATAAACACATGATTAAAAATTTTAAATTATGTTCACAGACCCCAAGAGGTCCATGGACCACAGATTAAGAAACCCTGCCCCAGATACTTGACATTTTCTTGTAGGAGCTTTGACCAGCTTATATGCATGTCTTCCTATTAGGTTTTTATCGCACGATACTGTCAATTCATCTGTTACTATTCTGTTAATTAAGCTTGTGATTTCAGTCCCACTCATCACTACATTTATTCGGTTTTTGTCTGATTTGCATCTCTCGGCTTCTTTATCTGCCTTTTCATTTACTTCTGTGCTATCATGTGAAGATACACAAGCTGTCAAAACTGTACATCCTCTGGTGTACAGGTATGTAAAAGGTAAAAAAAAAAAAAATTGATCCCGTTACATGCCCATTGAGGCATATTGGGAATATGAAGTTAGGCCCATATTTTCTTGACCATCGGCACACTAGGGTGATGTGGTCAGCATCATGCCGGCCGCCTTAACTTCCCAGAGTTGCTCTGGTACCAAATTCATGAGGCTGGGTCGACCCCGGAGCCGTTTGCGGCCTAAAAAATTCCACCTCAACTGGGGATCGAACCATGGATGACTGTGCTAGGAAGCCTGTGCATTAACTACTGCGCTACTGAGGCTCCTATTGGCTTGTATAGGTATGTATTAGCTAGAAATATTTCTTAGAGTGAATCTCTGAAAGTGAGTGTTAAAACTGTCAAATTCTGGGAAGAGTTGTTAGAGGAGATTTCTAATCTTTGCGGTGAAAATAGTTGTTTCTTCTGTGAGACTATATATCCTTTTACCATTTTCTAGGTTGGTATACGTATTACAGTCCTTAATTTGTGTTTGTCTCCCTTGGACCCAACTATGTATATTGTAATGCTGTCCCTTTGGTATCTGTTGGATATATTTCTGGCTTTGATAGTTTCTGTATCATCTGTTTCATTAAATATTTCTACCAGGTGGTAGCTGTGTTCGGGCCTCCTGAGCTCTCAGGCTGGTTCAACCGGCTTGTAATTACTCTTATTATTAATTGATGTGGTTAGAGCATCCAGGTGTACCAGTTTCTCCATACACTTCCACACTGTTTGGTATCTACTGTACTAAAAATAAATATGTGATAGATATTGTAAGTATGCATATATTGTTTAAAAAAAATAATGCCGCATGTTTAGCATTTAAAAATAAAAAACTGAAAGGGAGCTAAAAAAATAAACAACTTGATTAACAGGGGAAAGAATTTTATTTTCAAATGAATATCTAAATGTATCACTTTTTCTCATTTTTCAGTCAGATGAAGGCAGCATATCTAAGCTGAGAGATGCTCTGTTGGCACTCGGTAGGAATGACATAGCCACACTTATAGTTTAATGATTACACCGACATAATTGGAGTGAGCAGTTAATCAAGATGTCACACGTGAAACATTCTTCTGAACTTCATACTTGTTTAATGGTCTTGTCAACTTTGTTCTAATTAACTTTTATCTGTTTTGTTGTTTTTGTTTCCTTGAGTGGCTTTCATGTTTACAGCAAACCAGTAAATTGGCATTAATATTATACCATTGTGACATCTATTTTATTATTTCTTTTTGTGAGGCAGAGCTTTTTGTCTGTCAGAGAAAGTATTTCATTTGTTGTATCATAAAAGGTATTTACTACCTAAGGAAAATAACAAATGTTTTGATCTTTTTTCTTTTCTCGTATAAAGATTCTTGGAGTTGACATATTTCATCATTTGTAGAGATCATTAAACCAGTAAAATGAAGCATGAATGTCGGTGATGTCAGGCCGACTAATAATATATTGACTTTTCCCATATCACTTGATCATAAATACTGGAGTACTAAATACTCTAATACTCTTTGTGAAGCCGCATACAGCGGAGTATTGATCATAAGATGGCCCAAGCTAGTCAACACTTATCATACATCATCATCATGTCCAGAGTGTTTATTGTCAGTTCCTTCCAACTGTCATTTATGGTATTCCCACCTTCAGATACTGAATGTTTCCCACACAACTCTTCAAGCCCAAACTTTCTCAGATTTTTGGCACAGAGGATGTCAGATGTGAAATATAAATCAAGGAGAGAGTAGGAATGGCCAAAGATGCCTTCAACAACATGAACTAGATATTAACATCCAAAGAATAATTTCACAAATTAAAAATGAGAGTCTTAAGTGTTATACTGTATATGTATTTCATTACTGTATGGTATAGAAAGATGGACAATGAGGGGGCAGTTAGAAGAAAGACTTTAAACCGTTGTGATGTGCAAATTTAGAAGAATGGGGTGCATGCATAGAAAGAGAAGAAAAAAAAAATAAAGAAGTCTTAGAAAAACTAGAATTAAAAAAAGAAATAATGAATGAGATCAAATTTAGACAGTTGAAATATTTTGGAAATATAAAGAGGTACAAGTCCTTATTAAAAAACCATATTAGAAGGAAGAGTTGAAATAGTTTTAAAAAATGGACAGGACACAGTCAATCACGGCAAGAGATAGAAGACTTTAGAGAGTCATTGCAGCTGACCTTCGATGCAGAGATGGCACCTGATCTGATGTAATTTTTGTATCTTCTTCTTCCTCGTTCGTCCTGAAAAAGACGTTGGTTGCTTTGTGTCTGTTTACACCGGAGCTGCGATATCTGTGTCTTTCGGCCGACACATCCAACTTCAGCACAGCATTTTTTGGGACCGGGTTTGCCTTCCCTCTTCGATCCCTACTCTCTCAGCCAGACTGCAGTGATGCATCCTGTTTCCAGGACCACCACGTGGAGGTGGAGTAGGGTCTTGGTCGGCTCTGGTTTGCTGACCCTGACCCAAGCAGTCAAGCTATGGGTCACTGACTGCATTCTCTATGGCTGCATCTTTGGGTCCCATTTTTGTATCTTAAGTTTGCTAAGACAAAGCATGAAATTTAATTATGTTTTTACTTCACTTAATGATTATCTTGAAATACATGAAGATGTTTTTAATCACCAAATAAGTGACAGAGGATAATCCATTGTGGCATCATGTTGTTCAGAAAGAACAGAATGTACAATCTTATTTGCTTTTTCACAAGTTGCCTGTTTGCAAACTAGTTAGAGTATTGGTAAGCAAAAAACTTTGGCTCCAAAGTTCTGTATAAGCTATAAGAATGACCAGGTCAGGAAAGGCTTAGAATTTATTATTGTGCCTCAGCAGAAGAAGATTGCTATTTAAGAGAAAAAGAGGAAGAACAGCTGGCTTTGGAAGAATGCAACATGTTCACTCACGTCTGTTGTTTTTCTGTTGTCTAGTGTTCTACTTCTTTATTTCTTACGAGTGCCTGAAAACATACCTTTATGTTTGTCTAATATTTATTTACTGTTCAGAGAATAGCCAGGGTACGAGAGCAAGGATACTGAAGTAGGAAGATAGAAGAGGAACCTTTCGGTGAGGGATTATTAGAAGACTTTCAATAAGGAGAAGAGGGAAAATTGATGAGATGACTTACTTACTCACTTAGTCGTTCTTCTTCTACCCTGGAGTGTAGAGGTTTGCCAGAGAGAGGCCATACAATCCTATTGGCTGTCTTCCTCCTGACCCATTCAAATCTATTCCTCGGTCCTTCAGAGATTGTCTGTTGTTGTCTTCCCAGTGAACTCTGGATTGGCTTGTGGGTCTGGATCACTGACTCTTGGTTTCTCATGTTTGTCATGGTAGCCGATCATCTCCCAGCCTGCAGACATGACCAAACCATCGTAACTGAGACTGTTCCACTCGGGTCTGCAGGGGCTGGGTGGCATTGGAGGAAAATTTGGACATGTAGTCTAGATATCGTATAATAAATCTGTATAAGACGGAATGTTTTGTTTACTGTTGGTCAGGTTTCTTCTCATGAAGTGCTAAAACAGCTTCCTAGACTGGATATTACACTTCTTAAAGCTGATCAAATCATGGCAGATAAGCATGTTTTTTAATGTAGCAAATAAACAGTGCATTTCTGGAAGAATATTTAACATTATCCAAGAGCTGATGTGTTTTATCTTGTTCTTCTTGTATTATTATAATGATAATCGTTATGTATAAGATTTTCCTTACTATTCTTAGGTGCAGGCATTAATTAGTCACAGGTAGACTATTTGTTCAGTGGACATCTAAAAATCTCATCTTTACATTTTTGTCATTATCATGAATGCAAGTTTAAACTTTGTGGTTTTTGAATACCATATCAGGAGGACCATGGAGTTTCTGCATTGATTGTCAAAATAATGTATTAATAAAATACATTGTTATCTTTGCTTGAGCTTAAAGAAACAGTCACTTATAAAGCCTTGTTTCTTATAGCACATGTTCACTTTTAATAATGTGGTTGTAAATACTAACAGTGTTAATTGTATTTCTTTGGTCATTCATTCTTTGGGTGTAAGATATTTAGCTTAATATGTAGTGTCCATTAGCTGTAGTTTTTAGATGCTAATGCTGTGTATGAAAGGTGTTCTTACTTAGGTACACTTATTAAAACCTATTATATAGTATATTATTAATAATATTAATGTTGTGCAGCTGCTTTGTATGTAAGATATTCCAGTTGGTAACACTGTAGTTTTGGACGCTAATGCTGTGTTTGAAAGGTGTTCTGACTTTGGTACACTTATTAAAACCTATTATATATTATCAATAATATTAATGTTGTGCAGCTGCTTTGTATGTAAGATATTCCAGTTGGCAACATTGTAGTTTTGGATGCCAAGGCTGTGAATGTGAGGTATTACTATCCCAAAAAGCACTATGTTAAAATGAGCTTTGGATGGTGATGGCATCATCATTATTTTCCTGAGGGCTTCTTATGGAGCACAGAGCCACCACTGTAGCTGGTCCCCTTGCAGGAAGCCTGCACCAAGCAGTCACATACTCCTTGCAGCTGTAGTTTATATAGTAATTTGTTTTACATGATGTTGCCAGCCCTTTGCACAACCTCATATCGCCATGCCTGAGGGTGCAGTCATTCTGCGTTTCTTTAGAGACGTCGGGAACTACCTTGATGTTGTAATTGTAAGATATTACTTACACATAAAGTACTACTGCACAATAAGTTTTGTGTGCTGATTTTGTAATTGTAAGGCATTACTATCACATAAAGTACAATATGAGTTTTGAATGCTGATATGGTGATTGTAAGATATTACTATTCTATAAAGTACAATATTAAAATTAGTTTTGAATGCTGGTGTGTTGTGTGATTGTAGGACAGTACTATCACATAAAGTACAATATTAAATTTAGTTTTGAATGCTGATGTTGTAATTGTAAGATATTACTTTTACATAAAGTATATTAACATGAGTTTTGAATGCTGATGCTGTGAGTGTTGTAAATTAGTAAATAATTAACAAAAATAAGTAAATGGTAATTTCATTCTCCTAGTGAGGTGATGGCACCAGTGGTACGACCCCTAGTTAAAATTCTAGGAGTGACTATCACTTCTGTTACTATTTTGTTGTCGGATGTCCTCCTCCTTTCTATCTCACAAGTACAGGCCTGTATTCTTTAATCTGACACAACTGAAAACCGGAATATTCTGAAAATCTAAAGTTTCTTTCATCAACTTCGACTACTTTTCCATCACAATTGGGCGACTTTCGAACACATTTTGGGTAACTCTGCTATTTTGGGCAACTTCTAGAAACCGAAAAAATCTGGTTTCTGAAACACAGCTGTCCATGAGAATTTTGGGATAGAATGATATGTACGTGTACTACTATCTACTTGTTTTCGTTAATTATCACAGTGTTAAAGTGAGTGTTGTATGCTGGTGTTGTTTGTGTAGGAAACATGTTTACATACGTGATATGTGTTTTAAAGTTGCCATAGAATATTAATAGTTGATAATTTAATTAGTGGCAGCATTATGTTTGACCTTGACTAGTAAAGTGCATGAAGAACAATTTTGGGGGGGGTGGTAATGTATTCACATTTTAAAAAATCATGTCCCTTCACTTTTTGGTGCATGGATGAAAATATTTGATATTATGAGAAGTTAATGAGTAAGGTGCCATCCAAAAAATATGATTAAAAATTCACATTTATTGATTTGATGTGTCCGCGTAAAGAAGAAAATGTTTGAGTGGCAACTTGCTTCTCATAATTTTATGACCTTTCTGCTGAGATAATGCTGACTTAGATGGGCAGTTTACTTTTGCAATGGAGTATTAGATGGCTACATACACTATTTTTTCTCATCAGCTTATTTGTCGATATTCTTTAAGTTTTATAATTTTTAGATATGCTGATTCAGAAATTGAATGAGTGCTTGTGCTGTAAATAGACCGTACAAATTAAGTTGACATGAACAACTTTGGGCAAATCATGAAACTGTGATCTCAACTATGATAAATGCATAGACATTACTCCTGTTAAAGAAAAATAGGTATTCAAGTCAACATAATTTCAGTGCAAGGTGTGCAACCCACACACCATTGTTTTAAATTTTAGCAGTTTTTTACTGAAATTTCATCAACCTGTAACTTGTTATATTTTGTGAGTAAATAAACTCAAACATCTAATATGTGTATATTAGCCTGCCTTATTGTTTGCCATGTGGGCTCCAAGCTGTTGATGTTCTCTGCCTCAGATACAATGTTTGTGTAATTGTCATGTGGGCTCCAATCTGTTGATGTTCTTTGCTGCAGATATAATGTTTATGTAATTGTCATGTGAACTCCAAGCTATTGATGTTCTTAGCTGCAGATACAATGTTTGTGTAATTGTCATGTGGGCTCCAAGCTGTTGAATTTATTAGCTGCAGATAAAATGTTTGTGTAATTGTCATGTGGCTCCAAGCTGTTGATGTTCTTTGCTGCAGATACAATGTTTGTGTGGCAGAGTGATAAATGTTTAAATGTAAGTCTGAGGAACTTAAAACAGGAGGATTACAAGACAGGAGACCTACTGATACCTTTTAGGTAAGGTGTAAATATATGTGCATACAGTTGTGAAATAGTGGATATAGACATACCATTCTATCACTGCTATGTTAGAATAATGACATGTCACCCATAGTATCAAGTTCAACCTCCAGATAGTCACTAACGGATGCCTCTTTTGTATCCACTGTATGAAATGCCCAGCGGTAATAACAAACACAAACTTTAGGTGCAGAATAAGATTGTAACCAATATACAGGGTGGGTCAAAAGTCAAGCCCCATAGGCAATTTACTATATAAATTAAATTAAATGTTTGAATTGGCTGCCTTGAAACACAGATTTGAGATGGCCTCATAAAAAATAATCTATAGGAGTTAGATCTGTAGACCTAGGTGGCCATTCAATGGGCCCACATCGTCCAATCCATTTGCTTGGAAATGTTTCTTGCAAAACTATACTCTCTAAAAGAGGCCCCCATGTACCATAATTTGCAGATTATTTTGCACATGTCCTTCCGCTACCCTATGTGGGTTTTCAATGACCCAATATTGTGCAGCAATATTGTTGAGTGAACCGTTTAGGTGAAACACTACTTCGTCGCTGAACATGATACGTTTTTCAAGCTGTCTATATAGTAAATTGCCTATGAGGCTAGACTTTAGACTCAGCTTATATATTGAGCTTAAAAAGAAATGGATGCGGATAGGACACGCTTTCAGGGAACAATCAACATTATAACCAGACATCACCCTTAAATGAACCTTGTGTAATTCCCTGGCCATATAAAAAGACATAACACCTTGCAGAAGACCATAACAGAAGGGAGAGTTGAAAGCAAACGTGCAAGGGGAAGACTGCACTATAAATCGGAATAAAACATCAAGAGATGGACTAATCACCTGTTTGTCAAACATTTTGATTGCATGTTTTGCCCGAGAGCCTTGTGCTCTTTGGGTCACCTCTACATTCTGTTTACGGGGTAGAAGAGGTTCCGATTAAGAAAGAAAGAAAGAAAGAGATGGACTGGAAAGAGTCTATCAGAGTGCACCATCAAGACAAGAGACAGAAGACGGAGATCCATTACAGCTAACCTTCGTTGTGGAGATTGCAGCTGATGATGATGATGAAGATAATTAATTTTATAAATAAAACAAATGAAGACATGACATGCAGAGCTCTTCATGTGAAACATTTTTTTGTGTGTATTAAAGGTGGCAACGTTCGAATGGAATTATATCGAACAGGATGGATGAAAAGTGATAATTCTTTCACCTTTGATTCCAGGAGGAAACAAGGTATGTTTAGGTATAGGTAACAGTGCAAGGCATGCAGTATTTGCAGAGATAATTGAATTCAATTGTGTCAACACGTGATTTGATAAGACTTTAGTCACTTCTGCTCAGCCTAGCAAATCGTAGGATGAACGGAATGTGGAAAGATATATATGGAAAGAAAGCTCGAAGTCATCTGAATAAAACGAGATATGGATGAAAACGATCACATGTATATAAAACGAGAACAACGAAGGGATGTGTAGACCATTAACACAAATGCTAAAAATGTATCTGCTCTAGTCAAGAAAATTTGTCAACAAAAACCTAATGATGTCATGCTCGGAAGGACTATATATAGGAGAGGCAAATTTGAAATTACACACACACCGCCAAAGTATTCTATGCACGAAGGACAGAGTAGAGCTCGACACGATTTAGTTCTCATCTGTAACTGTGGGCAGCCTACCTCAACCAAGTATTGTCCAGTGTATTTCTGTGGCTAGAGGGTGAGTGATGTTACTGAATTAATTTTCTATATAATGCCATATTTGTTTTAGAATAATTCGTATATGTGCTATGTTGTAACTACCTAAGTATTGATTCAATGGAATGGATTTGGTTTAAGAATTAAGATGATGAATGGAAGGAAGCAAACTATTTCAGGATATCTCTTAAGCTTATCGCTGATTGCAGAAATGATCATTCTATATGTTGATAAGAAGAAGAAGAAGAAGGGGAATGGACTAAGAAAGCTGATTTGTAATATAAAAACTATATAATAAATGTGTATAGGTTGTTGTTACTGTGATAATGTCACTGCAGCTAGACATCTGTAAAACTGACAATATAACAATGACATTGAGTGCATATCACCCGCATACAACATTCTGATGACAGACACACACACAGACACTTAGTCTAGAGGAACTCCTAGGTGGAGTCTATCCCAGGACCTTATGTTGTTTCAGGTTCGATTATGTAATCTGACAGTCATAAGCCTGATGTTAGATCCATACGTGTAATTCTGCAAAATTGACTAGAGCACAATAACTGATCTACACAGAGTTACTGGCATCCCTAATGCATGGGAATGCCAGCACTGACTGCAAGTATTGACAGACGTGTGTCACCCATTACCATCAACATCTGTTTGGCTGAGATAGAAAGCCAGCAGTCCAGACATCTAAGATAAGTTGTATCTTAAAAGACTGATTTCACAAACATTATGGAGAGAGAGCCGTCATATGATGACAATTGATTCAATCATAAGTTAGAACTCATTGATGATACATCAACAGTGACTTTATTGTTTATAAAAGTGATGCCAAGTGCATATAGTAAACATTTTGTGAATATCTTGAAATAATTATGTGAATATCTATAATATAATTTTCAAACTTTATCCATTCTAAAGAAAGAAGACAAAATCACTATACATAATTAAACTGATTAATAATTGTACCCGAGGACTTTGTTAACTTTATCATTGTTAAAGTTACATGTTCATTTTGATTTTCTCTAGATTAAAGCATAGGACAGTCTTAAGCGAGGAGACAATTTAGACTCTAGTACTAAATTCTTACCACCTGGTCAAGAGATCTTTACAGTCTGACTATAACCTGCGCCATTCATACACCAGTACTCATTTCTGAGACGGGGGTATTTCTTTTAGTCCAGAATTCTCATCTGGCACTATCATCTGTATCATCTAGATACATCTGTATATCATTCAACCTCGCTACAAGGATGTAAAATTACACACAAATCTTGGCAGCAATATAGACAAAGTTGGAGGGACAGACATTGATGTCAAATTAAGAATACAAAAAGCAAGAGGAGCTTTCATTGCATAAGGAAATATATTGAAATCAAATGAAATCAGGTCCAACATAAAATAAGAATCTTCAATTCAAATGTCAAGCCAGTCCTATAATATGGATGTGAGACATAGGAAAACAACAAACAAGAAATTACAGACTTTCATAAATGGATGATCACGTAGAATAGAAGGATTTAAAAGAATGTACAAACAGGTAACGATTGACAGAGTGGTTAGCACGCTGGTCTCGCGGCAAAGGGACCGGGTGCGAATCATGGTACTGACACGCTCCAGTCTACCCAGATGGTCTGTCAGCTCTTTCATTGCTGTGTACAGACCCGTGCCTGCATTACCAGGACAGTAGATCCACACCAGTTCCTGAAGATTCGAGGCTTGTATGGAGGTTTTCCATTCATGGGTACCTGAGTTTGAGTAGGGAGGGAAAAGGCAGCGAGGAAGGGAATTGGTCACCCCCTACCTCTCGATGCTGGATCTAGTATGGTGAGGTCTCTAACACTTCACTGCCCTACCGCAGTATCTGCTATGGGACTACCTTTAACTTACAACTGTAGCAAAGTTAGATTGCTGGGGAGGTTATGATGGTATCCTAAAAGAATGAAATCCGTGTATGTATTAACCGTGTGAGGTCAAGCACATGTAGGCCCCTGACTCTATAAATGATGATGATGAATTATGTGCAGGGAACCTAACGCTACCTCCCTAGATCTCACACGATCACTATTTTGGCTCTAGTGTCTGGTGTATGATGTACCTAGTGTCTAGGGGAGAAATGAAATGATGGTACACAACACAAAAACACTTTAAGTTTCTATGAGGAAGTGAATAAAACCTGTGGTTAAGTTTTTCTTTAAATTTGATAATTTTTTTTTTGTACAATTTATTTTGCCTGTCCAGTCATATCGTTTGGACAGGTCTTTGAAAATGAGGACAAGATAGTTTACATAAAAGATTAACTAAAATTGTGTGGACAATCTGCCCAAATAACTACAATGTTAATATATGTCTTTCCTGTTGGAATGTTCACAGCTTAAATTTATTCTTCTAAGAGGGAGAGTCACTGTGTATGAGGGGCTGTATTATCATACCCCATCAACTTCCTGAGTATGATTTGAAATACCAAGGTTTATTTAAAACGAAACTGTTAGATGTACCCAGGTCCTTAACATATCACCTGGGGTTTCTTGTTGAATGATAAGATAGTGTGTAGTTGCAGAAATATCGATATCACATCACACGCCCAAGCTCCTGCTGTTATCTCTTGACAGCATACATGAAGTGTCGGAGACTTCTTGGCGTTATCATCACTCCTCAGGTTTCCTGTCACCAGCTGGCAACAGGAAACAAAACCTCACAAATCAAGAAATATAAACAAATGACGCTGACTTTGCAAAGAAATGGCCTCAGTTTCTTCTGCTCCATCCAGACTGTGAAATACTTATTTAGTTATTTAATTTACTTTTAAATTTATCACAGCTGTTCTCAGCGTATCTGAATAAAAAAATACTGTTCAACTGGCAATGAATAGTGAAAGCTTTTTGCTAATATTTAGTAGCACTGGCCAATCGAAAGCTTGCGACTACCAGAATTCAAATGCAGTTTTTGAAAAACTAAAATAATTCCAAACATACTCTGCGTCTGGTAGTCGATTGGCCAGTCTGCTTTAGTTATGCCAATACAAAATGATGTTAGTTTTTGGTAACAATTTTCCTACCGCTCCCCTCTCCTCCTATACTCTTGTTACCCAAGCGAATTTGAATTTACCTCAATGCCTCTCTTCTAAGCCGGTGTCCCATCTAACGTTATAAAAAAAACAAGCAGGAACAACAGTCTGTTTGGTCGTGCGTCATAGACATTTAGTATTTTCTCAATAACTTGGCTAATACTGGGACTATTATATTATTTAAAACACATTCTTGCTCAGTGAACTCTAAGCTATACTACCATATAATTTTTATGTTCAGTTTCATTATGATTTTAGATTTTCAATTTTGTCACCTGTCATCGTCAAATAAATATTTTACACAAGACGGCCATCTTCCCCTCTCTTTCATCTCGCTAACATGTATTTTTCAAATAACTAACTTGTTTTTGTGACGTCAGAAACATTACCGCGAGGAGGCAATAAAATTGTCTGCGTGTTTTGCCTCTGTTGGCTTTGCTCCAGCGTGTATATATGCATGGCAGACTATCAAGCGAAGCGGGGTGTTGGCGTGGCGGGTTAAGAATTGGCGTTAATAATTTGTATTGTATCGTGTAACACTACCAAAACATGTAAGGATTGCTACTGATTTTTGCGTTAAAGTTGACAGAATACGTTAATTCAGATAGTTATTTTGCGGCACACTTCCGCAAAATCGTTAATTATAAGTCTAGGCTGCAAAATGTTATGCAGCAGATCTGGCAAAATGTTAAATGTTGGTAGTACGTTTTCGAAACTGAAACTAAAACGCGGGTTAGATTTTTACCGTGGAATTGTTCTATAGGCTTTAGCACTGCACAAAAGGCAGCGTTGCTGGCGTGTGAGAGCATCACCTTCAGACACAATAGGGCTGGTTTATTTATTATCATTTTATGACTAAAATCTTACTGAAATGAGCGATTATTCTCGCAGATTTTACTACACACCTCCCATCCTAAAACATGCAATCATTAGCAGGTTATAATCTGCGAGATAACTTAGCTCAATGAAGTCTTACACGTTTTTCTGATCTTCATCATAAGGATGTCTACTTAAAAAGTCTGCACCTACGTTCCGAGGGCCGGGAATATATTCTATCAGAAATGAGTATGGCTGCAATAACAAGGACCATCTCAATAATCTGGAATTTTCATGCTTGGCCTGTGACAGGAATACGAGTGGTGAATGATCTGTTTGGACCACAAATGTTCTGCCATATAAATAAATCTGGAATTTTTTTATAGCCCATATCAAAGCTAGACATTCCTTTTCACTTGTTGAATAATTTTTTTCCGCCTTGTTCAACTTGCGGCTTGCATAAGCGACTGGGTTCAATTCCCCATCCTGTGAGAGGACCTTTGCAACAATGTAGCGCCTAGGCCCACATTGCTTGCGTCACTTCTCACGATAAATTCTTGATTCAAGTCAGGCAATTGCAATACTGGCCTGCTTGTAAGTTTCTCTTTTAACTCCCGGTAAGCCAATTCACACTGTGCTGACCAATTTATTGTATCAGGTTGACCTTTGCGAGTTAAATCCGTCAGAGGAGCACATATAGAGTTAAAATTTTTGATGTACTTTTGGTAGAAACCACACAATGACACGAAAGATCGCACATCTTTCTTAGTTTGTGATCTAGGTGCTCTTTTCAATTTTTCCAGATTCTTGGGATCAGGGGTCATGCTACCCTGATGTACAGTATGTCCCAAGAATTCCAACTCTTTACAACCAATACAACATTTTGTTGGCCTAGCGGTTAAGTTAGCCTCTCTGAGTCTATCAAACAGCATATTCAAAGAGGTAACGTGACTGTTGCTGTCATTTTCGACGGAGTCATCTGTCAAGTTATTTGCTTATGTTTGTATCATAAGTATAATTGTGTCTTTACCTGCGATGTCAGGTTGATTAGGGGTTGTCTTCCCTTGTTTATTCATTCATTGTGTTTGACCTTTAGGGTCAGAGGTTGACAGTTCGGCGTGGGCCTATGGGAAGGTTTTTTAAGCGGGAGTGAGATATACTTCCGGGAAGCCGGGAGGTCCTGTTTTTCTGAAGGGACCAAGAGTCCATTGTTTTTCGGGGAGAATCTTCGAAGTAACTGCTATGGCAGTTTTCCCCAGTGAATCTCTGTGCGTCGGGATGACGACAGAATTCCTTGTGTAGTTCTGAGGATTCATTTACCAGGTAATACCGACCTTTATGCATTATTACGCTTTTCGGTGGCAGAACATGTAAAGGATTACCTAGGGTGAACAGCAGTTCACGGATCCGCCATTTCAGAACTTATATATTTGTGCTCGAGGTAGCCATCCAAGACTGTTAGTCTTATATTGTCCAGAAATCCAGTGACGAGGATATATTGTGGGAGCCGCAGATTGGCGGAACTTCTATCTACAATAAGTATTACTGCAGGGTTGGTGATAACCTATTTAACAGAAGTACACGGCCGACGTTAGGACGAGGCCTGTGCTTCCGGCTATTATACTACAGCCTGATATGTGCAATTGGCAGGGAGTGCCAAGTTGCACCTGTGTGTCAAGGTAACTAAGGCATCTGACGCGTTTAGTCAGAGACGCCAAGGGCGACGCTACGAACTGTCATTATTGAAGAACTTTGCTATTGACCATGCACGTCTATTCTGATGTTTACCTTTTTGAATGCCAAATGTATACCTATCGATGTCAGGTCAGCATGACCTTGTTACACTGACTGTTCCTGTTGATATTATGTGTGTTCCCGTCAATAAATGTCTTGAAACATGCCTGCAGTGTCAAAGCATCCTTGATTACTGCATGTGAGAGTATGGGTTGCAGGATCTACATCTATACGAGCCTAAACACATTCGCGTCTTCATTCGCACCCACACTCAACTCATCATACGCTCGCACTACACATCTAACAACATGTAAACTGTCTTGGGCCAGTGATCACCTCAACAAGAAAAAAAATACAGTTACATTTCTGGTGGACCAGTTACGTGGGCTCTTATGATACATTTCTTGTCGCCAATGTGGCCTAGAAACTTACATTTCTGATGGACCAGATCTGTGGGTTTAAAAAAGAACAGAGCGAGCATTTGACATTATTGTTGACATTTATGGATCCAGAAATTTACATTCCTGGTTGGCTGTTACATGTATGATGTCTCCAGTTTTGTCGAGAAAGTTACAAGAAGGACAAGTACACATTACACTTCTGATCTGTGGGTCTAAGCTACACACGGGACAGCCGTAACACACAGTGCTAATTCTACATTTGCAAGTTTTGGCTACAACAGGACAGATATAGGTCATCAACGGTTGACACAAATAAACAGTACGAGCATTTATATTATAATGCTACATAAAGCATAACAAGACAAGTACTGAAGTGAACTACTAGGCATTTGCTACGTGGACCATAACTGCATAGAAGGCGGGTTCCTATTGTAAACAGTACTGCGGGTTGTTACACGTTTCATTCAACAACAGACTTTTCTAGGTCAGAGTATTCAAGCTACATTGTTGGAGGTCAAGTGTCTGTAAACAGTACGTGAAATTGTAAACATTCAATGTGCAAGCCCTAATTTGAGAAGGTCATAGTAACTTTGGTTCGTGAATACCACTTTATGTTACAGTGGATTTGACGTTCAGTGCGCGTTTGACATTTCGTTTCTGTGTTCGCAAGGAGCAAGAAATTTATTTTAGTTTCAGCTGTGACTGAACTTGTTCTGCAACACATTGAAATTGATTGCTATATGTTTATGTCACTTCTACTGTTTTGTGTATTTTTCTGCGGGTTTTTCGGTTGGTGGGTCTTACGGTAAATATGCCACTTGATCGAGGCTTACTGTAAGCGGTCTGTAGGTGCAAATTTTCTTAATTTGGAAATTTGCTAGTGACAATTGGTCGCTATTGATGTTAGCTGTGATGTAATTGTACTTAACGTTGTTTTTGTAATATTTTGTCTGTTTTTCAGTTTTGATTGTCGATTTGTTTTGTTTGTATTCTGTAGGTCTCTCCTTTCTTGTGTATTTCTCTACACATTTTTGGTTAAAACAGTGTTGCCATTTGTATTGTTTTGTATTTTTGTCTTTGTATTTTTTTTTTTTTGGTTGTACTACATTACTGTCATGCACAGTCTACATACACATACTTGGTCATGTTTTGATATTATTGATAAGGTAGACTCTTCATATAGAGTTTGTTAAATAATATTATATAAGATATTTATACAAGTTCTTTGATAAAAGACTTGTTATCTACAAAGATTAAGACAGTAAAATAAAGTGAAGTGAGTATACAAGTCTAGCATTTCAGACTTGTCTCCCATTGAAGTGGGATAAGGTAATTTATTTAATTTTTTTTCAGGTTTCTGATCTCATTAGACAGAATGTCTACATTGGATTTCTTCATCCAGCAAGGGTTGACCCTTGGTAAGTCTGGTAAAGAATTGGAAGAATATTCATCTGCTCAATTCGCCATTGCATTAAAGTCAGAAGAAAAGAAACAAAAAGAGGAAATTAAATTGAAAGCAGAAGCTGAACTAAAGAAGCTAGAAGCTGAGAATAGAAGATTAGAACTTGAAGAAAGAAGGTATCAAAGAGAGGCTGAGGAGAGAAAAGCTCAAGCTGCTGCTGAGGAGAGGAAAGCTCAAGCTGCAGCTGATGAAAGAAAATTCCAGATGGAAATGGAAGACAAAAAACTTCAAGCTGCTGCAGAGGAAAAAAAACTTCAAGCTGCTGCAGAGGAAAAAAAAACTTCAAGCTGCTGCTGAGGCTGAAATTAGAAAAAATGGAACATGAGGAAAGAAAACAGAAGATGGAACTTGATGAAAAACTCGCAATTTTGGAGTTAGAGAAATTGAAATTGGCGAGTACGGGTGCTCAGCAAACAACTTCGAGTACGACAAAGAAGTTTGTTTGTTAGTAGGATTAAATTGCCTCATTTCAATCCTTTAAAGGATGACGTAGCAGATTATCTAGATAGATTCCAATTTTTGTGCGATACGCATAACATAAAAAAGGAAAAATATGTTGAACAACTGATGCCATTTTTTACAGGTGACACAGTGACTACTCTTATGACAATAGACGAACATGAGAGGACTAATTATGATGTTGTCAGGGCAGCATTACTAAAGAAATACCAATTAAAACAAGAAGACTATCGTCTTCGTTTTAGGACAATGTTGCCAGAAAATGGAGTAGATTTCTCTGATTTTGTTACAAAGATACGTCGTACATTTACACGATGGGTTGAGTTGTCTCAGATTGAGAAAACATATGAAGGTCTAATGGACTTATTATTGCGAGATAAGGTTTTGTCATCTGTTAATGATTCTTTTCTTGCATTCCTTCATGAGCGTAAGCCTAAAAACTTAAAAGAAATGGAGGAATACTGTTGTCAGTATGCCACAGCACATCCCCATGCTACAGTTAGCAATTCTAAAGTGAAAGAAGGGTTGCCAGCTGCTTCGGCAACACCATATGGCCCTAATTTCAGAAAAAAATTTCAGGGTGCTCAACAAAATTGGAATAGGGGAAGTAATCAAAATTACACTCAGAAGCGGAGTAATCCAACACATGATGGTTCTTCGTCTATGCAGTGGAGACAAGATGGTAGTTCTCGTAATTTTAGTG
The DNA here is from genome assembly GCA_024509875.1 of Oreohelix idahoensis. NCBI lineage: Eukaryota > Metazoa > Mollusca > Gastropoda > Stylommatophora > Oreohelicidae > Oreohelix > Oreohelix idahoensis. Next base: position 93,230 of record JAMPIV010003800.1, read on the forward strand.
GTAATAATTTGAGACACTTTCGTAAAGGCTATCCAAATAATAACTATTCAAATTTTCGAGGTAATCATTCTCGACGTCAAGATTATGACGATGGTGAATTTAGAAACCGGGATTCAAACCGGAATGATGATTACAATAGGCAATATGATAACAATTACAGGGGAAATGATAGTCGAAATAATTACAGGGGAAATGATAATCGAGGTAGACCTAGGTTTAACAAAAAAAGACCTTACCAACAGGCAAACTCTGCGCAACAAGAGTTTGATGGAGTCTGTAATACAGTAAATGATAGTGGTAACTCTAGGGCTATCACTGGTTGTGCTTTCGATTTTGGGAGAGCAACTGAATGCCCCCAATGCTTAACATTGTTTGACTCATCAACTGTATCTACGCTAAGTTGTGGTCACCCTCTTCCTGCTCTACCTGCTACAGTTGCGCATGATGGGAGAGGATCTCTCATCTTACATAAAGGTCTAATAAATGATAGGCTAGTCTCAGTACTTTTCGATTCGGGATGTACTACCGTCGGGGTTAAGGAGTCTCTGATAGATCCTTGCTGTGCCACGGGAAAAACAATCAAATGTGTTACATTTGGTGGTACTATGGAAAGCTATCCTACTGCTATTATTAGGATTGACACTCCTTTCTTCACAGGAGATGTCCATGCATGTCTTCTTCCTAATCCTATTGCGGATCTTATAATCGGTCGTATTCATGGGGTTAAGGAATGCACCCCGCAACAAATTTCTAGTTGGGAAGAAAAAAACATTCAAACGGGCAATGCAGTGGTGACAAGAGCTCAAGCTCTTAATCCCCCAACTTCATCTTATAATAGTAATGAAGTTGATAGCCAAGACGAGCACTTGGTGATTTCCCATGACTCGTTTGTTAAACGTCAAGAAGAGGATCCTTCTTTGAAGAAATACTTCCTTCTTGCAAAGAAAGGGGATCCCAATCAAAATACGAATCACAAATCGTATATCACTATGAAGAATGGTATATTGGTACGAATGGTACAACACTCGGACAAGTCTATGCACTCGCAAATTCTTGTGCCTAAGTGTATGAGAGCCTTAATTCTTCGGCATGCACACGATTCTCAGTGTGCGGGACACATGGGTTTTTCCAGAACTAAAACTAGAGTCCTTGCGTCATTCTTTTGGCCATTCGTGAATAAAGACATCCGAATTTATTGCCGATCTTGCAAAATTTGTCAAGAGGTCAAGTCTAGGGGTCCGAGACATGCTGCTCCTATTCAGGCTGCAGATATTCCGATTCGGCCGTTTCAGAAAATGGCTATAGACATCATTGGTCCGTTCAAAATTAAGTCAGCCAGAGGACACCAATTTATCCTCACTTGCGTGGACATGTGCACGCGTTGGCCAGAGGCTATTCCTCTGAAGAGCATATCAACTGTCGATATCGCTGATGCTCTTTGGCTCGTATTTTCTCGTCTGGGATTCCCCGGAGAAATACTGTCGGATCACGGCACTCAGTTAATTTCGGACGTTATGTCTCAGGTAATGGCTACGCTAGACATTAAAAGGTCTCTCAGTAGTATTTATCATCCAATGTCCAATGGATTGGTAGAACGTCTTAACAGGACACTAAAGAACTTACTTGGCAAGATAACGGAGGATCATCCTGAAGATTGGGACAGGGTTTTACCTGCAGTCCTCTTTGCCTATAGAGAGGTTCCCAACGAGCATACAGGGTTTTCTCCTTTCGAACTTGTCTTTGGCGCGCAACCGCGCGGGCCAATGTCCTTGTTACACGATTTGATAACTTCCGATAATATTGACGATGATACACAATCGTCATATGAATATGTTATAGCTCTTAGAGAAAAGATTATCGAATCGTGCAGGTTAGCAACTTCATCTTCCGAATTTGCGAAAGAAAAAGCTAGGCGATTTGCTAATAAGAAAAGACGCCTACGTCAACTTTGTCCTGGAGACAAAGCATATGTCTTACTGCCCTCAAGAGAGAATAGACTTCTCATTTCTTGGAAGGGTCCATACACTATAGTCTCGAAAATTTCTGATGTCGACTATATTGTCGATGTGGATGGAAGGCATAAAACCTTCCATATAAATATGTTAACAGAGTTTATTGAACGTCCAGACTATTTACAGCCTATTTTCCAGGCGACGGACGACTCTCCAGTTCAACATGGTCACATCTCATCCCTGTCCGTTATACAGGATGAGGAAACTATTTTTTCTGACGTGAACTTACCTCTTCCTACGATTCCACTTATTTCAACGGAATCGTGGAGAGACGTTACAGTCTCTTCTAACTTGTCTTTTGAGGAACAACGTCAAGTATCCTCTACGTTACAATCATATCAGGATGTCCTTACCGACATTCCTGGACACACAGATGTCATAGAACATGACATCATACTTACTGATCGTAATCCGATCAGAGTAAGACCATACCCAATACCTATTCATTTTCAAGCACAAGTCGAGAAAGAATTGGATGAAATGATTCAACTACAAATAATTGAACCATCCACTTCAGCTTATTCTTCGTCGATAGTTATTGTTCGAAAGAAAGACAATAACATACGTCTTTGCGTTGATTATCGCAAATTAAATCAAGTTACGAAGTTCGATGCTGAACCTATGCCGTTATTAGATGATCTACTTATTAGACTTTCTAAAGCTAAATTCTTTACTAAACTAGACTTGTCGAAAGGTTATTGGCAAGTCCCATTGACGGAACACGCCAAACCTCTCACTGCTTTTTCGACACCTAGGGGTCTGTTTCAATGGAATTTTATGCCTTTCGGGCTTATGAACGCCCCAGCGACTTTCGTGCGCATGATGCGACGAATTCTATCAGATCGTGCAGATGTCATTGCATATTTAGACGACATCTGTCTTTTCAGCGATACTTGGGAAGAACACTATGTGGGTCTGAAGGAATTGCTATCTACTCTACGTGAGCATAGTTTGACTGCTAAACCCTCTAAAGCTTTTTGTTGGGTTTAGTGAAATTTCCTTCCTAGGTCATCGAGTTGGTCATGGTCTGTTGAAGACAGAGGACCAAAACATTTCAAAGATATTAAATATCTCGGTTCCGAAGACAAAAAAGCAAGTGCGTAGTCTCTTGGGATTGATACAATTCTATGGAAGATTCATTGAGAATCTGTCCTCCATTATGGCACCACTTTCAACGTTATTGAAAAAAGGTTCTCCTAATATGGTGCGTTGGTCCCAAGAATGCCAATCTTCATTGGATCAGGTTAAGAATTTGTTCTCATCTCATCCTATCTTAAGACTACCGACGATTGATAAGACTTTTGTCCTTCGTAGTGATGCCTCTTCCACTGGCATTGGAGCGGCACTAATGCAGGAATATTCAGGAACTCTGCATCCTGTAATGTATATTTCTAGGAAGCTGAATGCGGCAGAAAGGAATTACTCGGTTTTGGACCGTGAATTGTTGGCTATGGTTTGGTCCATTCTTAAGCTACAAAGGTTCCTTCTGGGCGCGCATTTCTTTATGGAAACCGACCAAAAAGCTCTTACGGCTATGCAAAGTAAGGATTTGAAGAGCTCGAGATCTACTCGTTATGCTATTGCTCTTCAGCCTTTCCATTTCACGGTGCGAGCTATCCGTGGTTCGGATAATGTGATGGCGGACATATTGTCTAGATGCCCACATGATTCCAGTTAAATCTTGTGTCCTAGTTTTTCCTGATATATTTTCAGACTTAGGTCTGTCCTTAATATCATAATATGTTGTAATACAAATGTATTTGGATGATGTTTAGATAATTTAACAAATTTCATTTTGTCCATCCATCAGTGATATGTTGCTAAAATAGCATTGACATTTGTATATTGCTATGATTATATTATTTAGTAATGTTTGATATATGATTGGTATTGCCAGCAACTTAGGTTTCTTGAATGGTATCCCTTAGTTTGTTTGGCTTAAAGGAAATATTTTCTCCTATGTTGGGAGATGATTTGTACCCTCTTCTATTGTACCTGATATTAGGTTCATTGTTTGCATGAGCACAGAAGTGATACTGGTGCTATCTTGCTCATGAACATATTAAAAAAAAAAAAAAAAATTGCATTTTTTTTTTTTACAGGGGGGTGGTAGTAATGTTGCTGTCATTTTCGACGGAGTCATCTGTCAAGTTATTTGCTTATGTTTGTATCATAAGTATAATTGTGTCTTTACCTGCGATGTCAGGTTGATTAGGGGTTGTCTTCCCTTGTTTATTCATTCATTGTGTTTGACCTTTAGGGTCAGAGGTTGACAGTTCGGCGTGGGCCTATGGGAAGGTTTTTTAAGCGGGAGTGAGATATACTTCCGGGAAGCCGGGAGGTCCTGTTTTTCTGAAGGGACCAAGAGTCCATTGTTTTTCGGGGAGAATCTTCGAAGTAACTGCTATGGCAGTTTTCCCCAGTGAATCTCTGTGCGTCGGGATGACGACAGAATTCCTTGTGTAGTTCTGAGGATTCATTTACCAGGTAATACCGACCTTTATGCATTATTACGCTTTTCGGTGGCAGAACATGTAAAGGATTACCTAGGGTGAACAGCAGTTCACGGATCCGCCATTTCAGAACTTATATATTTGTGCTCGAGGTAGCCATCCAAGACTGTTAGTCTTATATTGTCCAGAAATCCAGTGACGAGGATATATTGTGGGAGCCGCAGATTGGCGGAACTTCTATCTACAATAAGTATTACTGCAGGGTTGGTGATAACCTATTTAACAGAAGTACACGGCCGACGTTAGGACGAGGCCTGTGCTTCCGGCTATTATACTACAGCCTGATATGTGCAATTGGCAGGGAGTGCCAAGTTGCACCTGTGTGTCAAGGTAACTAAGGCATCTGACGCGTTTAGTCAGAGACGCCAAGGGCGACGCTACGAACTGTCATTATTGAAGAACTTTGCTATTGACCATGCACGTCTATTCTGATGTTTACCTTTTTGAATGCCAAATGTATACCTATCGATGTCAGGTCAGCATGACCTTGTTACACTGACTGTTCCTGTTGATATTATGTGTGTTCCCGTCAATAAATGTCTTGAAACATGCCTGCAGTGTCAAAGCATCCTTGATTACTGCATGTGAGAGTATGGGTTGCAGGATCTACATCTATACGAGCCTAAACACATTCGCGTCTTCATTCGCACCCACACTCAACTCATCATACGCTCGCACTACACATCTAACAACATGTAAACTGTCTTGGGCCAGTGATCACCTCAACAAGAAAAAAAATACAGTTACAGAGACTCACTGTGAGAAATAATCCCTTCTTGTAACAAATAATCAATCTCCTCTTTCAAAGCTTTTTCCTTAGCGAAAGGAATAGAATAATGCCTCATACAGATAGGTGCTGGGTCTAGTAGTTTCATATCATATTCCAACAAATTGGTGTGCCCCAGTTTATCCGTTAACACATCTGTATGTTTCTCAAGGACCTGTTGAACCTTCTCCCTCTGTCCTTCTGTCAGGTGATTACTGATCTTCACCTGGGCAAACGTTTCACTGGGTTTCAGTGGATATTCGAATGAGGAGAGAGGGTCATTTTTCATTTCGGTTGCAATAGACAAGGCCAATAGGTGTGTTCTTTCCTGGATTTGTCTGTCCAGATATTTCTTCAAAAGGTTCACATGATAGACTTTTTCCTTTCCCTTTTTGTCTATCTTATAATTTGTTCTGGATACCTTTTCCAAAACTGTGTATGGCCCTTGCCATCTGATCTGAAGTTTATTGTTGCTGCCTGGCAAGAGAAGAAGTACCTTCTCCCCTACAGCAAGTTCCCTATCCTTAGCTTTTTTATTATAATAAGCAGCATGCTTTTTCCTGGCTTGTCTCAAATTATCATTTGCCAGTTTCCAACTAGTTTTTATACGAGTGGTCAGTTCGTTCACATATTGATAAGATGAGGTAACAGTCTCCTCTGCCTTCTCATCTGTCCAGGTCCTTAACAAATTACATGTGGACTTTTAATTTGTCATACTTATTTTTCATGGCACCCGTCAGGTCCTTTACATTAGAAGCTTTGTAGTGAGGACGTTTCTTCCTAGAATCATCACTCACAAATCGTCCACTACCAATTCTTTTCTTGGGGTTTTCTTCCCACTTTAAGTTCATTGTGAGAGATCTTCGCTCTCTTTTCGTTTCCTCCAGTTTATATAATTCTGACCGAGGGATTGTCAGATTAGTCTGGGGTAAAACTACTCGTCGCATAGTGGCCATTCTAATACCTTCGAGTGAAGACTGTGTGTGAAAAGGGGGCTCCCATTCCACGTTGTCTACTTTATTACAATTATTTTTATTTCCAGGCCTAAGTTTGCCCCGTGGCATGTCTAGGTCCTGATCAATTTTCCCACTTGTGGGTGTTCCCTCATGAAATACGCCACATGCTTCTACAAAATTCTCAACGATGACCATCATATCTGGCCAATAATATTTTTGGGCTACTTTTTGGCAGATGGTACCTACTTTCTCGTGGTCCCCATCTTTTCCAACATGTAAACTCCGTATTACGTCTGCCCTATACATTTTAGGAAGAACCAGCTGCCCATGACCAGCTGAACCAGTGCCGGCCTTCCGATATAACAATTTATTCTTCATGTAAAATTCTCCTTTGCGGGGAGGTGTATGGCAGGTACGCAGTTTTTGAAAGCACTGCTTCAGTGACCTATCTTGAGCCTGTGCCTTCCTCATCTTCTCTGGATGAGTATTTATAGGTTCATCTTCTTCCTTTCTGGATTGTGATCGGGTCTGGACTGCTGCCAAGACCACAGGTCTCTTGGGATTTCCCAAGTAGACATAACGACACCCCAATATCAGAGGGTAGATGGGTGCCTCTATCACTGCTGCTCTGATTATCCCTTCCACATAGCGAGTATTTACTGTTATCCTTGCAATGGGAAGTTTCATGAGTGGTAGGTCCTTGGTCGGCCCTTGTATCTCCACTGTTTCTGTGGTATACTGATCTGGGTTCACCAAGTGCGCGCTCACGACAGCATCAAAATCTAGACCTGTATCATAGAGACACCTTATGGTGACCTCATTGCATACAACATCCTCACAAACTGGGGGGTGATAAGGTTCCTGCTGCCCAGCAGGTTTGTCCTTTACTTCCTGGTTCCCCCTTCTCATAGCAGCACATCCAGAAGGTTTACTTTTACAGAATTCGGTGTTATGGTTGTCCTTCCTACAATATTTACACCACCTCTTTCCTTGGTTAAAATGCTTTCTTTCATCACTCTTTCTGTCATTGAAATGTGAGGTTTTATTTTTAAAATCATTCCGAGGCCTATCAAAGTTCTGCTTATTTCTGTTATCATATTTATTATGGTTTTGAGGAGCCCTATACTGATCTACTGGTTTTTTCTTGATACCAGCTACCTCTGCCTGGGCTGCCTGATACCTCTCAGCGACATTTATGATCTCACCCAGCCTCTCCGCGCCCTGTTACATGAGAAATTTTCTCATGTCTGGAGCCATGGACTCTCTCATCTGTTCAATGAGTATCATCTCTTTGAGATCTTGGTAAATAATGTCAAAGTTGATTGCGAACATTCAGACACAAGTACGTTCTTGTGGAATTCTTGTTTTCATGTGTGTTTGTGTGTGTATTTCTTCTTCTTTTTTTTTTTTTTAATCAGCAGCAACTTTATTTGCTACTGACACAAATGTGCCACCTCTGCACACGGGGCATTCTTGCAGACCTGTGGAAAAACATGGAAATTTATTTTTCAATTTACACTGGCTAACAAAAAAAATTTTTTTTTTTCTTTCTCTAACATTTCTATGTTTTTCTGGTCAATTTTAATGCGCTGTTTTTAAATCTGCAAACCGTTTTTCTCTATCAGGTCGGGATCTCTAGAAATACGCAATTGAAGTTTTTTAACAACGCAAACAGTATTACAACATCATTTGTACAAGAAGTATAACAGTTATGTAGGCTTGAATTTCTTTGCAGTCGACTTTCGTCGGTGAATGGCATGTGGTACATCGCGATGAAGCATCCAACAATAATCGGCAAGCATGGTCTCACTCCACCGTCCTTTTTAACGTGACTCCATTACAGCGATATCTTGATGGAATCGTTCTCCATGTTCATCGCTGACTTCGCCAAGATTGTCAGGGAAAAAGTCAAGATGCGAATCGAGCAAATGGATTTTGAGGGACATGTTACAGCCCATAATTCTGTATGCATCTATGCACTGCTTAACAATATGCACATGGTCGACAGATTTGTGATTTCCCAGAAAGTTATCGACGATCGATTTGAATGCCATCCATGCACGAAGTTCACTACCATGTAACAAGTTCTCGAATTGTTTGTCTGCAATAACTTTCCTAATCTGAGGTCCTACAAAGATACCTTCCTTTATCTTTGCATCGCTAATTTGCGGAAACTTTTCTCGAAGATAAGTGAAAGCTTTGCTCGTTTTATCTAACGCTTTTACGAAATTCTTCATGAGCCCCAACTTTATATGTAACGGTGGTAAAATGATGCTGTCTTTGTTAACTAATGGCTCGTGTATTACATTTTTATGCCCGAGCTGCATACGATCCCTGATAGGCCACACCTTTCTTGCATAATATTCCTGTCTGTTGCGGCTGTCCCATTCACATAGGAAGCAACAAAATTTAGTATACCCAGTCTGCATGCCCGTGAGAATTGCAATGACCTTTAGGTCTCCACAAATCCGCCATTGGTAGTCATTGTACTTTATTTTTGCCAAAAGTATAGCCATATTGTCATAAGTTTCTTTCATATGAACAGAGTAGGCGACTGGAATTGATGAAAATAAATTTCCGTTATACAATAACATGGCTTTTAGGCTAGTCTTGGAAGAGTCGATGAAAAGTCGACATTCGTTGACTATGTGCTCATGACCGAGGTGCACCATTAGACCTTTTACATCTTTGCAATAGCAAATGTCATCATCCATCTCAAAGTATTGAACAAGTTCTCTGTGTCTATGACGAAATTTAGATATCGGAGTATTGGGCGCTAAAAGATTCCATTCTTTGAGTCGCGAACCGAGTTATTCCGCTTGTCCTTTGGTGAGAGCGAGATCACGTATTAGATCTGAAAGTTCTGAATGGTTAATTAAGTGAACACCATCATTCACCGGTATATAATCCGAGTCAGAATTAGTTTCTAAAGCAGGTAAACTATCACTTTCTGATGGTTCATTCACGTCCAACGGATATTGTTCTGGTGGAACTGGGATCGGACACGTGATTGGATCATGAGGCACTGGTTTCGAAACCGATTCAATATTTGGATAAACCACCGACTTTCTAGTTTTAAAAGTGAAAGCATAGATATTTGTCAAGCAGAAGTAACAATCAGTAGCGTGATTTGTCGGTTCATGCCATATTACTGGCACTCCAAAAGGCATCGACTTATGCTTCGGCGATTTTCGTAACCAACCTGCCAATGTATTTGCACAAGTCGAACAAACTGCATTTGGCTTCCAAGATTTATTTGCATCATCAACTTTCGAATCGAAATAAAGTTCATATGCTTTCTTTAGCAATGGTGTAAAGTTTTTCTGGTGAACACGATCGGTAAAATATCCGCAATGATGTCAAGCAGAAGTAACAATCAGTAGCGTGATTTGTCAGTTCACGCCATATTACTGGCACTCCAAAAGGCATCGACTTATGCTTCGGCGATTTTCGTAACCAACCTGCCAATGTATTTGCACAAGTCGAACAAACTGCATTTGGCTTCCAAGATTTATTTGCATCATCAACTTTCGAATCGAAATAAAGTTCATATGCTTTCTTTAGCAATGGTGTAAAGTTTTTCTGGTGAACACGATCGGTAAAATATCCGCACACGTAACAGAACAGATCAGCCGAATTTCTACAACTTCTAGAAGCCATATTTAATTCAGAATTATTTCAAAATACAGTAACTATTTGAAATATAACGTAACATATGTCATGCATCTTTTAGCAGTATAAAAAGTAGAATTATTTTGCATTTTATTAATTTTTAAAAAGTTATATAGTAAAAATGAAACGAAGCAAATAACGGTTTCCCAAAAATATATTTATTCACAAATATCCTAAGAACCCGACGTGATAGAGATAAACGGATTTCAAATTTGAAATCAGCGCAAGAAACTGACCTAAGAACACTTATTCTTATATAAGAAAGAAAAATGTTGTTTGTCAGTGTTATCTGTGAATAATAATAGCCCCTTCAGTCATAACTGACTATGGGAATGCGCCCCTGAGGTGACAGCCCTCAGCTGCTTATTTTCCTGGTGCTCCTTTCGACGTTTTCTCCTCACCTCTGCTTCTTGTGTGAGCCTCTCTTCGCCCAATCTGAGGTGGCGCCGTAAATAGCATCGCCACTTAGTGCGATCGGCAGCTTCATCCTCCCATGTTGCTGGATCCATGTCCAGTGCCCTCATATCTCTCTTGCACACATCTTTGAACCTCAGCTGTGGTCGCCCAACTGTTCTCTTGCCATCTGCTAATTGTCCGTAGAAGATATCTTTTGGGATGCGACCATCTTCCATGCGGCGAACATGGCCAAGCCAGCGAAGTCTGCGTTGTCTAAGAAGCGTATACATACTTTGAAGGCCAGCACATGACAACACCTCGACATTTGTCACTTTATCTTTCCACGAGATGCCGAGGATGCGGCGTAGACACCGCAAATGGAAGGTATCGAGCCTTCTTTCTTGCATAGCATAGGTCGTCCAGGTCTCGCTGCCATATAACACCTTTTTATGCAAACCACAAGGTTTTTTATATTTGGACATGCACCCTAATATAACCGACAGGATATGTGTCTAGGTTGAAGGAAGCGCGCTTTTCCAAAATGAGGCAAAAAAAATTTTTTTTAATTTTTATTTGGCACTTAATTATTTGGATTGTGTAATAAATATATAGTCATATAATTAATGTTTAATTCGACATTAAAGTTAAAACTATATGAAATTTGCAAGTGGCAATAAACAAATAGAGCGAAAATGCGTAAAACTGAGTTAAAATATGATTATAATTTATTACTGATAAATAATTCAACACCATGAAAGGTTGCGGGATCGTTGACCTTCTGCTTCTGCTTTCAGTTTGTAGTCATGCTAAATCTGCAGGCCTGTCGCCAGAAAGAAGTCCACAGTTTTTTCCAAGTCAGCGCGGCAGCCCCATACCTTCTGCTTTAGCGCAGCACCCCTTGGTCAGGTCACACGTCGCGTGATCCTCATGGGTTGGACAGTTTTGGAAAATGTGTTCGGGGTTCTGGATTCCAATTCCACATGGACATTCATTTGTGTGGGATATCCTGAGGCGATAGAGATGTCAAGTGCGGGATTGTTGATACATAGTTTGCTGGATTCTAAGGAAATTCAGTCGTCGGAATTGAAATTCAAATGGGGAATTTTCGACATGGCGTCTTTCATATAATTTAGTAAATCGCGAAAAAGCCAGATATTTGTGTATTTAAAAAAAAAAAATCCAGCCGGACGTATAGTTTAAGTATGAAAAGCCGGACACATCCGGCAAAATCCTGAAGTATAGCCACCCTAATTTAACCTCCATCGTGTTGAAGGTTTCTGCTATTATCCATGATGTGTGTTCACATTAAAAAAAATTTCATCATGTCTTACTCCATTATACATGTATTTTTAATCTGTCTCCAGCGATCTTGTGTATTTGCCTCCCATTATTAATTGTTTGAAGCATTTTGAACTTTTTGGATTTCTGACAGTAAATTGTAATTACGTTTCTTATTTCTGAGATATTTCACACTAAACTGTTGTTTGTAGTTATGTGTTCCTTTGAATCTTCTGAGTTTCATCTTTATTTTTGGCTAACATAATACGTAATTTGCTCCCTTATATGCTTTTACATTATTTAATGATGATCTTAATTCTTTGTTTATACATATGTAATCATTCTCATTTTGTGTCATGTGGTGTGTTGATATCTTACTTACTTAGTCGTTCCCCTTCTACCGTGAGGTGTAGAGGTTTGGAAGAGAGAGCGCCAGACTATCCTATCGGCTGTCTTCCTCCTGGCCTGGTTCCATTCTAGTCCTCGATCCTTCAAAGATTGTCTAATGTTGTCCTCCCAGCGGACTCTGGGTCGTCCTCGGGGTCTGGATCCTTGGCTCTTTGTTTCCCATGCTTGTCGTGGTATCCGATCTTCTCCCATTCTGCAGACATGGCCAAACCATCTTAATTGGGACTGTTCTACTTGGGTCGGCAGGGGGTAGGATTTAAGGCCTTGACGTATCGTCTGGTTGCGTACCATGTCTCTTCTTGTTACTTCAACCACCTTCCTCAGATACCTCATTTCTGAGGTTTGGATCTGGCTTTTATGGGTTGTAGTCATTGTCCATGACTCGCATCCGTATGTCAAGACTGGGACATAGGTGGAACGGTATACAGCCATCTTCGTTTTCTTACCAACCTCTCTCTTGCTGAGGAATCCTCGATTTATGGCCTGAAAAAGTCTCCCAGCTGCTGCTTTTCGAGTGGCCAACTCTTCTTTGATGCCTCCCTTTCGGTCTATAATAGCTCCGAGGTATTTAAAGTGGTCGACCTGCTCCAGGACCTGTTCTCCCAGCTTAATCTGATGTTTTCTTTCTTCTCGTGATATCACCATGGATTTTGTTTTAGAGCTGCTTATGACCATCCCTCTCTTCTCCAGCTCTTCCTTCCAGACTTGCAGGTTGGATTGGAGATGTGCCTCTGATTTAGCAATCAGGGCAACATCATCAGCAAATGCCAGCTCCGAAATATAGACCTGTCTCATCTTCCAGTACCCCACTGAATACTTTCTTGTTCTCTCCTTACATGCCTTGATGACATCGTCCATAAGGAGTATGAAGAGGTAAGGTCATAGGATATCACCTTGTCTTACACCAGTGGTGGTCCTGAACTCTTCCGACTTATGGTTTGCTGTCCTCACATAATTTCTGCAAGACTTGTAGAAGCTCTGTATAGCATGAATCAGAGGTGCTGGAATATTCTTCCTTGCCAAACAGTCCCAAAGTTTGCTCCAGGGGACCCTGTCAAACGCCTTTTCCAGATCTATGAAACAAAGATGCATCTCACTCTTATACTCAAGGGCCTTTTCACTCAGCTGTCTGAGTGTGAAGATTAGGTCTTGAGTACTTCGGTTTGCTCAGAATCCGCACTGGACCTCATCCAATTGTGGCTCAGCTAGGCGTCGGAGTCTCTGCTCTAGGATTCTAGAGTAGATTTTACCAGGGACACTGAGAAGGGATATGCCTCTATGGTTTCCACACTGTCGATTGTCACCCTTTTTGAAAATTGGTGTTATGATGGCAATCTCCCAATCTTTTGGTATGGTCTTGTTGTACCACGCTGCCTGTAAAACCCTTAAGAGTGATAGGTCGCCTGATGCTCCCATGAACTTAACCATTTCTGGTGTTATACCATCATGCCCTGCTGCTTTGCCCATCTTGATTTTCTCCAATGCTGCCTTCAGTTCTTCCATCTTTATGTCATCTTCACCATCATTGGTTTTCTCTTCTGTGCTAGTGTTTATCATTTCTGATGCTTCACCATGCTCACCATCCAGGAGTTCTGAGAAATATTCTTTCCATCTTCCCATTACTTCCTTCGGGGCAGTAAGCGATTTGCCTTGCTTGTCCTTTATAAATTTGAGAGGGCATTGTTTTTCCTTCCTCATGTTCTTTAGGGTCTTATAGAACAATTTCTGGTTTTCTTGTGCATCTTTTTTCTAGCTTTTCTCCAAATTCTTCCCAGGACTTCTGTTTTGCTGCTAGCACTTTGTTCTTTGCTTCTGTTCTGAGTGTCACATATTCTCTATATTTTCCATTTGTCCTGTTGTGTTTTTAGCTCCTAAGTATTGTTTCCATGCCATTTTCTTCTCTCTTATTTTCTCTTTGACTTCCTCTGTCCACCAAGGTGTCCTCTTTCTCTTGTTCCCAAGTCGGACTTCACCGCATGCTTCTGCAGCAGCTGTCTTTATGATATATTTGAATTTAATCCAGAGGGTTTCCAAGTCAGCAGGTCGTTCTTCTGTGTTGCTCACCGCTGCAGCAATAAGCCCCTGATATCTGGTCTTAATTTCTGGCTCTCTCAGCTTGTAGGTCCTAATGCTCATTTCTCCTGCTCGTTTACTTGGTTTCTTGTGTGATGTTGGACAGTTCCTAGGCTGAGCAACTCTTTCAGTTGTTCTTTTGATTGTTAGCAGGTAGTGATCACTTCCAATCTCTGGCCCCCTCCAGACTCTAGCATCTCGGACATATTTGAATGAGCTTCTCCGTACAATGGCATAGTCGATCACTGATTTCTCATTCTTTGTTGGTTCACATCTAGTGTATGCATGTATGCGCTTATGGGGGAACTTTGTGTTTGTAATGATCAGATTCTGCTCACTGCAGAATCTAAGGAGTCGCTTTCCATTGTCATTGAGAGTATCTTCTCCATATCTTCCGATAACTCCACCCCATCTAGCATGGTCATTTCCAACTCTGGCATTAAAATCTCCGAGCATGATAACTTCATCTAGGCAGTCATCCACTGTCCTTTGAAGCAGCTCGAAGAATTCCTCCTTGACCTCTGCTCTCTCATCCTCATTTGGCCCATACACTATGACCAGGTTGACTATGGTTTCTCCTTCTTTTAGTTTAACAACCATAATGCACTCCGAGACAAAGTTCCATCCCTTGATACTATCGTTTTGATTTTGGGCCACAATGCAACTGTCGTGAAACATTCTAAATCCACATATATAAATTAAAAGGTAAATGTAAAGCCTAACACATAAATTCAATAAAAGGAAAGAGAAATGGTAAAAGTACAGTGCTGTCACAATGGCGTATAAAAATCCCCCTTGTTTTCTACTTCGTCTGCAAATTGTAACGTTTCACGTTGATAGTAAAGCCTACTGCATCACTACACGCTTTCTACAATAAAACGTGTACTGTATTTCTAAGAAAACCTTGAGCTAGGCACACTGCGTAATGACCTAAATTAATACTTCCATTAATTTCATTTTATACACTACGTAACATAAACGGAAAGACAGATGAACTTAGGATAGAGAGAGAGGGGGGGGGGCTGAAAGCAGGAACGCATGCAACACGAACACGCGTCTCGCGATATACAATTAATGCCACCCTCCCCGCGCGAAAGGCCAGAGGCACTAACTTTTTTTCAAATAGACCGTGATAAAAAAACACTACAACTACGAGAGTTAGGTTTAAAAACCTGAAAAACGCTTATTAGGAAACATGACATTATACTGGTTTACGTTTGAAAGCCTGACAGTACAGCAGACACCCTAAAAGTTTGGAAGTGAGGAAGTGGTAACAGCACGACTATCCTAGAAGAAAATACATATTTTGAACGCCGCCACTTAGCTCCCTTAAAACTTATATATTTGGGTTCCTTAGGACTTGCTGACAAAGAATATGTTAAGTGTTACGCAAATAGTCTAGGAATTAACAAATTATAGCCAAAAGAAAATAGTGAGGGTGTCAGACAACAACAAAAAAAATAATCGCACAGTGGCATGTTTTGAAACCACTATTTTACGGGAAATGGGCCACCATGTAAAATCCTATTTGATTGGATAGAAGTAAATGTAAGGCTAAACACGATTAGTCGGACTTCAAATACTAATTCTTTGTTGTTAGGGGAAACGGTAGTAAGGGTACTTTTTTTTTAAAAGCTGTGTAAACATGGCCCGATTGGTTAGACCCGCCAATATAGTCAATTAGGAGCGTCAGGTCAGTGCCACATTTTAAAATAAACTTACTAAGAAACAGTGCGTTGAGAGCCAGATCATATTTTTCTAAATAAAAGTCTGGGACAGAGGCAGATCGGAATTTGTGCCATTATTCATCGCCAGTCAACGTATCTGTGTATTATTTCCATGAATTGTGGTAAGCTTGATATATTCGATATCTTTTTAATGAAAATTGAATGTAAATTGATAATTTATGTCTGTATATGTGCGTGGTTCAGTAGCAAACATGAGGCAAGGCCTAGATACTGCTCCAACCTGAACATAACGTGTCGGAGAAAAGTAAAACTGCATGGAATTGCCAAACAGTACACTGACACCTATCTTATTGACTAGATAGAACTAATGCTGGAATTGCAGAGGCGTAGTAACCATTTAGGAGGAGAATACTGGTGTAAATTGTTCCAGATGAAGCTAGCAGTTGGCCTACCGCTCTGAACTCAGTGTTTGTTATGTATTGCGTTCAGTGTGGAAATAGATTATAAATTAGTTATGAAGTAGGAGGTACCACCTTCTTGTTTCAGGGACTGTGGTCCTAGTTATTGAAGCAGCACCTGGTCTGAGTTTTGCTGAAATCCAGAGGCTGACAGCATACTCCTTGGTCCAGATAGCGACCAGTGAGGTGTCTCCAGAACACAGGAAGCAATCGAGCAGAGGAGTCTTTTCCTGCCGCCATCACGAAAGATAAGCTTCTGTGGCCAGAGTAGCTCAGTATTATGTGCCCCCTCAAAAATTGACATTTTGTTAAACACAGAGGGACAATTAATTGGTTCAAATGACAGGAACTGGGAACTTTTCCCAATACTATTTCCCCGATAATCAAACACTTGAAGTCATGATGAAAAACAACAACCAAGCTTGAACAAAACCAGTATTACCTCATATTACTACTGCACACTGCCATCAATGGTACCTATACCTTGTAGCGGTATGGCAGCTTGCGTACCCTGACAATCCACAGAGCTATGCCAGTGGGAGTTTTACTCCTGGTAGGTTTAACCAAGCTGGACTGGTCTGTGTGGGTAGGGGTCAGACAAAAGCTGGTACCCTGGTCCTCCAGGTTGGGGGTTTTAGCATAGGGCTGACATCCCTGTCTATGTAAAAAAAATAATGAAGTTACGGAAACAACATCAAATGAACAAACTTTGCTGCGGGATGGACATTCGGAGTCTGTGGCTTGTATGACTGTCAGTGGTGAAAGCCGAAAGGAAGCCACTGACATGAAAACGGATGTCCTGACCGCAAAACAGGATACAAGAATAGGATTTTGGAATGTCAGGACAATGTACGAGACAGGTAAACTAAGACAGGTCACGGCAGAAATGAGAAACTATAGGTTACACATTCTAGGGATAAGTGAGAGCAGATGGACAGGGGCAGGAAAAGTTAAAACAGCAACAGGAGAAACAGTACTTTACTCTGGAAGAGAGGATGGACAGCACAGTGAAGGCGTAGCCATTATTCTACAGAAAGGGATAGAAAGGACATTACTGGAATGGAAACCCATCAACAACAGACTGATACGATTGAGATTGAGAGGGAGATTCACCAACACTACAATAATACAATGCTACGCACCAACGAATGATAGCGATGAGGAGGTCAAGGATGAATTATATCAACAACTGCAGAAAGAATTGGAGGACACACCTAGATATGATCTTGTTATAGTAATGGGAGACCTCAATGCGAAAGTTGGTACACACAATACATATAATGAACGAACAATGGGGAAATGCGGCAGCGGAACAGCAAACGAAAATGGGGATAAGCTAATAAGTTTCTGTAGCATAAACAACCTGGTCATTGGAGGAACACTTTTCCCACATAAGGAAATTCACAAGTTAACATGGGAATCACCAAATGGTCGGGACAGAAACCAGATAGACCACATCATGGTTAACGGTAGATGGAGACATGCATTACAAGATGTGAAGGTAAGAAGAGGTGCAGATGTGGGAAGCGATCACCATTTAGTAGTTGCAAAACTGAAAGTGAAACTAAGAAGGGCTGGACCAACTGTAACTACACAGAAAAGGTTTGACATCAGCAAATTGAAGGACCCCCTTACCAGAAAAGCTTTTGCGGCCGACATTAAGAAACGATATCAATTTGCCAAAAGCCAGGAAAAGACATTGACTGATGATATAGACCAGAATTTTAACACCATTTCAACAATATATAAGGAAAGTAGCAAATCATGCTTAGGATTCCAGGAAAGGAAGAAGCAAGACTGGATAACACCAGAAACACTAAACACCATAAAGATGAGAAAAGAAATGAAAAGAAAGAAAACAGAAGCGAAGTCCCCCAGGTTAAAGCAACTATATAGCGAACAGTACAGTCAACTGGACAGGGAAGTTAAACGCCAAACCCGAGCCAACAAAAGGAATTTCCTAGACGATCTTGCAAAACAGGCAGAAGAGGCAGCACTGAGAAATGAACAAAGCACAGTATACAAAATAACTAAATTCATCAGCGGAAAACAAGGTGCAAACAACATTACATTAGTAAGAGATAAGCAAGGAAATCTCATTAAGACAGCTGAGGGGCAGGAAACAAGATGGGCAGAGCACTTCAGAGAAACTCTGAACAAGGAAATACCAGAGACACAACTGAATGTTCCTGAGGCTGAAAACGATCTAGATGTAAATACAGACATTCCACGAAAAGAAGAAATCATCACAGCAATCAAAGGGTTAAAGAACGGTAAAGCTCCGGGCCATGATAACTTAAATGCAGAGCTATTTAAGACAGATCCTGAGCTAGCAGCAGAACTATTAGAACCACTATTTGCACAAGTGTGGAAAACGGGGACAACACCATCAGAGTGGAACAAAGGAATAATTGTCAAATTGCCCAAGAAGGGAGATCTTTCAGACTGCAATAATTGGAGAGGAATCACTCTTCTCTCAGTTCCCAGCAAAATACTAGGCAGGATAATTATACAGAGAATTTCAAAGGCAGTAGACTACAAACTGAGGAAAGAACAAGCAGGATTTAGAAAGAACAGAAGATGTGTAGACCATATATTCACTCTCAGGAACATTATAGAGCAGTGCTCAGAATGGCAAAGACAGCTTTACATAAATTTTAGAGGAATAAGATGGACTACATTTTCAACATTGGAAGATCTGGAATATGCAGATGACATTGCACTGCTGGCACATTCACATCAACACATCCAGGAAAAAACGGATAGACTTAATAAATTTAGCCAGCAGGTGGGCTTGAACATCAATTTAAAGAAGTCTGAGGTCATGACGCTCAATGTGAGCAGCCCTGAGCCCATATCAGTAAGGAATCAGCAACTGGTACAGACAGATACCTTCACATACCTAGGAAGCATAGTAACACCAGACGGTGGGGCAGGCAAAGACATCAACATCAGAATGAATAAGGCAAGAACAGCCTTCTTTAGCCTAAATAACATCTGGAAGTCCTCCCAATACAGCACAAGCACAAAATTAAGATTATACCAGAGTTGCGTGCTTTCTGTGCTTCTCTATGGTGCGGAATGCTGGAGAGTCACAGAGAAGGAAATGCCAAAATTGTCCTCTTTTCACACAACATGCCTAAGAAAAATTCTCCGAATCTTTTGGCCGAATACCATCATCAACCAAGATCTGCTTACTCGTAGCAAGCAAGAGGACATGCATACCATCATAGCTGGCAGACGCTGGAGCTGGGTTGGTCATGTCCTCAGAAGAGACCCCGATGCCATCACAAGAACAGCTATGCTTTGGACCCCTGAAGGAAAGCGAAAGAGAGGCCGACCAAAAACAACTTGGCGGAGGACTGTGGAGGCTGAGATGCAAAGAATGAACCAGAGTTGGGGCACTGTACGAAGGATGGCCACCGACCGTGCAAAGTGGAATCAATTTGTTGTTGCCCTACAAGACGCCACTAGGCGTGATGGCCACTGACTGCTTTGACGGTCGGTGGTTAAGGATCGAAGAAGAAGACTACTGCACAAATTACACACATAGAATAATAATAATAAACTATGTCAATACAACGTTCATATATATAAACTGTGTACATAATACTTGTAATTACATTTGATTGTGATTCCTGGTTCACTGTGTAGTTGAATCAGGATACACATTATTGAAAGAATTAATACATATATTTTTAAACTTAAACACTTGACTCATTTAAGATAGTCTTATAGAGTGTTATATGTGTGTGAGTGTCACAGTGTTGTAAAGTGTTGTGGAATAAATTAAATTGTTTATCTGTCTGTTGTTGTTGTCACAACAACAACAGACAGATAAACAATTTAATTTATTCCACAACACTTTACAACACTGTGACACTCACACACATATAACACTCTATAAGACTATCTTACACTTCATCATTTTCATAACCCTAGACATTTAACGTAGTCATCACAATATTCCAGAATAATTCTGACTGAGGTATAAATGTGGTAGCAAGTAAGGTCATCTGTAATACACCACACTTATTAGATACAGATACCTTCACAGCTGATCTCAGTCAGTACACTAAGTTCCCCTATAAATATTTATAACATCCCATTTTACCACATATATTGGGGTCCTGTCCGGGATTTTGAATCTTTCCCTATTATAAATATTGGGGGTAATTCACTTCAGGGAATAATAAAAATTAAAAAGGTATCCTTGGGTGAAAATAAATAACGTTGAGCTCTCAGTGCCTGTGGTTGTCATTGGATATTTAGTTAGAGATTGAATTGTTTAGTTAGATATTGTTTACATTTACCTGTTAGAAAATGGCGGACCTGGCCAAATTTCGATCTGCTGCTGTGCAAACTGCGAAAGAGTTAGGAATGGACGGGCAAATTATGATTGCTTATGTCACTGCTGAATGTGACAAATATATTGAACGTGAGGAAAGAAGATTTGAGGCTGAAAGAAAGTTAGAGGCTGAAAAAGAAATTAAGAGGTTGCAGATTGAGGCTGAGGCTAAGAGGTTGCAGATTGAGGCTGACAAAGAGGCTAAAGCATTGGAGGCAGATAGTGAGATTAAGAGGCTCCAGTTGGAAGAGAAAAAGGCTGAAAGGGAAGCAGAAAAAGAAGATAAAAGATTACAAAGGGAACATGAGTTACGACTAAGGGAGTTTGAGTTTCAAGGCCATGCTCCTGACAATGGTGCCAGTCCCTTTACCTCCGATGCTACTGCTAGTCAGGGAGCCTCAACCTCAGCTATGAATTTTCATTTAGATCTTTTTGTTGAGAAAGACGATGATATTGAGAGCTATCTAAATAGATATGAACTATTAGCTACCACGTATGGGTTAGAGAGAGAAAGTTGGAGCTTAAAGTTATCTCAAGGGCTTCGTGGGGCAGCTTATGAAATTTTTGCCAAAATGAGCAGAGGTGATCAAGAAAATTATGACATGCTAAAGCAGGCTCTTTTGTTAAGATATGAAAAGAACGCAGAATTTTATAGGAAAAAATTTAGGAATGCTAAACTACTGTCAGGTGAAACCTATCACCAGTTCTCTGCACGGTTAGAGACATACTTGGAGAAATGGACTTCTCTGGGGAAAACCCAAGATCTTAAGGAAATGGTCCTTATAGAACAATTAAGAGAGTCCATGGCTCCAGACCTGAGAAAGTTTCTCATGGAACAAGGTGCAGAGAGGCTGGGTGAGTTACTAAATGTTGCAGAAAGATATCAAGCAGCTCAGGCAGAGGTATCAGGTAATAAAAAGAAACAGGTAGATAATTTTAGGGCACCACAGAACTTTAATAAATTTGATCCTAGAGATCAAAACAAAGGTAAGCACCAGTTTGATAGGTCCACAAAATTAAAGGTCCATATGTAGCGCTGTTAAGAACGTGGATGATGAAAAGGCAGAGGAAAATATTACATCCTCATACCAATATCTGAATGAGCTGACCACTCGTTTAAAAACTGGCTGGAAACTTGCCAATGAAAATTTGAGACAAGCCAGGAAGAAACATACTGCCTATTTCAACAGGAAGGCTAAGGACAGAGATTTGGCTGTGGGAGAGAAGGTACTGCTTCTTCTACCCGGTAGTCAGAATAAGTTACAAATTGGATGGCAAGGTCCATATACAGTTCTAGAGAAGGTGTCTAGAACCAATTATAAGATAGATAAGAAGGGGAAAGAAAAAATCTATCATGTGAATCTCCTGAAGAAATATTTGGAAAGAGAACATCAGGAAGAGACACACTTGTTGACCTTGTCCATTGCCATGGAGATGAAAAAGGAACCACTTTCATCATTTGAATATCCATTACACCCCTGTGAGACAGCGGCACAGGTGAAAATCAGTACCCATTTAACGAAAAATCAGAAAGAGAGAGTGCAACAGGTTCTAGATAATCATACAGAGGTGTTAACGGACAGACCGGGGCATACAAACTTATTGGAATATGATATGAAACTGATAGACCCCACACCTGTCTGTATGAAACCCTATTCGATTCCTTTTGCTAAGGAGAAAGCTTTGAAGGAAGAGATAGACTATTTGTTGAAGGAAGGAATTATTTCACACAGTGAATCTTCGTATAGTTCCAGTGTTGTACTCTTAAGGAAACCCTCTGGAGAACATAGACTCTGTATAGATTACTCCGTTGGTCATTACTGATGCAGCCATTTGAGTTTAGCATAGAGTATATATCTGGAAAGACAAATCTGGGAGCGGATCTTTTAAGCCGCCATCCGTGTGATGATAATCACCGTAAGCCCCCAGAACTAATAATAAATTTCTCTATGTGTATATAGAATTATAGACTGACATATAACGTCTGTTTTAAGAGGGGAGAATTTGTCGTGAAACATTCTAAATCCACATATATAAATTAAAAGGTAAATGTAAAGCCTAACACATAAATTCAATAAAAGGAAAGAGAAATGGTAAAAGTACAGTGCTGTCACAATGGCGTACAAAAATCCCCCTTGTTTTCTACTTCGTATGCAAATTGTAACGTTTCACGTTGATAGTAAAGCCTACTGCATCACTACACGCTTTCTACAATAAAACGTGTACTGTATTTCTAAGAAAACCTTGAGCTAGGCACACTGCGTAATGACCTAAATTAATACTTCCATTAATTTCATTTTATACACTACGTAACATAAACGGAAAGACAGATGAACTTAGGATAGAGAGAGGGAGGGCTGAAAGCAGGAACGCATGCAACACGAACACGCGTCTCGCGATATACAATTAATGCCACCCTCCCCGCGCGAAAGGCCAGAGGCACTAACTTTTTTTCAAATAGACCGTGATAAAAACACTACAACTACGAGAGTTAGGTTTAAAAACCTGAAAAACGCTTATTAGGAAACATGACATTATACTGGTTTACGTTTGAAAGCCTGACAGTACAGCAGACACCCTAAAAGTTTGGAAGTGAGGAGGTGGTAACAGCACGACTATCCTAGAAGAAAATACATATTTTGAACGCCGCCACTTAGCTCCCTTAAAACTTATATATTTGGGTTCCTTAGGACTTGCTGACAAAGAATATGTTAAGTGTTACGCAAATAGTCTAGGAATTAACAAATTATAGCCAAAAGAAAATAGTGAGGGTGTCAGACAACACACAAAAAATAATTGCACAGTGGCATGTTTTGAAACCACTATTTTACGGGAAATGGGCCACCATGTAAAATCCTATTTGATTGGATAGAAGTAAATGTAAGGCTAAACACGATTAGTCGGACTTCAAATACTAATTCTTTGTTGTTAGGGGAAACGGTAGTAAGGGTACTTTTTTTTAAAAGCTGTGTAAACATGGCCCGATTGGTTAGACCCGCCAATATAGTCAATTAGGAGCGTCAGGTCAGTGCCACATTTTAAAATAAACTTACTAAGAAACAGTGCGTTGAGAGCCAGATCATATTTTTCTAAATAAAAGTCTGGGACAGAGGCAGATCGGAATTTGTGCCATTATTCATCGCCAGTCAACGTATCTGTGTATTATTTCCATGAATTGTGGTAAGCTTGATATATTCGATATCTTTTTAATGAAAATTGAATGTAAATTGATAATTTATGTCTGTATATGTGCGTGGTTCAGTAGCAAACATGAGGCAAGGCCTAGATACTGCTCCAACCTGAACATGACGTGTCGGAGAAAAGTAAAACTGCATGGAATTGCCAAACAGTACACTGACACCTATCTTATTGACTAGATAGAACTAATGCTGGAATTGCAGAGGCGTAGTAACCATTTAGGAGGAGAATACTGGTGTAAATTGTTCCAGATGAAGCTAGCAGTTGGCCTACCGCTCTGAACTCAGTGTTTGTTATGTATTGCGTTCAGTGTGGAAATAGATTATAAATTAGTTATGAAGTAGGAGGTACCACTTTCTTGTTTCAGGGACTGTGGTCCTAGTTATTGAAGCAGCACCTGGTCTGAGTTTTGCTGAAATCCAGAGGCTGACAGCATACTCCTTGGTCCAGATAGCGACCAGTGAGGTGTCTCCAGAACACAGGAAGCAATCGAGCAGATGAGTCTTTTCCTGCCGCCATCACGAAAGATAAGCTTCTGTGGCCAGAGTAGCTCAACATTATGTGCCCCCTCAAAAATTGACATTTTGTTAAACACAGAGGGACAATTAATTGGTTCAAATGACAGGAACTGGGAACTTTTCCCAATACTATTTCCCCGATAATCAAACACTTGAAGTCATGATGAAAAACAACAACCAAGCTTGAACAAAACCAGTATTACCTCATATTACTACTGCACAAATTACACACATAGAATAATAATAATAAACTATGTCAATACAAAGTTCATATATATAAACTGTGTACATAATACTTGTAATTACATTTGATTGTGATTCCTGGTTCACTGTGTAGTTGAATCAGGATACCCATTATTGAAAGAATTAATACATATATTTTTAAACTTAAACACTTGACTCATTTAAGATAGTCTTATAGAGTGTTATATGTGTGTGAGTGTCACAGTGTTGTAAAGTGTTGTGGAATAAAATAAATTGTTTATCTGTCTGTTGTTGTTGTGACTTACACTTCATCATTTTCATAACCCTAGACATTTAACGTAGTCATCACAATATTCCAGAATAATTCTGACTGAGGTATAAATGTGGTAGCAAGTAAGGTCATCTGTAATACACCACACTTATTAGATACAGATACCTTCACAGCTGATCTCAGTCAGTACACTAAGTCCCCTATAAATATTTATAACATCCCATTTTACCACAGCAACCCACGCCCCCTTTAGCTCTTTCAGACATGGGTACACCACTGTAGAGCAGCGTGTTGCCATCGAGATCCATGACTCCTTGTCCTTTTTTCTTTGTTTCCGTTATAGCCAGGATTTCTAGTTTTGCTTTCCTCATCTCTTCCACCAGCTCCTCTTCCTTCCCATTTATACTTCTTGTGTTCCAAGTTCCATAAGTCGTAGTCCGTAGTCCGTTCCTGTTCGTCGCCTTTAGAATCAGTCCAGTTTTCTCTCTTGTGTTGCTAGTAATCGTGATTTAAAGCAAACAGGTGATTGGCCTGTTGTGCCTTTGCATGGTGGAGGGGCTGCCTCCTTACGGCCTCGGGGTGTGTTGATATCAACGTTGCTTAATGTATACTTTTGTGTGAAAACATGGATTTGATGCACTGAAGCTATGTACATTTCTCAATTTTCATTGAATGTCCCAAATTCATGTTTTCCACGATATTTTCAAAGCCTTTGTTATATTTTCCCGTCTTTGCATTTAAGTGGCCTCTTACAGATTGTAATGTCAATACTTCTCTTGTTTATCCATAATATTTTGATATCTCGTATATAATTCTTCTTTCGCAGATTCTTCTTTGTCATTAACTGGCGCATACCATTGTATTATAT
Source organism: Oreohelix idahoensis (assembly GCA_024509875.1). Lineage (NCBI taxonomy): Eukaryota > Metazoa > Mollusca > Gastropoda > Stylommatophora > Oreohelicidae > Oreohelix > Oreohelix idahoensis. The sequence goes on from JAMPIV010003800.1 coordinate 118,857, forward strand.
TCGTTTGTATTTTCTTTTCTGTAGTTTTGAATGTAGCTTATATTAGTGTAGCTAAGTAGTAAAACAGTTTATAACAAGAACTAAAATTAATATATAGGAATCAATGATGATGTGAGGAAGGGGGGTGGTCTGATGGGGTGCTTGTATGGGCTGATGGCAGATAATTGGTGGATTTGATGTTGTCTCGGACACACACCGGGCTTTCTCACCCCTTTTCACCTTGTTAACAACAGGTTAGTTATGAGAGACTTCATTTTAGTTTGGTTATTGTTTTTTTTTTAAATTCATTTGTTGTTATTGTTTGTTTGTTTCTTGGAAAAGGGAGGTAACACAAAAAAACATTCATACATATTTAGTTTACTTCTTCTTCCTCGTTCGCCCTGAAAAGGACGGTGGTTGCGTTGTGTCTGTTTACAACGTAGCTGTGATATCTGCACCTTTCGGTCGACACATCCGACTTCTGCACGGCATTTTTTAGGACCGGGTTTGCCTTCCCATTGCGATCCGTGCTCGCTCAGCCAGCCTGCACTGCTGCAGACTGTTTCCAGGACCACCACGTGGAGGTGGAGCACGGTCTTGACCAGCTCTGGTTCGCTGGTCCTGACGCAGGCAGTCAAGCTATGAGTCGCTGACTGCGGTCTCTATTGCTGCGTCTTGAGGTCCCATATTTAGTTTTGATTTACTCTATTTGGACTGAGTAGAGGGGGGAGGAAGGTTCTATATTTGGGTATTGGATACCTGACTAAATTTACTCGAATTAGCACACCATATGTCCTAATTATAACCCATCAAGGGTTGAACGGGATACTTAAAAAAAAGTACAGCTAAGTCCATAAGAAATGGAGAAAATGTAATTGAGAACATCAGTTGGCAGGACACTCGATGATGCTCCGTAGGCCTACTCATTTCTCTTTTTCAGCGATTGTACCGTTACCTCGCAGCAGCTTCAAAACCTGACTGCTGTAACAGCTTCAACACCTGCCTGCTCTAACAGCTTCAAAACATGCCCGCTCTAACAGATTCAAAACATGCCTGCTCTAACAGCTTCAAAATATGCCTGCTCTAACAGCTTCAAAACATGCCTGCTCTAACTGCTTCAAAACATGCCTGCTCTAACAGCTTCAAAACATGCCTGCTCTAACAGCTTCAAAACCTGCCTGCTCTAACAGCTTCAAAACCTGCCTGTTCTAACAGCTTCAAAACCTGCCTGCTCCAACAGCTTCAAAACCTGCCTGCTCTAACAGCTTCAAAACCTGCCTGCTCTAACAGCTTCAAAACCTGTCTGTTCTAACAGCTTAAACACCTGCCTGCTCTAACAGCTTCAACACATGCCTGCTCTAACAGCTTCAACACCTGCCTGCTCTAACAGCTTCAACACCTGCCTGCTCTAACAGCTTCAACACCTGCCTGCTCTAACAGCTTCAACACCTGCCTGCTCTAACAGCTTCAACACCTGCCTGCTCTAACAGCTTCAACACCTGCCTGCTGTAACAGCTTCAACACCTGCCTGCTCTAACAGCTTCAAAACCTGCCTGCTCTAACAGCTTCAAAACATGCCCGCTCTAACAGCTTCAAAACATGCCTGCTGTAACAGCTTCAAAACCTGCCTGCTCTAACAGCTTCAAAACATGCCTGCTCTAACAGCTTCAAAACATGCCTGCTCTAACAGCTTCAAAACATGCCTGCTCTAACAGCTTCAAAACATGCCTGCTCTAACAGCTTCAAAACATGCCTGCTCTAACAGCTTCAAAACATGCCTGCTCTAACAGCTTCCAAACATGCCTGCTCTAACAGCTTCCAAACATGCCTGCTGTAACAGCTTCAACACCTGCCTGCTCTAACAGCTTCAAAACCTGCCTGCTCTAACAGCTTCAAAACCTGCCTGCTCTAACAGCTTCAAAACCTGCCTGCTCTAACAGCTTCAAAACACGCCTGCTGTAACAGCTTCAAAACCTGCCTGCTCTAACAGCTTCAAAACATGCCTGCTGTAACAGCTTCAAAACCTGCCTGCTATAACAACTTCAACACCTGCCTGCTGTAACAGCTTCAAAACATGCCTGCTCTAACAGCTTCAAAACCAGCCTGCTCTAACAGCTTCAACACCTGCCCGCTCTAACAGCTTCAAAACATGCCCGCTCTAACAGATTCAAAATATGCCTGCTGTAACAGCTTCAAAACCTGCCTGCTCTAACAGCTTCAAAACATGCCTGCTCTAACAGCTTCAAAACATGCCTGCTCTAACAGCTTCAAAATATGCCTGCTCTAACAGCTTCAAAACCTGCCTGCTCTAACAGCTTCAAAACATGCCTGCTCTAACAGCTTCAAAACATGCCTGCTCTAACAGATTCAAATCCTGCCTTCTTGTAAACTCAGCCTCAAACCCTGCACGCTTGTAACACAGCCCCAAAACCTGCCTGCGAAGATTCCTCCGTCTACTACTCTCAGACAAACATGCGCGCGTATTGGCATCACGTATTGCGAGCCCGTCGACTGACAACAGCTTTTGCTGTTGCCGGCGTTTTATGTACAGGATTTGCTTACCAAAATGATCCCGTTTTCCATGTTCGCTCCTAGGCTGGTCAAAAGCGAGAGAAGGGGGAACAGGTCTCGGAGAAGATCGGCACCGATTCTATCAGACCCACTTTAAACTCCACAGCGGAAAAAGGGTCGCGTTCATGCTGGAAACTTTTCTGTACTTATTTATATAAGCTAAAACTCTTACGCCTTGTTATAAGGAGCAAACGTAAACCAAAGGAGCCCGCCAAATCATACTTTTCGATTACTGGACTTGACCAGGGCATTTACTTAAGTGTAGATACCAATGATAATTCTACATGCACATCTTATTACTGAACCTTAAAATAAAATGTAAGTTTTTTTTCGGAGAAGGGTTCCTTATATAAGAAGGAAACGCGCCAACACGTAAGTACGTCACGTTGCATGTTTGTTGATACCATAGCGTGCTCTCCAAGTTGCCTGTTTGGATGTTTTTAGATTTTGTGTAAATAATAGGAAAAGCTGCTTTCGAAATATATAAGATACCGGCCATGAAAATCATTAATTAACTAGAGAGTTAGCATTGTTTTTACCCATGTCTTTCTCACTTTTTCTTCTCATTCTCATCTCCATCTTTCTGTCTATTCTTCTCGCGTTTGACAGAGCTACTCATAAACACAACGAAGCCTCACATAATTTATCTGTAGTATCAGCACGAGCCAGTTTGTTGCATACAGATAACTGTACAAGAATTGATGCCGAGTAGATTTAAACTTTTATAATAAATAACGACATATTCATGTCATAAATTGCTGTCATTAGGCCTGACATTCCATGACTGTTTAATAATCGGTGATGCTAGAGCATCCATTATCTTCACTTCGATAGTACGCAGTGAGAATAAAGAAATTGGATTCACTGAAAAAGCTTAGCGATCGCAATTCAAGAAAACATGCAACAGATGTTATTGCTATGTAGCACGATGCCAATTACAGTATTTACACATTAGATGTTTGCAGTCCTAGGCTATAAATATTTTACTAAAGTTGCTTTATTTTGTTGATATGGCGGCATCTTGTCGATGTCTGAGACAAGAACCAGGGGGTACCACAGTTAAAAACATTCCGTTTACCGTGACCTTTTTTCCCCCCTGCTGGAAGGGAAGAAACTCTTATACTGTTTTTGCAGAGGAGTGAGAAGTAAGAAAGAAGTTATATCCAAGTGCCAGAAAGAGGGCATCTGATATTTCTTTGTTCGTGAGCTCTCACGACTCGCATGTATGACATCAGCCTCGAGTGAGCAAAGTATGCCACGTCTAGTAGGGCTCAAGTTACCTCTCCTTGCAGAAGCACGGGCTATTAAGAAAGGAAACAGCTGGCTAGGCACTCATATGTGGCTATCTGGGCAGCGACCCCGAAACTGCACATTTCAGTTAGGTGGCTTGGTGTTGTGAATTGTGAGCCCCCAGTGTTCAAACTGTATCGGTTGTATTACATTTTTATAGGCATAAAAGTAAATCAAGAAGGGGCGCTCATGTAAAAACTAGAAATACAAACGATTTCGCTAACAATTTCAGCCAGAAATTGAAAATGATCGAAAGACAGATGTGAAACCGTCCACTGTGCAGCGTGCGACCTGTAAACATAATTAGTACAGTCACAGCAGACGAACAAAGAGCAGAAGGCAATAACGTCTGCTCGGGCAGGAAGTTCTCATTACTAAGATACGAAGAAGAAAAAAACAACACAAACATACACACAAGCACACTATGATGAAAGCAGAAAAAGAACTTAGGAAAACAAAATAACAAGAGAATTGTGCAGAAACTTGCACTTATTGTTATTACTGCCTTTTTTCCCACTTATCTATACACGTATATATAGTCATCTGTAGTGGATTTGATGGTATTGTATGGTTGATGTTACCTAGTGTGATGCATGAGGTCAGCTGTGAAGGCTCCTGAGATAAATGTAGCTGTGAATTTACAGAAGGCCCTTCTTGCTACCACTTACGACCTCAGACATATCTTTTTTTACTACTGAATGTGGCTACGTTAAAATCTAGGGTACTGATATGTAATGTGTTGTGGTAGATTACATACACACACACAGATATTTAATAAGTCTAATAATATTAATACAATTTATAATACACTGAACTAACTCAAGCTGTTTAAATTTTTGATATTAAATTTTCTTTAAGTTTATTTGTTCTGAACCAAGGTTTTATTTTGGTCAGAACATATGAAAGGTTTTGAAATTATGAATGAAATGCATGAATATATGTCATAATAAAATAGAAAATGTGTACATATGTATTTCAAATGACTGGTTAATAGTAATTATCTTAAGATAGTCCCAGGAGAACTTATTTCTATATATGCTGTTGGGGTGATATCATCACTCCCTGTCTATGACTACCAAACATTGTCCATTCACTGATGGGAGTAATACAAGTTTTATTTCCCCAAAATTTTGTGGGTTCTAGTGATGGTAATATAGTTGGTGTGTTAGTTAGTAAATAAGTTGGTGAAGGTCCAGCAGGCCAGACGCTCACGTATCTGGACTGAGTAGTTCTGGTGCTAGAATCTGGTGGCCCCACCTCTCCGTGCTTGGGGGCAATATAAGGCTGCTCTGACAAAATACTAGACTGCACTGGTCCACACTTGTATTTATCAACACAGCATTTGACACCACTTTGGTGCCAAACAGAAACTCACACTTCTGCAACAAAAGTATTGGGTCATGTGTCAGAACTCTACCTCCTGAGCCACTTCTACACACAACACCACACAACAACACCGCATAGACGGGGTCAGATCTCTCTGACCATACAGCACATCTTACCAAGTTGGTTTCACATAGTACTAGTTCCCCAAGACTACATATTCTGAAATATGTTCATTAGCTTCCTGCTATTGAATAAGATAGGTGATATGTTCCACTGATCTCAACACTTGATCCGCCCTTCATAATCCTTGCTGGCGTTTATGTATTTTGTTTGTCTCTAGACCCTGAACTTGGGCTGGGGATCTAGAGCGAATCCTTACTTGTTGTAAGGGATAGATTTTGATATGGCAGTATCAAATCACTCGAAACATTAAACAATATTAAAATATACAAAGAAATACTTTCATTCTTACCAGAATTATGAATAGAGAACACAGTTATATTCTAGCAAAACTCAGCTGAGCTGCTGGCTCTAGTATGGCGTCCCTCTAAATATGGCAATTAGCTTCTGGGAAATACACCACTGAAGAATTACTGTGTCTACTACTGGACAATTTATTGTTGAATGGCAAAAATGCGCGTCTGTGCGCCGATAATATGATTATCTGTGGCCAATCACCGACTTTCCCCCTTTCAAATTTCAAACCTCCTACCAAAAGTCAATTCAGTCATACCTCAGTCAAGTATGTATTATTGTCTGTTGGTCCGTCTGTCTCTACCTGCTTTTTCATAAAAAAACACGCTTGGTTCTACATGCCTTTTTACACGAATCGGTCTCTAAAGTTATTTTTAGCCACAATTTTCCACTATTTCCCCCTCTCTTTCATTCTAACTAGATTTTAGCACTTGAGTCTCAAGGCCGCAATTTTTGAAAATTAGTGACATTTTTTAAACAGTGCAGTCGCTCGTCTGTTATGAACAACACAGTCTTTTGTCAATATCTTCATTATTATCTATCCGTCTGTATAAATGAAAGCATATTATTTCTCTGCTCAAGATGATCTATCCGACTAGCTAGTTTTTATATTCCTAACATTATTATTAAGAAAAAGTTACTTTTTCAAGGTTAGTTGTTTTTTTTTTTGAAATATGTTCGAGCATCTTCTGTAATGCGTTTGCCGCTGAATTCAAATAAAAGGACTAAGTATCGTAAAAGCGTCCAAGAAATGACTGTTGCGTATAATAGCTAAGGTCCCTTTTGTCCATTTCTTTACATTGTGTCAACTTGGGGACGTGAATTTTTTTCCTTTCCCCACCAATTGCGTCTTTTTAGCCTTGCTAGTTTCAAGCACGTGTTCAGTCATATTTTTTCTTTTTGATCTCCGTTCCCTCCCGTCTCCAAGGGTAAACATTTTGTCTTCACGTCTAACAAGTTAGTTTCCATGGCGGGTAGTGAACCGCGGCATGGGCGATCATGTCTTCTAGTAGCTTACGCATTATTTTTATCCCTACATTTTATCTTTGGAGATATTTTAACGTTGTATCACGGTTAAATTTATCACACCATCACTATCATCATTCTCTTTGTGTACACGTAGGAAGCTTGCACGAATGCCATTTTGCAGAGGTTGTTTCTGCAGCAATTAGTTTAACTTGATGAGGCTGACAACGCCATGCACAATCTCTTACTAGTTTTTTTTTTTACGATATGGCTGCGGGAGCAGTAGTCATAGTCTTACGAGTGGTCTCATCAGACTTCCCCCTTCCCTCCCACAGGAACCACAAACACAAAGCACATAAGCAAAAGAATGCAAATTCACGTTAAGCTTACTTAACAATATCATCCGCGTAGTGGTTATCAGCACACAGTTCATCTTTAACAATGTATATATTCTACGGGGTGTTCACACAAATTAGCATGATCGGGAAAGTTATTTATTTAATTTACTGTTTGTTTTATCTCACTTTTGTGTTTGTTCTTTAAACGAGTGCACTGACATAACTTATTTGTGATTACCCGATCCGCATGCTTAAAACCTGCTTTTGTCGCCATCTTTGGTAATCTGAAATCAGGAATTTATTAAGTGAAATCAGCAGGTTTAAAATATCTTTAATAAAGAATTCAAGAAGACGTCTGGGTCATCGCGTCAAACACGATCTACATCATTTAAAGATATTTCATAGTCCGTTTACAAATTTTTTTGTGAAATTAATATATCGCAGTTGAAACAACGTAATGTAACCATTCCTACCGATAATTTGAATTTTCTTTTCGTTAACGACTTTATGGGCACCCTGAATTATAAATTTGCGATTTCATTTGTGTTTGTTATGAAAAGTTTGCTCTACTTAAGCAAAAACAATGTAAACAGACTTTGAAGCTGTGTGTGTGTGTGTTTGTTTTTTTAATTAATTAAAAAGAATACATTGATTGCATGTTCTCGAGTGCATTTTAATTGTCTCTTCATCCACTTCATTCATACTTTATCTGATTGCCATGGTCTAAACAAGAATGGTGGATTTGATTGTCTTTCTCTTTTTATTGTAATTATTTTATGTCGTGTTTGTGTTTATTTTGCACTGAACAAGGCCTTGTTAACCGACACTTTCCTACTTTTGTTATTGTGACTCTGTGAAAGTACGGTACTCATATTTTTATGTTAAATTGTACCATTGTTTAATAGTTTTTACTACAGTTACTCACATTTATTTCAGTCCCAAATTCTACCGGCTCAGCGTTGTCTGACAAACTGCTGACTTCTTTAGCATGCAGATTCTGGATAGCAGCAGCAGACGCTAGAAAAGTACGGAATGACGTCACCAGTTGATACCTTGTACCAACAAAACCAGTTTCTCAACTGGATGTATTTAACATTGGCGGACCAGCCCATACATCCGCACAATGACCGCATCAGTCCAAACATATACAACAACGATGGCAGCAGTACCAACACAAACGATATGTGGCCAATGGATCATTACCAACTGGCCGGTCTTAGTTCTAAAGGGGGAACAGGGACTCAAGCCTTGTCTTCTTGCAGCGGAAGCTTTGTAAACGGCAGTTTGCATTCCCTAACCAATGGGAATATTCATTCCCTGAATAATGTAAGCTTTAAGAATGGAAACGTTCAATCTTTTGCTAACGGCAACATCGTGAATGGTAACTTCCAATCAGTGCATTCTCTGAGCGGCAGAAACCTTCAGTCACCACTGACAAGCATGGTCAATGTGAATAACCTCATCAAGACAAATGGGCTATCCAGTCACAGCGTATTTACTGAACCCTGGTCAAATCCAAGACATGGCTACAACAGCATGAACTCGGTAAGCAGTATCTTGAAACGTATCTTATTTTTATCTTTCTTCATTAAAAAATATATATATATATAAAGTTTAGCACAACTAGTTTTGCATTCTTGCATAATTTTATTATTCCATTAATCTGTCGTATACCTCTTTTACTAAATGGACTTTTCTTCTAATGACCATCAATTGTGAAATGTCATTCCTTCTATGCAGTTTTCTTTACCGCCGGGATGATTTCTTTTGATATATGTTTAGTATTCCTCGTTGATCGTCTGTTTTCCGCTTCTTCTTCTTGTTTCACTATTTCATTCCTGGATAAGCACATGCCTTCAACAGCAGTTGGTCCGCTTGCGGGAAGCCTGAGACAACAGCATTTTATTTTCTCTTGAAATTAGGATTTTTGAAGCAATGTGTTTCATATGAGGAGGTTGCTGGCTCATGCAAAATCTTTTTTTAAACGAGACACTTCGTAATGTACAGTGGTTCACTTCATTGTGCTCCTATAAATTTGTCATTCATATATGCCGGAATTAATAGAATACATATTTGGTTTCATAGGTCACCCCACATTATCTTAATGTAGCTGTATGTGTATGTAGTTTTTTAATTATTGTAAACATACAGAAGTAAATTTTTGTTTTCCCAAAAAAATGTCTGGTAGGTTATTTTTAGCTTCACTTGTTATTGTTAGCACTTAACCAGAAGGATATACAGGTAAAGGTAGTCCCACAGCATATTTTGTTGTAGGGGAGGGAAGTGTTAGAGACTTCACCATACAAGGTCTCAGCTAGTACATCCAGGCAACCATTTAAAGCTGAATGGACTAGAGCGTGATGCCAGCGAACCCTGTAATGTTGCCTCGAGAAGCTTGCGTTCTAACCACTCAGCAACTCGAGGCTCAGAAAGGCTATAAGCTTCTTTTAATTATTAATGTTTTCTAATGTGTCTATTTTACTTTTCGATGGAGAAAAAATCAAAACGTGAGATGTATATGCAGGGGGTCTACACCTAGTCACATTTTCCCAGGGGTCTGTGGTCACACTGCGACACCTTGCCCAAACAGTATTTTTACTTACTTACTTAGTCGTTCCTTTTCTACCATGGAGTGTAGAGGTTTGCCAGAGCGTCATACAATCATATCGGCTGTCTTCCTCTAGGCCTGGTTCCAATCTAGTCCTCGCTCCTTCAGAGATTGTCTAATGTTGTCCTGCCAGCACACTGTGGGTCGTCCTGGAGGTCTGAATCCCTGGCTTTTGGTTTCCCATATTTGTCGTGGTAGCCGATTTTCTCCCATTCTGCAGACATAGCCAAATCATCATAATTGGGACTGTTCCATTTGGGTCTGCAGGGGCTTGGTTTTGAAGCAATGTATATTTAGCAGTACATTTAATAAATGAAACATAAACATCTTCAGAACCATGTCATCAGTCAGAAGACTGGTCTTTTGCTATATTTTGAAAATCTGTCACTGTAAATTTGATGTTTATCATCAAGTTTAAAGCGAGATACCACTGGAACATTAAACTGTATAGACATTTTAAACGAACGACGCAACAGAGCTGCTAATTTACTTAATATTATCGTGTGTGCTGTTGGATAGTTCCATCTTGATAAGTATCCAGTGTGTAGTGGGTTTGATGGTATTGTATGATGGTGATATTACTAAATGTAATGTATGAGGCCAGCTGTGAAGGCTCCTGAGATAAAATGTAGTTGTGAATTGTCAGAAGGCCTTTCTTGCTACCACTACGACCTCACACTCATTTTTTTTTTCTTAATGAATGTAGCTATGTAAAATGTCTAGGGTAATGATATGTAATGTGGTGTGATAGTTATGGATACACCCAAAGATATTTAAGCAGACTAATAATATTTAACAAATATTATAATACACTGAACTAACTCAAGAGTGTAAAATTTTTGATAGAATTATATTACATTTATTTGTTCTGGATCAAATTTTATGTTGACCAGAACTTTTTTTTAAAAAAATTAAAAAAATTATGAAAGAAATGCATGGAACGTTACATAATAAATGCAAGAGTGTACATATATAAGTACTAGACTAGTTAGTTTTATTAAAATGTTCTAGTAGTCATCTACTTGGGAGGATAGTTAATGCTTGTGCTGTTGGGGTGGCCTCATCACACCTGTCTATATTGACTACACAGTGTCCAGTAAATTACAGGAATTTTATGGGGTATTAGTAACTAAAAGGCGTTGGTGAACTTCCAGCAGACCAGAGGCTCACTCAACTTGCATATGTAGCTCTGGTGCTGAAATCTGGTGGTCCCACCTCTCCGTGCTGGCGGGCAATAATAGTGGTCTCTGTCACAACGTACTGCACAGATACACTCGAGTAAAATCACCAACTGAATGGACACCGCCTTGTTGACAACTGAAACTCACAGCTCTGCAATCAAAGTATTGGCTATGTGTCAAAATTCTATTCTCTACCCACGTCTGGACACAACACGGACACAACAACCACATCATACAGACAGGTCAGATCTCTCTGACCAAACAGCACATTTACCATGGTGGTTTTACATCAGATAGGTCCTCCCAGACTATAGATTCTGAAAAATATTTATTAGTTTCCTTCCCTAAAAGTGGATAGGTAATATGTTTCATTATTCTCAACACTTGATCTGTCTTTCCTAACCCTTGCTGGAGTTTATGTATATTGTTGGTCCCTAGACCCTGACTTGGGCGGGGGGTCTAGAGCAAATCCCTACTTGTTTGTAAGGCTAGATTATGATATGGCAGTATCAAATCACTCGAACATTAAACAATATTCAAAATATACAAAGAAATAATTTCAATCTTACCAGATTATGAGTAAAGAACACAGAAATGCTAGCAAAACTCAGCTGAGCTGCTGGCTATAGTATGGCGTCCCTGAACTTATTTCACTTTCTTTCATTTGGAAATCACCACACTTTAAAATACTGTGTCTATCATCGAACAACTATTGAGGAATGGCCCCACTTGCGCGTCTGAGCGCCGATAAAATGATTGTCTGTGGCCAATCACTGCCTAGGTTTATTTCAAATTCAAATTTCCTACCCTAAAGTCATTTCAGTCATGCTTCAGTCAAGTATGGATGTTTATCTGTTAGTCTGTCCGTCTCTACTTTTTTTTTTTTTTTTTAAACGTACTTGATTTTTGAACCAACCTTTCTCTCCCCTCCAAAATTTTGTCGTTAAAAGTTATATTTAGACACAGCTCCCACCAATGTCCCTTCGCTTCCCTACTAAGTAGATTTGAACACCTGCGTCTCGAGGTCGTGTTTTTTTGTGCAAATAGCGACACTTTTTATTCCATACAGTCTGTCGCTGATGTGAACAACACTGTCTTTTGTCATTATCTTCATATTATCTATCCGTCTGTAAAATTAAGAACATATTAGTTCACTGCTCAGAATGGGCCATCCGGCCAGCTAATTTTTATATTCCTAACATTAATATTACGAAAAAGTTACTTTTTAATTTTTGTAATATTCCAAACATCTGCGTTCTGCCGCTGAATTCAAATCAAAGGCTTGGTATCGCAAAAGCGACCAATAAATGACTGTGGCGTAACATATCCAAGGTCCCTTCTGTCGAGTTCCTTACTTTATGTCAACTTGGGAAACGTGACTTTTCTCCGTTCTCCCCCCCCCCCCCCAATTGCGTCTCCTTAGCCTTTCTAGTCTCACGCAATCTTTCCAGTCATATTTTTTCCTTTTTATCCGCCGTTCCCCTCCTGTCTAGCAAGTCAATTTTTATGGAGGGTGATGACCCGCGGTCTGGGCGATCATGTACTATCAGCAGCCTACGCATTATGTTTTTATCCTTACATGTTATCTTTGGAGGTATTTTACCGTTGTATCTCTGTCAATTTCACTACACATCTCCCCACTTGAAAACATGCCTATGGCAAGTTCCAAAACCAGCGATACACATAGGTAAAATTACTCCTCACGTCTGCCACTACTCTAATTTTGATCACAGGGGTGCCGACTGAGGAAATCTGCACCGACATTCAATTTACGGCTTGCATAAGCGACTGGTTTCAGTTCCCCATCAGGTGAAGATGATCTTTGCAACAAAGCCCCTCCTAGTCCTACATTACTTGCATCGGTTCTTAAGACAAAGTCCTGTGTCAAATCAGGCAGTTTGAGAATAGGCTTGCTAGTGAGTTTTTCCTTTAACTCTTGGAACGCTAGTTCACATTGTGCAGTCCAAATAATTTTATCTGGAAGTCCCTTGCGAGTCAGATCAGTCAGAGGAGCACAAATAGCGTTAAAATTCTTGATGTATTTCTGATAAAATCCGCATAACGACACAAATGATCGCACGTCCTTTTTTGTTTGCGGCCTAGGTGCTCTCTGCAGTTTTTCCAAGTTCTTAGGATCAGGGGTCATATTACCCTGATATACAGTGTGTCCCAAGAATTCCAACTCTTTGCATCCAATACAACATTTTGTTGGCCTAGCAGTTAAGTTCGCCTCCCGAAGTCTATCAAACAACATCTCCAGAGCTTCAATGTGTTCTTCAAATGTCTCTGTGGCGACGAGAATATCATCCATGAAATTCGTGATACATGGGTTATTCAGGGGATCCAACAATTTGCGCATCATCCTTGAAAACACACTCGGAGCATTTTTCAGTCCGAATGGTAGCATATTGAATTCATAATGTCCATCCGAAGTGCTAAAAGCCAAATAAGGTCTCACTTCAGGCTTCACTGGGATCTGGTAATAGCCTTTACTAAGATCCACCTTTGAAAAGTATTTTGCCTTGTTCAGTCTGGCAAATAACTGTTTTGTGTCTGGTAATGGATCCACTTGTCCTTCTGTGACAGCATTCAGTTTCCTGTAATCTATGCACAGTCTGTGTTCCCCAGACGGTTTTCTCAACAAAACGACACTAGAACTAAAAGATGATTCACTGTGCGAAATAATCCCCTCCTTCAACAAATACTCTATTTCTTCCTTCAATGCCTTCTCCTTCGCGAACGGAATAGAATAGGCTCTCATACAGATTGGGTTTGAGTCTACCAGTTTCATGTCATACTGTAGCAAATTTGTATGGCCTGGTTTATCTGTTAATACATCTGTATGTTCCTCCAGAACCTGTTGAACTCTCTCCCTCTGGTTTTTAGTCAGGTGCTTACTGACTTTTACCTGTGCTGCGGTTTCACAAGGATGTAATGGGTATTCATGTGAGGTGAGTGGTTCTTTTTGCATCTGGGTTGCAATAGCCAAGGTCAATAAGGGGGTGCTTTCCTGGAGTGGTCTGTCCAGATACTTCTTTAACAGGTTTACATGATAAACTTTCTCCTTCCCCTTTTTGTCAATTTTATAGTTTGTTCTAGACACCTTCTCTAGAACCGTATATGGACCTTGCCAACCAATTTGTAATTTATTCTGGCTTCCGGGTAGTAGAAGCAGCACCTTCTCTCCGACTGCCAGTTCCCTGTCCTTTGCCTTCCTATTAAAATATGCTGCATGTTTCTTCCTGGCTTGCTTCAAATTATCATTTGCCAGTTTCCATCCAGCTTTCAAACGAGTGGTCAGTTCGTTCACGTATTGATACGATGAGGTAACAGTCTCTTCCGCCTTCTCATCTGTCCAGGTCCTTAATAGAGCTTCTAATGGACCTTTTATTGGCCTCCCAAATAGCAGAGTTGCGGGAGCCATCCCGGTTGAACTATGTGGTACCTCCCGGTACGCAAACAATGCGGCGGGCAGGAATTGATCCCACAGATCCGGTTTTTTTCGTGTGCCAGCTTTCTCAGGATAGAAATGAGAGTCCCGTTGAACCTCTCTACCTGGCCGTTCCCTTGTGGATGGTACGGACTACAATGAAAGTGTCTGGCTTGAAATAGCTTAAAAACTTCTTCCGTTAGTTTCCCCTTGAACTGAGAACCATTATCCGTCAAGATTTGATGCGGGAATCCTAATCGGGTAAATATTGTAAGTAGTGCCTCTGCTACATGTTTTGAATCAATTGATGGCAGGGCTACCGCCTCTCCCCACATAGAACAAGTGTCCACCAGAGTAAGGATGTAACTGTTCCTCCTCTTGGTCCGAGTGAGAGGTCCTACAATATCCACTGCAACCCTCTCAAAAGGTGTTCCCACTATGGGCATTTCCCCTAGAGTTGCAGGAGCAGTCCAGTGCTTTGGAGCTACCCTTTGACATTCTGGGCAGGATTTGACATATCTTTTTATATCCTCCGTTATCCCTGGCCAGAAGTAATGACAAGCTATACGCTGTCCTGTGGCGCTGATCCCCATGTGACCACTGAAGGGAATCGCATGCCCGAGTTCCATCACTTTATCTCTATATGAAGTGGGAAGAACCAGCTGGTTGTGACCATTTGTTCCAGTTCCGGCCTTCCTGTATAAGAGTTTGTTCTTCATGAAATATTCCCCCTTGCTCGGAGGTGTGTGGCATTTGGGCAATTTTTTAAAACAGGGCTTGAGTGTCCTATCCTCAGCCTGCGCCTTCCTCATCTCCTCTGGATGAGCATTTATAGGTTCACCTTCTTCCTCCTTCTTCTGTGACCTGGTCTGCACTGTCGCCATGATCACAGGTTTCTCGGGATTCCCCAAGAAGACGTATCTACACCCCAATATCAGAGGGTAGATTGGTTCATCTATCACTGCTGCTCTGATTTCTCCCTCCACATAGCGAGTTTTCACCTTTATCCTTGCGATGGGAAGTGTCATGAGTGGTATGTCCTTAGTCGCCCCTTGTATTTCCACTGTTTCTGTGGTATACTGACTTGGGTCCACTAGGCTAGACTTCACAACTGAATCATAATCCAAACCTGTATCATAAAGGCACCTTATGGTGACCCCATTACAAATAACATCCTCACAAACTGGGGGGTGATAAGGTTCCTGTTGTCCATTAGGATTAACCTTTAATCTTCGCGTCCCCGACTTCATTGCAGCAATGTTTGAAGGTTTCCTTCTACAAAATTCGGTGTTATGGTTATCCTTCTTGCACCATTTACACCATCTTTTTCCTTGGTTCAACGGTTTTCTTTCATTGAACTTTTGGTCATTGAACTGTGAGTTTCTGTCGCGATAGTCATTTCTTGGCCGCTCAAAGTTTGTCCTACCTTTATTTCCCTGCTCTCTATTATCAAATTTATTAAATTGCTGTGGAGCTTTAAAATTGTCTATGTGCTTCTTTTTAGCACCACTTACCTCTGCCTGAGCTGCCTGATACCTCTCAGCAACATTTAAAATTTCCCCCAACTTCTCTGCACCTTGTTCCATGAGAAATTTTCTCATGTCTGGAGCCATGGACTCTCTCAATTGCTCAATCATGATCATTTCTTTAAGATCTTGGGTCTTCCCCAGAGCCGTCCATTTCTCCAAATAGGTTTCTAGTCTAGCAGAGAATTGGTGGTATGTCTCCCCAGACAACAGTTTGGCATTTCTAAATTTCTTACGATAAAATTCACCATTCTTCTCGTACCTTAATAACAAAGCCTGCTTTAACATGTCATAATTGTCTTGGTCTTCCCTGTTCATTTTGGCAAATACTTCATAAGAAGTACCTCTCAATCCCTGTGATAGCTTTACACTCCACCTCTCTCTCTCTAACCCATATGTAGTAGCTAATAACTCAAAACGTCCTAGGTACCCCTCTATGTCATCGTCTTTTTCAACAAAATGGTCTAAATGAAACCCCATAGCTGAGTTTGAGGCTCCCAGACTGGGCGTAGCATCTGAGGCAAAAGGGCTGGCACCATTTTCAGGAGCCGGGCCTTGTAATTCCAGCTCCCTTAGTCGTAATTCGTGCTCCCTTTGCAACCTTCTATCTTCTGCCTCCCTTTCGGCAGTCAACCTTTTTTCTTCTGCCTCCCTTTGCTGTCGTTTGTCTTCTGCCTCAATCTGCAGCCTCTTAATTTCTCTATCAGCCTCAATTTGTAACCTCTTCTCTTCAGCTACCTTTCTATCTTCCCTTTCAATATATTTATCACATTCAGCCGTTACATATTGAATTAAAATCTGACCATCCATTCCCATCTCCTTTGCGGTCAGCACAGCAGCTGATCGGAATTTTGCTAGCTCCGCCATACTTTTCAGACAATATAATAATATACAAGCTAAATCTCTAACCAGTAAATACACTAAGTACTTCTTATGACTATAGTCTAACTAATTCTAACTAACCAGTTAACTAATTAATTATCACTGGCTGTGAAGATTCACCAACTTTTATCTGCAGGGACACTTTTAATTTTAAAGGGAATTTCACAATTTTTTTCCCCTAATTTTATTTCTCCAACCAGGAGATCCTAATATTACTGTTGGGCTAATTATCCCTGGACAAGACCCCAATGTATGTAGTGGGTTTGATGGTATTGTATGATGGTGATATTACTAAATGTAATGTATGAGGCCAGCTGTGAAGGCTCCTGAGATAAAATGTAGTTGTGAATTGTCAGAAGGCCTTTCTTGCTACCACTACGACCTCACACTCAATTTTTTTTTCTTAATGAATGTAGCTATGTAAAATGTCTAGGGTAATGATATGTAATGTGGTGTGATAGTTATGGATACACCCACAGATATTTAAGCAGACTAATAATATTTAACAAATATTATAATACACTGAACTAACTCAAGAGTGTAAAATTTTTGATAGAATTATATTACATTTATTTGTTCTGGATCAAGTTTTATGTTGACCAGAACTTTTCTTTAAAAAAAGGATTTAAAAAATTATGAAAGAAATGCATGGAATGTTACATAATAAATGCAAGAGTGTACATATATAAGTACTAGACTAGTTAGTTTTATTAAAATGTTCTAGTAGTCATCTACTTGGGAGGATAGTTAATGCTTGTGCTGTTGGGGTGGCCTCATCACACCTGTCTATATTGACTACACAGTGTCCAGTAAATTACAGGAATTTTATGGGGTATTAGTAACTAAAAGGCGTTGGTGAACTTCCAGCAGACCAGAGGCTCACTCAACTTGCATATGTAGCTCTGGTGCTGAAATCTGGTGGTCCCACCTCTCCGTGCTGGCGGGCAATAATAGTGGTCTCTGTCACAACGTACTGCACAGATACACTCGAGTAAAATCACCAACTGAATGGACACCGCCTTGTTGACAACTGAAACTCACAGCTCTGCAATCAAAGTATTGGCTATGTGTCAAAATTCTATTCTCTACCCACGTCTGGACACAACACGGACACAACAACCACATCATACAGACAGGTCAGATCTCTCTGACCAAACAGCACATTTACCATGGTGGTTTTACATCAGATAGGTCCTCCCAGACTATAGATTCTGAAAAATATTTATTAGTTTCCTTCCCTAAAAGTGGATAGGTAATATGTTTCATTATTCTCAACACTTGATCTGTCTTTCCTAACCCTTGCTGGAGTTTATGTATATTGTTGGTCCCTAGACCCTGACTTGGGCGGGGGGTCTAGAGCAAATCCCTACTTGTTTGTAAGGCTAGATTATGATATGGCAGTATCAAATCACTCGAACATTAAACAATATTCAAAATATACAAAGAAATAATTTCAATCTTACCAGATTATGAATAAAGAACACAGAAATGCTAGCAAAACTCAGCTGAGCTGCTGGCTATAGTATGGCGTCCCTGAACTTATTTCACTTTCTTTCATTTGGAAATCACCACACTTTAAAATACTGTGTCTATCATCGAACAACTATTGAGGAATGGCCCCACTTGCGCGTCTGAGCGCCGATAAAATGATTGTCTGTGGCCAATCACTGCCTAGGTTTATTTCAAATTCAAATTTCCTACCCTAAAGTCATTTCAGTCATGCTTCAGTCAAGTATGGATGTTTATCTGTTAGTCTGTCCGTCTCTACTTGTTTTTTTTTTTCAAAAACGTACTTGATTTTTGAACCAACCTTTCTCTCCCCTCCAAAATTTTGTCGTTAAAAGTTATATTTAGACACAGCTCCCACCAATGTCCCTTCGCTTCCCTACTAAGTAGATTTGAACACCTGCGTCTCGAGGTCGTGTTTTTTTTTGTGCAAATAGCGACACTTTTTATTCCATACAGTCTGTCGCTGATGTGAACAACACTGTCTTTTGTCATTATCTTCAATATTATCTATCCGTCTGTAAAATTAAGAACATATTAGTTCACTGCTCAGAATGGGCCATCCGGCCAGCTAATTTTTATATTCCTAACATTAATATTACGAAAAAGTTACTTTTTAATTTTTGTAATATTCCAAACATCTGCGTTCTGCCGCTGAATTCAAATCAAAGGCTTGGTATCGCAAAAGCGACCAATAAATGACTGTGGCGTAACATATCCAAGGTCCCTTCTGTCGAGTTCCTTACTTTATGTCAACTTGGGAAACGTGACTTTTCTCCGTTTCCCCCCCCCCAATTGCGTCTCCTTAGCCTTTCTAGTCTAACGCAATCTTTCCAGTCATATTTTTTCCTTTTATCCGAGTTTATTCATAATCATCATACACGTCAAAGTCATCATCGTTGTGACGAAACAGACAGAACATCACAAATTCGATCATTCCTTTTATTCTTTTCATCCATGCATTATTTTACTTATACGCCTTCATATACCGGTAATTATCTTTTCCACGGAAGGGCACTCCCGACAACACTCACACGTTGTAGGCTTGACCGCATGTGAAATTTTATCAGTATGTGTATAAAAGGTTGCTTACAATACTACACAACAAGGCAATTGTTATGGATGAAAATAAAAAAAAGGAATGATCGAATTTGTGACGTTCTGTTTCGTCACAATAGACATCCAGCTGGAACGAGGCTGCAAAGGCGCCGCTGCATGAGATATGCTTCCCCATCGCTCCTCTGAGAACTTCCCGACCCACTAGCGCTGGAACCAGAGTCTGTTCTCCTTCTTTCCGTGATAATCATCATCTTCTTATTCATTTCAGCTCCCAATAGACCAGTTTCCTTCAACAAATACACGCACGCCTTCCTATCCTGTGCTATCCTTCCATGATCTTTCCCTGTCTTCTTTATTTCCTTCATGTTTATGTCTAATTTTCTTCTGCGTGAGCATTTCCTCTCTAATTTTCTTCTGCATGAGCTTTTCCTCTCTAATTTTCTTCTGCATGAGCTTTTCCTCTCTAATTTTCTTCTGCATGAGCATTTCCTCTCTAATTCTCTTACCCTGGAAGTACCAGAACAATGACGGCCCTATAATACCATCAGTTGTTTTTCTCAATGTGCGCCCTATCCAATTCCAGCGACATCTCCCCACATTTTGTTCTTATGGTATTTATGTAGTTCTTTCCAACAGTTCCATACAGGTCGTCTTATCATACTATGTCAATCCTTCTGACTGCAAGCACCAATTTATGAAAGTTCGTATCTTCCTGGCTTTCACTTCTGTTCTTTGTGTTTCTGTGTATAGATTTTGATCGGTTGCTTGTGGGCTTCTACATTTACTATATCTTCTAATTGTTGGAGAACTCGGTACTTATTGGATATTGTAAACGTAAATGTTTTTTTTTTTTTTTTTGTTCCTTGATCTCTGAGATACCCAACATTAAACTCTTTTCTGTAGGTATGAACTGTTGTATGTCTTGATTATTCTGTATTTTGGCTATCAGACAATGGTGATCTGGTGCATCTAATCTTCTTCATATTTTTTTTCTGCGTCATGTATTGATGACCTACATTTATAATTTTTTTTTTCTCATATATAATCGTTGTGATTTCACATTTCTTACTTTAATGTTTTGTTTTGGTTTAAGAAAATCCTGGTTTGGAATAACGGGGGGGGGGGGGGGGGTTTGTTTGGTTAAAATAATTTCGCGTGATGCCTGTGAGCCATCAAGGATTTATGTTTATCTCTTGAGGGGTGCGCTTCTGCAGGCGCGATGAATACACTCATTCTGGTTTTCTATCCTAAGGTCTGGTGATATCCAGATTGCGTTGTGCATTTTTTTTTTTTTATGTGGAAACATGCTTCTTCCTATAGGCAGTAGATTTTAAGCACAAATATTTATGAATATTTCTTCATTTTCGTTCATTGTCCCAAGTCTTTTTTTTCCAATGATTTCTTCACATCCACTATTATCTTTTCCCATCTTTGCAAGTTCATAATGTCATGTCATATCTGTTTAGAAGCTAACTTATTAATCTACGTATTCTGTTAAAATCGCATCAGAGTTCGCATTCTATAAAGTTTGACACAATAACATCTAAAACGTATGACAACTAGTTCCTGTCACCCCCTAAAATCGTTAATGGTGCTTGATTCTGGATTCACTGCTGATACTTTCATATCCAAATCAATGTTGAGCAACAGGGGTGGTGGTAACCTCAGGCATGTTTGTGTAACCATCTGTTATTCTGACAATGTTTAAGCTTCTGCGGCAGAAGGCTCTATTATTATCAAAACGTTGTCCTTGTACACCACAGTCTTATAAAATATGCCAGTTTGTTTCTGTCAACTCTGTCGAAGACTTTACTCAAATTCACAAAACCGCTATATTGCCTATTTCGTTATAATCAATGACCATCTCGTAGAGTGAACAAAGCATCAATGAATCACCTTCCTTTCCTACAATCAAACTGCGCGTTACTTACGCGATGTTCTTCTGATAAATTTATGCTCTGCTGAAATATCTTCTCATACATTTTACCTGCATGACTCAAGAGCGAGCTGCCTCTGTATGTTCAATGGTCTCTATTGTTACCTTGTTTCTTCCAGACTGATATTATTATGGCCTTCTGCCAGTCTTCCGGGACTATTCTTTCTGCCATTAATAAAAATTCCAAAATTTTGTGTCTATAGTTTTCCACCAGCTCACTGGTATTCCGTCTATTCCTTCTGATTTTCGTCTTGGACTGGTCATTTTTTTTTTTTTCTCTAACCAGCGGCACTCGAGCTTTCCAGCTCTTTTGGCCCAATGACATGTCATTGCGAGGCTGGGGGGTCAGTGGACTTTCCCTCCAACCCGGTCAGGAGCTTCGCTCCTTCCTATCCACACGGGATTTATGTGCAGGAGCCGTTCAGGTTATTCAGTCAAATTTCCGGTCGTAAACATTCCTTCAAACGCTGACGCCCGGGTTTGAACCATGAAAACCTGGTCGCCAGTACAACGCCGTAGCCATTACACCAGCGCTGGACTGGTCATTAGAACTGCTTCTATTTCATGGAATATATTTGGTTCTTGTTGTTAACTGTTTATCTGGGCAAATATGTTGTCTTCTAGGTTTTCAATAAAATAAATACATAATGAAGGAGTGCTAAATTGGCAGTGCATGCTTTCACGATTTACTTTCACAGCAAGGCCATGGCGCTTTTTGAATGGTCCTTGGTTCGACTCCCGGTAAGGCTATCATTTATATTTCTTTTCTATTGTTTGGTGTTCTCCTTTCTGTCCAACGAGTGCCTGTTGATTCCCTATGTCTATTTATAGATTTTCAATTCTAGTTTTCAGTTGGATTTAATAGTACTCGAAAATAGTCTTGCCATTTGGTCTTCCTTTAGGTTCCACAAAATACTGAGTTTCCATTTTACTCTTTTGTGGAATAGTACTGAGGATTCTCACTAAGGTCTTCTGTTTCTCTTATCTTTTTCCAAGATATCACTTGACTGTCTAACTGCTCGCTCGGCTTGCCTTCTTGCAGTCGATATATTTTACTGTTTTACTTACTTACTTAGTCCTTCCTCTTCTACCCTGGGGTGTAGAGGTTTGCCAGAGAAAGCGCTATAATATCCTATCGGCTGTCTTCTTCCTGGTACGATTCCAATCTAGTCCTGGGTTCTTCAGAGATTGTCTAATGTTGTCTTCCCAGCGAACTCTGGGTCGTCCTGGAGATCTGGATCTCTGGCTCTTAGTTCCCCATATTTGTCGTGGTAACCGATATTTTACTGTCCTAAGTGTTAAATATGTCCTACTCTGTGGGTCGGAAACATAGCATGTCACCAAGAACGTCACGTCCTAAACGCAATCACCAGCAAATACTTCCGTCACGTTCTCTGGGCCACACGGCCAGATTTAATAACAAACACAGACTTCGGAAGAAAACAGACCAGACAATAATCAATACATCTGGAGGTTAAAGAAATAATGTAAAGATTGAAAGGATAGGCCCTTCGGAAACAACGAAATAATATACCTAACTTTGCACTGGACTGGAACACGTGGGGAGAGAAGACTAAGAAGACAAAAGCAAACTGTGAGAGGAACAGTAAAAGATGAATCAAGACAATGGTATCCTTATATTCTTCTTCTTCTTTGATCCTTAGCCGCCGACCGTCAAAGCAGTCAGTGGCCATCACGCCTAGTGGCGTCTTGTAGGGCAACAACAAATTGATTCCACTTTGCTCGGTCGGCGGCCATCCTTCGTACAGCCTCCACAGTCCTCCGCCAGGTTGTTTTTGGTCGACCTCTCTTTCGTTTTCTTTCAGGGGTCCAAAGCATAGCTGTTCTTGTGATGGCATCGGGGTCTCTTCTGAGGACATGGCCAACCCAGCTCCAGCGTCTGCCAGCTATGATGGTGTGCATGTCCTCTTGCTTGCTCGAGTAAGCAGATCTTGGTTGGTGATGGTATTCGGCCAAAAGATTCGGAGAATTTTTCTTAGGCATGTTGTGTGAAATGAGGACAATTTCGACATTTCCTTCTCTGTAACTCTCCAGCATTCAGCACCATAGAGAAGCACAGAAAGCACACAGCTCTGATATAATCTTAATTTTGTGCTTGTGTTGTACTGAATCCTTATATGCCGTGCTGGAAAAGACGACGCAAAATAAAAACCTGTAACTAGCAACAACTGCAGCCTTATGTTCCATGGGGAACAAATACGAATGATAATAATCTCGACGATGATGTACTTTACTGTTTCCCATACTTCTCCTACACACATCAAAACAGTATTAACTTTTGTTAACAGTAATAAGTGTAATGCTTGTCTCAACATCCCCTGCTGTTTATGCTTCAACCAATACTTTCCAAGCACTCTGTTTATGCTTCAACCAATACTGTCCAAGCACTCTGTTTATGCTTCAACCAGTACTACGCAAGCACTCCGTTTATGCTTCAACCAATACTTTCCTAGCACTCTGTTTGTGCTTCAACCAATACTGTCAAAGCACTCTGTTTATGCTTAAACCAGTACTACGCAAGCACTCTGTTTATGGTTCAACCAATACTATCCAATCACTCTGTTTATGCTTCAACCAATACTGTCCAAGCACTCTGTTTATGCTTCAACCAATACTGTCCAAGCACTCTGTTTATGTTTCAACCAGTACTACGCAAGCACTCTGTTTATGTTTCAACCAATACTGTCCAAGCACTCTGTTTATGCTTCAACCAGTACTACGCAAGCACTCTGTTTATGCTTCAACCAATACTATCCAAGCACTCTATTCTTCAACCAGTACTACGCAAGCACTCTGTTTATGCTTCAACCAATACTGTCCAAGCACTCTGTTTATGCTTCAACCAGTACTGTGCAAGCACTCTGTTTATGCTTCAACCAATACTGCCAAGCACTCTGTTTATGCTTCAACCAATACTGTCCAAGTACTATGTTTATGCTTCAACCAGTACTGTCAAAACACTCTGTTTATGCTTCAACCAATGCTATCCAAGCACTTAGTTTATGCTACAACCAATACTATTCAAGCACTCTGTTTATACTTCAACCAATACTATCCAAGCAACATGTTTATACTTCAACCAATACTATCCAAGCACTCTGTTTATACTTGTCGTGATTAGATAGGCTTGAAAGTTATTTATGGTCCCGCCTGAGTAGAGTGGATGGTGATAAGTACGTGAGAAATAAAGGTGTGAGAAATAGATTTCACGAGTGAATTGTTTATGGAGAAGATCTGTCTCTGGAATGAGAAGTTTCGCTAGTCCAGCCTATCTATACGACTATCTTTTAGTACAAGACAATCTTGCCCTCCTTATACCTAAAAATACAACTCCTGAATATATATAATTTCCAGTGTTTTTATCTTCCAAATTGGCCCCAGTCCCTCTAATAATTAAATTTTTTAAGGAGGACGCCTACTTTGGTGGTTGATTCCTGGATAGACAAATGTCACCTCGAATAGTTAATGTAGAAAAAAACCGAGATCTTGTGTTCACAGTAAACAGCAGAAACCACTCCCAGGATAGGGAAACATCTGGCTGCTAAAAAAAACTGGTATTTATGATGATGAAGGTAAATCCTATCGGCTGGTTCTGTGGTGAGTGCCGATTTTGAAACTTGCTGGATAAATCCGCTGATACTACTGTCAATAGTCAGATAGTAATGTTATTTGTGTTACGCCACAGTGGGCTGATACAATGGAATAAATATTTTCTGGTGTTTATAGTCCAGTTAAATTTACTAATTAAATGTTTATGTGTCTCTTTGGCCAATCCTGTTCACAACTGAACTTGGGGACGTGTAAGCCAAGAAGAAGACCGCATTAATCCAATCATCACATGGAGAAGAAAAAAATAGACCGCTGGTCGCCCTTGATCAGGTCTGCTTAAGAATACAGAAACATTATGAAAAAATGCTACTAATATATATCTACATATATGCACACGGAAGGGGACAAGACGATCTCTTATCCTCTCCGTCAGTCCTGATTAAAGTTAAAAGGCACACGGTGTCTCTAGCCTATTCCTATCCAGTCAGCTTTCGCTAGCACGGCGTCTCTAGGTCAGGTGAAGGTATGCACCTTCCCCGCTCCTTTGCGCATGCGTTAACGATCAGCGTACAATGTCAGTTATTATTTAATTACCCATACGCGCACTTAACAAATATCACCTGTCGTTAATAGCTATTACATTGTCGGCGTTTGTGGGTCGTCGTATGGTATTAAATAACAGTCACTTACTAAATTTACACAAAATGAAATATAACGTGAATTCTATTCTGTCACTTATCAGTCACGCCTAGTGTATTAATTAGTCAACTAAAACGTCTCTTCTTGTGTGATAAAGCGGGTGGTAAAATTATCATTAAACTGAACAACTGGCAAACAGATAGCTACGCGTTATTATTTCACTGGTCTTTAACAGCTAGACTTTAAGTGAATTATAATGATAACCTTTAACACTTTAACACGCTTAAGCACAAATTTATATTACTAGAAAATCAGAATGAAATCCTCACGAAGGCTATTAACACACTTTCCACAATGGTTCTAGACTACGTGTTTAGACTATCCGAAAAATTCTGAGCAACAACTGATAACTGTTTTGGGAAGACACCGTTTATATACCATCCTGGTTATCTACTCTCCAGAGGATGCTAATTCTCACACTTGTGCATACCAGAGAAATCAGAAACCTAAATTCCAAAGATAAAAGGTTTTCGCGGTCGCTCTGTCGGACGTTGCTACTCGACAACAGAGACTTAAACCGTGTAACGGGTTCCCGTAGATTTGGCCCGCTTCTGGAGATCACAGAGTTATCTCTCCTTGTATGTATCAAAGGGTACTCGGGGAAAATATTTTTGCCCGAGCGACTCATTTCAAAAGGTCCGGTGTTATTCCACCTGCGTCTGCTGATATCCGATGATTGACAGATCTGCTCGCATGAGAAACTCAGGTAAACAATCTTGATTCGCTCCCTGTTATGACTGGCAGGTCGCGACAGCTGGTAAACTGTTAGTTTGTTTACGTCTCAAGAAAAAGCGGCGCGGATTAAAAATGAGTAAACACAGGCAGAAAAATGCTTGACTTTTACTAGCAAATCATAGAACGCTAACGGGATTACAGGGCTGTCAGATACTGTAGGCTATATTTCCATTATACGTCACAGTACTTCAACCAATACTATCCAAGCACTCTGTTTATGCTTCAACCAATACTATCCAAGCACTATGTTTATACTTAACCAGCACTGTCCAAGTACGCCCGTTTGAGATTGTTTACCAGGTTTGCTGGTATAAGACAACAATGAAATGGTCGTAATAAACTAGTCAACATCAATCATCGAAATCATTCATCTCCTTTTGGAGCACGGAGCCACTATTGCAGCTGGCATCCTTGCAGGAAGCCTGCATCATAGACTTTACTCCTGAAGGCAATGGTTTCTGTAGTAATTTGTTTTAAATAATGAAGCTGCCAGTCTCTTGCATACTCTTACATTTGTTGAATTTTACGACATCTCTGAAGGAGGATTTCACGATTTACTTTCACAGCAAGGCCTTGGCACCTTTTGAATGGTCCTTGGTTCGATTCCCGGTAAAGCTATCATTTATGTTTCTTTTCTATTCATCAGAATTCGAAAACTACCCCATTCTATAATACCCTTATCTCTCCCGTCTTTTGGTTATAAATAAGAAACGTTTTGGTTTGGTTTAAGAAAATCCATCCTGGTTCGGAACAGTGCTGATGGGGAAGTAACAGTAGGGGTTTGTCGTCTGTTTGTTAAAATATTCTCGCGTGATACATGTGAGCCAACAAAGATTACTGTTTATCTTTGGGGAGTGTGCTTCCGCAGGCGCGATAAATAGATTCATTCTTTCGCTCTGTCTTTGATAAGAAACAAAAAAACCAATAAGGTTGTTGCAAGCAATATAAAAGTGTATTCACCCGTCTCTTTGTCTCTATCAATCTGTGTGTCTGTCTCTCTATGTTAGTCTTGCATATCTATCCGTCTGTCATTCATAGGTACTGTCATTCCGTCCGTTCGCCTGTTTTCTGTCTGCTGGATCACTGTAAGTATATGTCTAATCAGAGAGATGGAGAGAGAAAAAGAGAGAAAGAGATAACGCAAGAACAAAATATTTGTTTCATTAGGGTAAAGAAATGGGCTCTTTCGCCTTTTTGACATTTCCGCCATTCCCGAAGTGTTTTCAAACTAAAACATTCTTAACTTTTTACAGCAAGAAGTTAATATTAACACTGCATTCACTAATGTAACACACAGACATACATCCCGAGAGTGGTGAGGAAGAGAGGAGAGACAAGGGCAGAGGGATTTTTTAAAAAACGTGGCCGAATCTAGTGGGCGTAAACTGAACATTGCCCACTGACCTCCGACTCACAGATATGATCATAAATGATAATCTCTGTTAATGACTCCGGCGAAGAGGATGGATAAGGATACTGATAAATATTGTCCCTGTCCACGTATTGGCTTTCCTGTGTTCATGTATAATTACTTTCCCGCATTTATATTTGACGGTTACCTACCAGCTAATACCGGTCACATCTGCGCATCAAGGCCATGTTTGTCGTATTCCTTATCCAACTTTTAATGCAGCGTTCTCAGTCTAATTACTTTTTTTCTATCCGATTTGTTTTTCATTCTTGTATATCTTGTCCCTTCCTCCCATCGCTAGGACATCTTTCATAATCCATTCTTTGCTTTGTAATTTTCTCTTCCTGTACCGGTATATCCTTTCTTGTTCTGTTGTAGTTCCTGTGATGTCTCTGAGAAGGCAAAGTACGAAAATGACTACTCATTCCACAAGCATGTCGTAAAATGAAACTAATATAAGGTTGCCAACCTCATCATGTAAAACAAATTACTACAGAAACCACAGCTTTGGTGTAGGCTTCCCCAAGGCGACCATCTGTAACCATGGCTCCATGCGATATGAAGGGTTTAAAACAAGAGAAGATTATGATAATATATCGTGAGTTTCTATTATCTCCAGTGAGCTAAAATGAAACCTTTCAATTCCTATTGTCTTATTGATGCCAACACAGAGCATCGTGTGTAATTTCGTGTGTTCACGGAATTTAATTTTTTTTTAAATGTATTCCAGTACACCATCTTGCTGCATCACGCATATTTGGATGTTTGGTATACTTTGGTCTGTTATAGTTTTTATCCCTCATACCGCGGTCAATTTTGCTGCAGCCACCTCCGTTGTTTAGAAATGTCGGTTATGGCTTCCGATAGTCTTCGTTATGATTGTTTTTCGCTTTTTAAAAAAAAATCAAATGACTATAATTTATTAATATTGGTTAATATTACTTTAACGTAAATCTTTCCCGTTTACTTGATCTTCTGTAACTTTTTTTTTTTTAATTATTATCTCTGTAGCAGCTCGGATTTGTTGTTGATGTTGTTTTTATCTTCCTTATATGTTTTAATTTTAACGGACTTGATTTTAAAAAAAAAAAATAAAAAAAAAAAAAAAATAAAATTTGGCCAATCAATGCCCGCTTGTACAAATTCGAGATTTCAGTCATTCATTCTCATCACAATCTCTCGTAAGCTAGTAACAAATATCTTTCTAGGACACATAAATAAGACCAGGCTACTATGCCTGCTCACTTTGTAAAATAACGATTATCCTTCGTTCGTTCGTTTGTTAAAAGAAGGATACACTACGCTAATCAGCTTGGTGCCAGTTTTAGAACGTTTTGCAGATCAAGTTTCGAGTTGTCAGATTGCGTGCGAGTTGCTTGGACTCTTTTTCCCCCCTTAACCATCTAGACATGTGCACATCAAGAGCACGGGTGAAATGCACTTTTTGAGCTGTCTGAAATAAGGAATTCTTTGTGTTGACGATACAACCGCCAACGCAGAGTCGTGCTTCCTTTTTTGCGTGTTAATCTTCTCTACAATCTCTAATTTTGTAGAAAATTGCATTAGCATTCTGTTCTGGCTCTTCTTCGTGTTCTTAGTACAGGGTGTCCTAAAAGTTACTGTGCAGTAAAGTACCTCGTACAACTTTGCAGTACCACGCAGAAGTTTCTTCTACAGCAGATGTTGGAAATGTCCACCATGGGCCTCAAGACATGTCTGAACACGTTTCTTCATATTGTCGAAGGCCACGCCTAGGGTAGAATGGACAACTCTCACATCAAAACCGCTACTCTAGTCTGCCGTATATTCAAGTGCACAGTAACTTTTCGGACACCCTGTATATTCTATATATGTTTTTTCCAATCGGTTGTAACAACCAAACAGTTAGAGTAGACAGTTTTATTCACTGTAGGCCTGTATTCCATGTCAAGATGGTGCAAGCTACCTCCAAGATGAGCAGTTTCAGAAGTGGGTTCGTGTTCCATAGGGAAAGAAAAACAAAAGGAAAGGGAATTAATAAATGAATGTGTATTGTCCATTTGCTTTTGTCGCATAAAACGTCTCACTATTTGCACCATGAAACGTTTGTGTGTGTATTTTTTTTTCACCCCAAATGTTCCTTTTCATCTAATTTGAATTTTATTTCCCTCAATGTTCAAGTAACGTTTACTTTCATATTAATTATTACTTCCGGGCAGAATTGTTGATGCCTTGTTTCTCCACCCTGGTAGATCAATCAATCAACACTCTTTAGAGCCCCGTGGAGCATAGGCAAACACATGCCAAGTCCTCCTGTCACGTGCCATCAGCTCAAGTTCTTTCCACGCTTTCCTCATCATTTTTATTTCTCCAGTTCTCTTCTCCGTGTGTTTTTGGTCTACTTCTGCCTCTCTTTCACTGGGGGTTCCAGAACAAGGACTGCCTTGTAATGCTATCAACAAGTTTTCCTCAATGTGTGTTCTCTGCTAATCCCATCTTGTAAAATGGCTTTCATTCGTTTGTTCATTCGTTCTTTTTTCCATGTCCCAGTGTCCAGACGAATATACAACAGGGCCTGTATCTTTTTAAATCTTTTTTTTTTTTAAGGTAAAAATCTGAGTACGGTAATTTTAATTGAGCTCATAATAATTTTGAAGCATTTTTCACTGCGTACTGAATCTCTCTCTCTTTCTCTCTCTCTCTCTCTCTCTCTCTCTCTCTCTCTCTCTCTCTCTCTCTCTCTCTCTCTCTCGCTCTCTCTCTCCCCCATTGTCTTTCTGTCTCTCTGTTAATTTTCAAAATATGACCACTCTATTTCAGGACAAGGGAGCAGGATAGAAAGATAGGAAACAAAAAGTACAAGATAAAATAAGAGGAGATGGGGGTAAAGTTTCATCGGTGGTAAAATAAATATGCATGAAAAGAGAATAAGAGAATTAAGAATCTATAAACACATGAAGATTACATTAAACAAGAGAGGGGGAGAGAGAGAGAGAGAGGGGGGGGGGGCATTATGGCAAGCACATAAACATGTGGGTGAGCTACCGTATGTTTCGCTGCATGCCAACAGTAAAGCTATCACTTTTCGTAACCAGACGAGATTTAATTCGACGTCAAAACTCTTCGTCCAATAGGAAGAGACCTTTCACGTGCAATATAAATTACAATCACCTGTTTGAATACAACCTTTATACAAGTGATATTTTATAAGTCAAGAAGCTACTCAAAGGAAGTAGGTTTGTAGTCACGTGCACTGACATATTCAAATATGATTTATAAAGCTTTATTTACAGTGTTGATGTTTCGTAATTTTATCGTTGTTTAAACAAAGGTTAAGGGCTGCTGTTGCTAAACTGATGTTGTGAGAAGGGAAATAACTTAACATGCATACTCATATCAAGATACGCCTTTAAATGGATTTCTGTAGGTTAGTAACGTAATTTTACACGCAACCAAAAATAAATTTAACAAAAAAGGCGGGTTACTGAAGAAGGACCGTACTAAGAGGGGCAATTATAATTTTAAAACCCAATTGAAATATTTGTGTCCTTAAAGTTGATTTCGATAGTTCAGCTGTTTTACGCCAAATATGTTCGTCATAATGGACTGTGTGATTACGCAGTGTAACAGAGGGTGCTTCAATTTTTACAGCGGAGATGGTAGCAATATTAAAAAGTTTATAAATAATTGAAGATAATCCACCAGAAGCAGTTACGATATTTACAGATTCACTGTCATCACTACAAGCACTAGAACACCAAGGTAAATGCAGCCGGCCAGACATCAAGGAAGAAATTCTTTCAATTAATACATCATTAGGGCACAGAGACTGCAGTGTGCGGCTAGTATGGGTTCCAGCACACATAGGTATAGCTAGTAACGAGTTAGCAGACCAGACAGCCATATTTGGAAGAATGAGTAAAAACAATGTAAGAACAGGGCTTGGAACATCGGAGATTAAGAGTCAAGTGAAGCTAACTATACATGAGGAATGGAAGACAACATGGAAGGAAAGTAATAAAGGCAGACACACATTCAAACTTCTGAAAGAACCAACAAGGACGTGTCATGTTAAAGAAGAACTAAAGGTACCCTCGAACAAAAAAGTTGTGGCGTCTCCGTCTAGGTGCAGCATACTTTATGATAGAGGAACCACACTGCCAAGCATGCCAGGAAGAAAATAATATAGACCACTACCTGATACACTGTAACGAATACGAGCAACAGGAGAATGAATTTAAAATGTACCTTAGAAATCACAATATAGACAACACAGGTGATAAAGTGTTAAGTATAGATGCTCCAGGGTAAGCCAAAATGATATAAAAACGGTATATACACAAAAGAAAGGAAAATATTTAAGGTTAATAACAGTGACAAAAATAGTAATAATAATAATAACAATAATAATACTACTTCAGAAAAACAATTCAAACCAATAACTATTAATCAACAAAAACTAACAAACCATTTTAAAAAAAACAATATTATTGACTTCTCATAGTATAAGGAAAGGCAATGAAGTAAAAAAAAAAAACACGACTTAAAGAGAACAAATTCTAAAATAAATTGTAACCATCAATTGCAAAAGACAATGGTTATCTGAATATAACACAAAACTGAAAAAAATGTCATTAAATACTCTAATTATAACCGCTATTAAGTTGAAGAGAGTAGACCAAGATGGTGGAAGAGCAGAGACAGTAACGGTCAACAGTTAGTAGCCCCCCTCTCCACCCATCACCTTTTAAAGCAAAAAAAAATAATAAATCATTTTATGGCAATAACCACAAGGTAGAAATGAGTATTGAAAATCTTAGTAGGCATCAAGACCCCACCAGAATTACAATCCTATATATAAAATCCCAGCTTTTTCTGTCAGTGCGTAACGCTAAGAGATGCAACTTTGGTTGAAAGTTAGACGTTAATTGTATTGTTTCTTTTATTTAGGTTATCTCCCGAAAATAGTAACACTTACCAAAGAAGAATGCGCCAATGACGGTGTGCATAAAAATATTTATAGAATGTGTGATTCCGTATACACACATTGAGATCCTCGCTGCTGCTACGCAGTTCGTGTACTGTGGTGATGCACAGTGGTTTTTAAAAATACTTTTCAATAAGTAAAATTGCCGGTAGGTATTGGTGCCTTTGAATTTAATTCGCAACTTATGACGTGTCTCGAGCGGGTTATAGAAGAGTCTGACTGTGACCAGAGCAAACGTCTGGGTGATGTCAGAGACACGGCAAAAGAGTCTGAGAGAGATCTGAGGTGATAGATAAAAGATTCTGTTGATGGTGGATGATGTGACTTATAGTTATCGAGGGTGAGAACATAACATGACTCTCCCCTTGCCACTCGGCGACCTTTTGTTCAACAACTGTCACACCGCCTCCTACTCAATTAAGAGGTAAGGGTTTTATACACTAAGGTGTATCCACTCACAACAATACAGTATAAGTGAATAGCATAGATCCAGTGAGGAAAGTAAAAGAAATCTGTTCCGGTTAAATAAAAAAAAACAAAAAAACAAAAAAACATATATATATATATATATATATATATATATATATATATATATATATCTATATATATATATATATATATATATATATATATATATATATATATATATATAATTTTATAAAATGGCCGCCGACCGAGCAGAGTGGAATCAATTTATTGTTGCCCTACAAGACGCCACCAGGCGTAATGGCCACTGACTGCTTTGACGGTCGGCGGCTAAGGATCAAAGAAAAAACATCTTTATTGAAACAGCACCTAAATAGCTGCTGGAAAAAAATAAATAACATAAATATTAATTACAGCATAAAGTGCAGATGGAATAAAATTACAATGCAAGTCTCTAAGAACGAGACACCAAAATTATAAACACTCCAGAAACAGGTAGTATACAAAAATATGGACTACCGCAGGAAAAACCAAACAAAGGTTACCCGCTCCCACAAGTATGGTGTTGTACTTTAAATCTAATAATCCGTGGTTGGAAAAGAACCTTGAATACACACCAGGCCCAGTTATGCCTACACACTAAGCCTGCTGACTTATCCTTGTCAGCGCCTTTGCTCACAGACTACACTAAGCAGTCTAGTGCACCGTTCAGAAAAATCTACCCTAATTAAGAGTGCACTCTTTTTCCCAACTCCCTCTTCGTTGGCACGCGTGCTTTACTCCACAGGGATCACTGCTGGCCACTGAAGATATGATACCCTCTCTTCTCCAGTGTAATGACTAACAAATCCTTGGAAGAAATGCACTGAGCTGTAAATCCGGGCAGTTGCGGGGTGAACACTCAAATAATTTATATGCTGAAAACTAATCCACATCTGGATTGGGCCCACTGCTTTGGTGCAGCCCTCAAACAAGAATGAACGAGGTGGCTTTATGAACACTGAAGCCACAGGAGCAGGGAGCTCCTCTTGCTAATCGATTTTCCGAAGAAATGGTATTTCCCACTCACGGGGAAAAATACCGATGACCCGTGATAGGGTGATGAACTGGGCACGCCTCTATCTACGTGCGACCCAGCTGTAAATGGGTCGTTGGCTGGAGCGACCTTCCACTGAAGGCAAAGTCTTCACAGAAGACGTTAACCACAGAAGGGAAGTCCGGCCTACGCTCGGTGATTGACGGAGAAGACCGACGTTTGCGAACAAAGGTCAGAATATCCCACTACTCACAAGCGGGCAGACTGTCTAGTGTTGCTATTTCTCCGGCACGAATTCCAAGACTGAAGCAATTAACAGACAGACAAGGACCTCTTATATACTACCATCTTCGGTCGCAGGTGTTCCCCCAGTCATGAACACGTGCACAGAGCAACAGACAAAGACACGTAATACTGGACCAGAACTTTCTCTAAAAGACGCAACTACCAAAAGATGTTGCGTAACGGGTTGACGGCAGTCTCCGCTGAAATCGAAAAACAAGGACACCTGCGTATCCTGTGCCTCTAGAACAATCGTAAGACTACCGTAACAGGAGCTCAAGGAAACATGAAAACGATGACCGTCTCCGTTTGTCAAAGACCCAGACACGAAAGTCCGCCCAAGTTTCAACTTGACGTGATGTCATTCAACAGGACTACTAAGACAGGTCTCCTGGAAGAACTGCACTCAAAGACCAAGCCGCCTCTACAGAAATGCAAGAGGGGTACTCACGTGGACAGAGAATCGGTGTTTAAAAAGAAAGCAGAAAAGGATTACCACTCGTGCTCAAACATGTTTACGAGTGGCGAAGATTCTTTCCCGCTGGTCCTATGCCAGGTGCTCTTGCGCATTCCTTACGTCAATTGTTGTTGGCCCAATGAACACGAAATCAAAAGAACAAACCACTCTACAGGGTGGGTGTCTGACCGAGTAATAATGGGGGTTACTGCACCGTACAACCACATGAAAAGACCAAAATACAGAGAGCCAGTGACTCTAGGAAAAAAAACTAAGAAAAAAGAAAGAGAAGGGGCGAGTTGGAAAATAGGGAGTAACAGCCATTTCGCCACATGACGGGCTTTTACACTAGTAGTTAATAAAACACTATATTACAAAAACAAAAGCTAACATATAAATAAATTAAAATAATAACATAAAAATAAATAAATAATGATGCTAGCCAGTAAGTCTACGGTGGTGGTAGATTTTTCCCCAGATAAATACGTATTGACTAAAAATAAACCTCCAATCAATATTAAATGCATGCAAGTATAGACACTGCAATTTTTCTGAACAATAAAACGATATGAACTATAACTAAAATGTAAAAATAACCTACTAGAGAAATAATTCAGCATAGAACATATAATAAATACAAACAAGAGAATATTACAATACATGAAACGCGTCCTGATATAACCAACAGCTCCATATATATGGTAGATGGTTGAAAGAACCGTGCTACAAAGAAGAGCAGCAAACACCGTAATAAAATATTTTTTTTAAAAGCCATCTAATGTCTTCTTGATTAACTGTGCAGGACATCTACTTCTACAATTTTAATTTCTAAGTGTTTATAATGTAATAATGTCCGTGTCTTTGTAATAATATCGTTTCCAAGTTGTTATCATACGCACATGTCAATCTTTTTAATATTATAACTTTTTTTTTTTTAAATTTATTTCTACAACAATTTTTTTAAGGTATTTATAACTTGAGATACTTGCCGTTGGGCTAACAATTTAGTACTGCTATCCAAGGTTTTCCCCCTTCTGACCTGATTTCCCCTGATTTTATATTTTATGATCCTTACCCTCGAAAAAGAAATTAGACAAAGGGGTTGTCCACACATGACATCACGCAGGGAGGGGGTGAAAATATTGTGACGATGTGTGATGATAGGGGGCGGGGTGGAAAAAACGGTGTCTTCACACACACGCAAATACCAGTGACGCTCGCTTCTTTCATAAATGATGTCGGAACAAAATAACCTCCATCCTCATAGTTTACTTTTATCTGCAACAGTTAACAACTCCCTCCTGGACGACTTCTATTAATATTGTAGTCTCAGCTGAAATATCGGATAATTGTTATAACGTTTGACTGCTATGCATTGTTTTTTAGTTACCATATTGAATATAATGTAATATGCACCTTAGGAAACAATATACCGCATACATAAAATGTCATGTTGACTAAAATTAGATTTAAAAAAATAAAACAATAACTAGTTATCACCATCCCGATTACAGTGCGATGAGATCAAAGGCACAAACGTTTAGCAAGTTGATCCAACTGGTGTGAACGTTTACAAGTGTATGTAGCAGTTGTTCATATTATTTGTAATTGAAAACAATATATATCCTAATTATAACCCATCAGAGGTTGAACCTGAAATTCTTCATCATTAAATTAAAAGAACAGTCCCAACTAAGATGGTTTGGCCATGTCTGCAGAATGAGAGAAGATCGGCTACCACGACAAGCATGGGAAAAAAAGAGCCAGGGATCCAGACCCCCATGACGACCCAGAGTCCGCTGGGAGGACAACATTAGACAATCTTTGAAGGACCGAGGACTAGAATGGAACCAGACCAGGAGGAAGACAGCCGATAGGATAGTCTGGCGCTCTCTCTTCCAAACCTCTACACCTCACGTTAGAAGGGGAACGACTAAGTAAGTAAGTAAATTAAAAGAATGTGGGGTGGGGGGGGGGGGGAAGATGCAAATGCATTTAGTTGGGTACGGTAAAGGTAGACTGGGCAATGTCTCGTGCTGGGATGCGACAAATAAAGTAGCGGTGATAGTATTTGTTTCTTATCTTAATCATGATATACAGCAAAGCACTTTGAAAGGCCGGAAGTTGTTCTTTTAACTTGTGTTTTAATGCAAACCCTTATACAGTCCAGAAGATATTTTTACTCATCTGTAGCACCTTCCATAATGCGAATATGTTTACTTGGTCAAAAACTTTCTTCAGGTGTATAGAGATATCTTTAAGGTCTGTCGCAATCTATGTTAATGTAATAACAATGTAATAATTTAACTTGTTTTAAAATTTCTGTATTTGTGTAGCACAATGTTCATCACCAGTTTTTGTATCTGTCCACAGACCCCGTTCCCACCCCATTCTGTGTCCAGCCCTTCCCCATATAGCAGCATAGTGGACTTGGCTGACCAGTTCTCGGATCTTACACTCACCCACGACAAGAGACTCAGCAAACGCCCACCCAGCTCGTACCTGTGTCACCTCTGTTTCACAAAGGGACACTACATCAAGGATTGTCCTCAGGTAGTTATTGATTTTTTGTTGTCATGAGAACGGTTTTGTTATCCTGAGAACGGTTTTGTTGTCATGAGAACGGTTTTGTTGTCCTGCATGCGTGCCCATTGCTCTTGATATTCTGTATTACTGCTCCTGATATCGGTTGTTGTTAAATGGTTGAACTAGGGTTTAAGATATTTTTAAAAAGAAATAGGTTAATGTTCACAGTTAACCTTCAGGACAAGAGTAAAGAATAACTTTCATTTAGAGAGGGAAGAATGATTATCAACATTCTCTTTTTTACACTTTTTAAGAAGCACGTGATGTGGACTCACATAAACTCATTGACAAGAATGTAGACAATAAGGTGTGGATTTTATTTTATATATATATATATATATATATATATATATATATGTGTATATATACACATATATATATATATATATATATATATATATATATATATATATATATGTGTATATACACACACACACACACACACACACAGTCAATCCTCGCTATTCGCAAGCCCGTGAATATGGAAATCCGCGAATTTGGAAATCCGCGAATATGGAACCATCGATCCTATGGGGGAAAAGGGGATTAGGTTCCTGCAGACCCTGTTCATCATACACTTGCTACCGATCACCAAAACTCACCATTTCGTTGTATCGTTCTTGTTTAAAAAAAACCAGCTGATTTATTATAATGTTCATTTTATAAATGTATTTTACACACTGTTTTCTTTGTAGCAGTACAGTATGTACAATCTTTTGGTGTACCAATACTCACTCACTCACCCATTCACTCACACTGTCACTACTCATTCATTCATTCACACACAAAAACACACACATTATTACAAAATCCCTGGAGAACAAACATTGAAAACATTTACACACAGAACATTTAAAATTAAGAAATAAAGAAAATTTCATTAACATTTAAAACATGTAAAGAAAACACTTAAAATTTAGAAATAAAGAAAATTTCATTAACATTTAAAATATGTTTAAAAAAAACAAACACTTAAAATTAAGAAATGAAGGAAATTTCATAAACGTGAATCTTATCTTTCATAGTGAGTGATGGCGTTATGAGGGCGCATCAATGCCATTATTAATTACAACACTAATCACAAGTAGCGCAAAACGGCAAAAACGTGGATGAAAAGATGCTCGACAAAGACACTTGTAAACAGAACGAAAGCCGTGAAAACAAGGAACACTCTAGCCTCTCCTTACTGGACATTTCAGAAACACATGGAGAAGAGAAGTTGAAACATATATATATATATATATATTTGTCTCATCCTCATCAAGTACTATACCTAATGGCGTAGGAGATCATGCCTCTCCACAACTTTCTATCTCCAGTACAATTTATCAGTTCTGTTGTTGACTTCTTTCCATGCCACGATGTCAAACTCTCCCGTATTTGCGCTCTTTGTCTTCCTCTATCTTTCCATCAATCTTACCTGTTGTTACGATATATGCCAGCTTTCCTCTTCTCATAACATGCCCAAAATAGTGGATTGCATCTTTCTAACTTGTGAAATAAGTTTCCTTTGCACATTGGATTCTTTCAGGACATCCTCATTACTCTTTTTGGCCGTCCATGGTATTTTTAACATTCTTCTGTAAAACCACATCTCTGTGGCATCTAGTGCTTTCCCTACTTGTTTACTAATTGCCCATGACTCACTCCCATATGTCAGAATTTGGTCTGTATAAAATTTAAAAAACTCTATCTTACTTCTATTGACAAAGAATTGTTGCATAAAATGCTCTTCATTTTAAAGAATGCTATTTTTGCTTGAGTTATTCTGCTCTTCAATTTCAGAGATGCTTCTTCCATTGGTTGTTATTAATGTGCCCAGGTATTTAAATCTATTGACCTATTTTCAAACTATATATATATATATAAAGAACTTGAATAGATGCGCAGGGCAAGAAGTTAATATGTAAATTAATAAAGAAAACGGTATGGAATCTACGGAAAATATACTGCTCAAAAAAAGTTAAAGGCCACTTTCAATTTTTAGGTCATTTCAACTAAGCTGTTTTTTTTAAAAACCTGAACACTCAGTCAAAAAAGTTTTACTGCATTTTGTTGCATGCTTAAACAATGTTTGTTAATCTGACAATAAATCAAATCTGTGTTACGTGTGTGTACCTCCAAGGTCAATCAAATGTACGTGGTGGAAAGGGAGATAATGCATGTTTGAAAATGCTTCCTATGGCAGAGCTTGTTGATAACATTGCTGAAATTTGCTTTTCACGTGCAAGTCGTGACTATAGTGAACACATGTCACCCACGTTTCGGAAGGAACGGGCAATGGGTATGTTGTGATTTTTCTTTGTCTGAGAGCCAATACAACAACAAATGTGTCTTGCCGTCTTGTGGTAGATCTTGGACGTCCTGACCTGCGTTGTTCTGCGACACTGCCGGTTGCATTATAACGATCACGCAGAGTTTGTATGACAGAGTGGGCAACTCCTAATCTCCTAGCAACTTCTCGCAGCCCTACATCATCCTGCAGCCATGCCATCGCTCTCCATCTGTCAACATTGGTCAAGCGTCTTCGCTGAGCCATGGCTAAAATGGTAAATGTTACAAACATACCCATTGCCCGAACCTTCCGAAACGTGGGTGACGTGTTCACCATAGTCACGACTTGCACGTGAAAAGCAAATTTCAGCAATGTTATCAACAGGCTTTGCCATAGGAAGCATTTTCAAACATGCATTATTTCCCTTTCCACCACGTACATTTGATTGACCTTGGAGGTACACACACGTAACACAGATTTGATTTATTGTCAGATTAACAAACATTGTTTAAGCATGCAACAAAATGCAGCAAAACTTTTTTGACTGAGTGTTCAGGTTTTAAAAAAAACAGCTTAGTTGAAATGACCTAAAAATTGAAAGTGGCCTTTAACTTTTTTTGAGCAGTATACAAATTAGCGGTACGGTACACAGGAAACACCGCACGTTTCGGAGTTCACCCTTCGTCAGCCAGTTACAAAAAGGCGGTTTCGGTTTGGTTTAAGGACTAGACTATCTTCATTGCACACGGACTACCGGTACTCCATCAGTGCTCCGATCTCCTCCATTAGATTACACAAGGAGGATCTCAGCACAGTACACGAACTCCGTAGCACCGGCGAGAATCCTAATGTGTGTGTAAAGGAAACACACTTTCTATAAATATTTTTGTTGTGGGTAGGTTTCTAATTTTTAAATTTTGTCAGGGCAGCGGCTTAATAGGCCAACGCTTGACGATTTCCAACTGCCGTGGGATTTTTAACGTGCGCAACTTGCACACGGGACCTTCAAAAGAAAATATAGACAGGTTAAAAATAAAAAAAATGTAGACACTGCACACACTTATTTATTTATAGACAAAAAAAATGCGTGGCATAAACATGCTGAAGGCCTATAGTGCACAGGGCGATGAAGGATAAGGATGAGTGAATGACAAGATATTATGTAATAGTAGTCCCAAAATGGATGTCCCATTGGCTACGCGGTTAGTGCGCTTTCCTTTCATTGCATAGTTCCCGGGTTCTGGGATTGAAACCCGGTATCCTCACTCTCTAGTCTACCCAGCTGTAAATTGATGCCTGACTCTGCTCTTAGAATTAGGGAAGGAAAAATGCAGCAGAGGAAGAGAACTGGTCATCTCACATAATAAAAAAGCTGGATCTAGAGAAGTCTCTAACACTTCGCTAAAAAAAAAAAATGTTCCAACTCGGACTCCTGAAATTGTAGAAGTCCTTCTTCTTCTTCTTCGTTCGCCCTGAAAAGGACGTTGGTTGCGTTGTGTCCGTTTACAGCGAAGCTCCGATATTTGCACCTTTCGGCCGACACATCCGACTTCAGCACCGGCATTTTTGGGACCGGGTTAGCCTTCCCTCTTCGATCCCTACTCACTCAGCCAGACTGCAGTGATGCAGCCTGTTTCCAGGACCACCACTTGGAGGTGGAGTAGGGTCTTGGTCAGTTCTAGTTCGCTGACCCTGACGCAAGCAGTCTAGCTATGGGTCGCTGACTGCATTCCTCACTGTTGACGCGTCTTAGGTCCCATTTTAGAAGTCCGACTCCGACTACAGTTTTTTTTAGTCAAATGGCATAACATTTGGAATCGGAGTCCGAACTTTTATTTTAACCGACTCTAACTCCACTAAAAAAAACCACCGACTCCACGACTCCGACTGCACAGCTCTGGATTCTGCTATAGGACTGCATTTACCTTTACTTATTAGTCCCATAGCAGATACTGCCATAGAGAAATAAAGTGTTAGAGAGTTCACTATACTAGATCCCGCTTTATGAGGTTCGGTGATCATCTCCCTTCCTCGCTGCCTTTGCTTTCCATAACTCAAGAGCAGAATATGGTACCCATTTACAGTTGGGTAGACTAGAGCGTGGTGTTACAAGGTTTTGATCTTGGAAACCAGTAACTTTGCACGAGACTAAGCACTCTAGCCGCTTAGGCAATCGGACATTCATGTCATTATCTGCAGCACTTAATTATGAGGAGACAACACTTGTAAGTGCACAACAAATAAATAACGTAATGGGTAAACAGTTGCTATAAATATATTACGTTACACCCTCAGGAGTAAATAGCTGCTATTAATCTATTATGCTAAAACCTCATGACACATTCACATACCTGGGATGCGTAGTAACATCAGACGGCGGAACAAGCAAAGACATCAACAACAGAATGAATAAAGCGTGAACAGCCTTTTGCTAGTCTAAACAACATCTGGAAGTCCTCTCAGTACAGCACAAACACCAAATTAAGATTATATGAGAGTAGTATACTTTCTGTGCTTCTCTATTGGTGCGGAATGCTGGAGAGGAACAGAGAAGGAAATGTCGAAATTGTCCTCTTTCCACACAATCTGTTTAAGGAAAATTATCAGAATCTTTTTGCCGAATACCATCACCAACCAAGAACTGCTTACTCGGAGCAACCAAGAGGACAAGCACACCATCATAGCTGGCAGACGCTGGAGTGGGTTGGCCACGTTCTCTGAAGAGACCCCGATGCCATCACAAGAACAGCTGTGCTGTGAACCCCTGAAGGAAAGCGAAAGAGAGGCCGACCAAAAACAACTTGGCGGAGAACTGTGGAGGCTACGATGCAAAGAATGAACCCGAGCTGGGGCACTGCACGAAGGACGGTCGCCGATCGAGCAAATTGGAAGCAGTTTGTTGCTGCCCACAAGACGACATCAGGCGTGATGGCCAATGACAGTTTTGATAGTCGGCGGCTAAAGATCAGAGAAGAAGACAACCTCACGAGTAAACATCTGCCACAAACATATTATGCTACAACCTCAATGTTGTTGTATTTTCACCTTTGTCTATAATTTCAATTACATGACACTCTTCTTGCTATGTTTGGCTTCCCTGGTCTCTGAAGAGACACAAAAAATAACTTCTCCCTCGGGCATGTCGTAAATGACAGTTAATGGAAGGTTGTGCATAGAGCTGGCAACCTAATCGTATAAAACCATTTGCTGAAGAAAACCGCTAGTGTGAGATTTCACACGAAACGGTTTGGCGCAATCTTTCTTCACAAAGGAGAGGGGGTAGTTGTATTGGTCACTGCATGCTTTGAATTCTTAACCTTTAAACTCACTATGGGGCCTAGTCATTCAAATAGTTTATGCCTATACTTCGTACTCTGCGTGATACTTTAAAGT
Organism: Oreohelix idahoensis; assembly: GCA_024509875.1. Classification (NCBI taxonomy): domain Eukaryota; kingdom Metazoa; phylum Mollusca; class Gastropoda; order Stylommatophora; family Oreohelicidae; genus Oreohelix; species Oreohelix idahoensis. The sequence continues at coordinate 161,765 of JAMPIV010003800.1, forward strand.
TTGTTCCGTGTCTTCAATTTTTTACTTTTTAAATATCTGTCCCTTGCTCTTTTCTCCGTGTACTTTAGGCTCTCCTTCTTTGTAAGGTACCTTTAGCATTCAAAAGATCTTGGGGCAATGGAAAAGCAGAGCTGGAGATTAATCAGCTGTTAAGTGATCATCCTGGGGATGATGACGCCATTGTGTACACTGATGGGTCTGTAGTTCGTGGTAAGAAATCAGGATGGGGCTTCTGTGCGAAAATAAAGAGCAGGGTCGTTGCTGAACAGAGTGGAGCCTACATGACAACAACCTCCAGCATGAAAATGGAGGTAGAGGCAGTTACTGCAGCACTGAGGTGGCTGTCTGAAACTCCATCAACCAGGGCAGTTATATTGTCAGACTCTCAAGCCATGCTTCGGAAAGTTCAGAACGGATGGCTTCGGAAGGAATGGAAAACATCAATAGAATCTTCAAGTTTTGGCATTCAAAAACAAAGATTGGCTTGTTATACTGCTGCCAAGATGACTGTTAGTTCATATCTTGTAGGTGTGTTCCTCGAAGTGCAATCTGGTTATTATTTGCCGCATTTATTATAATAAGCTTTGCCTTTTCTCCCTGGATTTTCAGATCACGTTGTTCATCATTTTCATTAACGCTCCGTATAAGGGCAGGACGCCACTATTGCGGCTGGTACCCATTGCAGAAATATTGCACCGAGCAGTCACATGCTCTTGTAGCAGTGATGGCGGTGGCAAGTTATTTTACATGAGAGGTTGCCAGCTCTACGTACAACCTCATATTAGTCGACATGCCTGTGGGTGGAGCAGTCCTTGCCTCTTTAGAGACCACTCCGGGCACTACACGAAGTTCACATATGATTACTCATCCAGTAGTCTTATTTTGTCTTTCATCTAGTTTCGATTATGAGATTGAACGGCAAGATGATCGGCAAAAATAGTTAGTGTTGCTGTCATTTTCGACGGAGTCATCTGTCAAGTTATTTGCTTATGTTTGTATCATAAGAATAATTGTGTCTTTACCTGCGATGTCAGGTTGATTAGGGGTTGTCTTCCCTTGTTTATTCATTCATTGTGTTTGACCTTTAGGGTCAGAGGTTGACAGTTCGGCGTAGGCCTATGGGAAGGTTTTTTAAGCGGGAGTGAGATATACTTCCGGGAAGCCGGGAGGTCCTGTTTTTCTGAAGGGACCAAGAGTCCATTGTTTTTCGGGGAGAATCTTCGAAGTAACTGCTATGGCAGTTTTCCCCAGTGAATCTCTGTGCGTCGGGATGACGACAGAATTCCTTGTTTAGTTCTGAGGATTCATTTTCCAGGTAATACCGACCTTTATGCATTATTACGCTTTTCGGTGGCAGAACATGTAAAGGATTACCTAGGGTGAACAGCAGCTCACTGATCCGCCATTTCAGAACTTATATATTTGTGCTCGAGGTAGCCATCCAAGACTGTTAGTCTTATATTGTCCAGAAAGCCAGTGACGAAGATATATTGTGGGAGCCGCAGATTGGCGGAACTTCTATCTACAATAAGTATTACTGCAGGGTTGATGATAACCTATTTAACAGAAGTACACGGCCGACGTCAGAACGAGGCCTGTGCTTTCGGCTGTTATACTACAGCCTGATATGTGCAATTGGCGGGGAGTGCCAAGTTGCACCTGTGTGTCAAAGTAACTAAGGCATCTGACGCGTTTAGTCAGAGACGCCAAGGGCGACGCTACGAACTGTCATTATTGAAGAACTTTGCTATTGACCATGCACGTCTATTCTGATGTTTACCTTTTTGAATGCCAAATGTATACCTATCGATGTCAGGTCAGCATGACCTTGTTACACTGACTGTTCCTGTTGATACTATGTGTGTTCCCGTCAATAAATGTCTTGAAACATGCCTGCAGTGTCAAAGCATCCTTGATTACTGCATGTGAGAGTATGGGTTGCAGGATCTACATCTATACGAGCCTAAACACATTCGCGCCTTCATTCGCACCCACACTCAATTCATCATACGCTCGCACTACACATCTAACAACATGTATACTGTCTTGGGCCAGTGATCACATCAACAAAGAAAAAAAGACAGTTACATTTCTGGTGGACCAGTTACGTGGGCTCTTATGATACATTTCTTGTCGCCAATGTGGCCTAGAAACTTACATTTCTGATGGACCAGATCTGTGGGTTTAAAAAGAACAGAGCGAGCATTTGACATTATTGTTGACATTTATGGATCCAGAAATTTACATTCCTGGTTGGCTGTTACATGTATGATGTCTCCAGTTTTGTCGAGAAAGTTACAAGAAGGACAAGTACACATTACACTTCTGATCTGTGGGTCTAAGCTACACACGGGACAGCCGTAACACACAGCGCTAATTCTACACTTGCAAGTTTTGGCTACAACAGGACAGATATAGGTCATCAACGGTTGACCCAAATAAACAGTACGAGCATTTATATTATAATGCTACATAAAGCATAACAAGACATGTACTGAAGTTAACTACTAGGCATTTGCTACGTGGACCATAACTGCATAGAAGGCGGGTTCCTATTGTAAACAGTACTGCTGGTTGTTACACGTTTCATTCAACAACAGACTTTTCTAGGTCAGAGCATTCAAGCTACATTGTTGGAGGTCAAGTGTTTGTAAACAGTACGTGGAAATAGTAAACATTCAATGTGCAAGCCCTAATTTGAGAAGGTCATAGTAACTTTGGTTCGTGAATACCACTTTATGTTACAGTGGATTTGACGTTCAGTGCGCGTTTGACATTTCGTTTCTGTGTTCGCAAGGAGCAAGGAATTTATTTTAGTTTCAGCTGTGACTGAACTTGTTCTGCAACACATTGAAATTGATTGCTATATTATGTTACTTCTACTGTTTTTGGTGTATTTTTCTGCGGGTTTTTCGGTTGGTGGGTCTTACGGTAAATATGCCACTTGATCGAGGCTTACTGTAAGCGTTCTATAGGTGCAAATTTTCTTAATTTGGAAATTTGCTAGTGACAATTGGTCGCTATTGATGTTAGCTGTGATGTAATTGTACTTAACGTTGTTTTTGTAATATTTTGTCTGTTTTTCAGTTTTGATTGTCGATTTGTTTTGTTTGTATTCTGTAGGTCTCTCCTTTCTTGTGTATTTCTCTACACATTTTTGGTTAAAACAGTGTTGCCATTTGTATTGTTTTGTATTTTTGTCTTTGTATTTTTTTTTTTGGTTGTACTACATTACTGTCATGCACAGTCTACATACACATACTTGGTCATGTTTTGATAATATTGATAAGGTAGACTCTTCATATAGAGTTTCTTAATAAAATATTATTATATAAGATATTTATACAAGTTCTTTGATAAAAGACTTGTTATCTACAAAGATTGAGACAAGGTGAAATACATATTCAAGTTCTTTATAAAAAAGACTTGTGCCCATAGTGAGTGGGATATAAGGGAATTTTTTTTTTTCCACAAGTACTCAAGTGATTTTTTGGGTACATTATAAACAAGAGGAACATACAAAGTCTTTGTCTAAGACTAAGACAGTAAAATAAAGTGAAGTGAGTATACAAGTCTAGCATTTCAGACTTGTCTCCCATTGAAGTGGGATAAGGTAATTTATTTAATTTTTTTTTTTCAGGTTTCTGATCTCATTAGACAAGATGTCTACATTGGACTACTTTATTACACAAGGGAGAGCCCTTGATAAAACTGGTCAACAGTTAGAACAATGGGCTGTTGCTCAGTATGACAAAGCATTAGCTGCAGAAGAGAAAAAAGCTCAGGCTGAAGAGAAAAAAGCTCAGGCTGAAGAGAAAAGATTAGAAAGAGAAGCTGCGGCGGAACAAAGGCTAGACAGAGAAGCTGATATGGCTGCTGAACAAAAGAAATTGCAGATGCAGGTGGAGGAAAGGAGATTTGAAGCTGAACAAAAGAGATTAGACAAAGAAGCTGCTGCAGAGGAGAGGAAAGCTCAAGCTGCTGCAGAGGAGAGGAAAGCTGAGGCTGAAATCAGAAAAATGGAACATGAGGAAAGAAAACAGAAGATGGAACTTGATGAAAAACTCGCAACTTTGGAGTTAGAGAAATTGAAATTGGCGAGTACGGGTGCTCAGCAAACAACTTCGAGTACGACAAGGGAGTTTGTTAGTAGGATTAAATTGCCTCATTTCAATCCTTTAAAGGATGACGTAGCAGATTATCTAGATAGATTCCAATTTTTGTGCGATACGCATAACATAAAAAAGGAAAAATATGTTGAACAACTGATGCCATTTTTTACAGGTGACACAGTGACTACTCTTATGACAATAGACGAACATGAGAGGACTAATTATGATGTTGTCAGGGCAGCATTACTAAAAAAATATCAACTAAAACAAGAAGACTATCGTCTTCGTTTTAGGACAATGTTGCCAGAAAATGGAGTAGATTTCTCTGATTTTGTTACAAAGATACGTCGTACATTTACACGATGGGTTGAGTTGTCTCAGATTGAGAAAACATATGAAGGTCTAATGGACTTATTATTGCGAGATAAGGTTTTGTCATCTGTTAATGATTCTTTTCTTGCATTCCTTCATGAGCGTAAGCCTAAAAACTTAAAAGAAATGGAGGAATACTGTTGTCAGTATGCCACAGCACATCCCCATGCTACAGTTAGCAATTCTAAAGTGAAAGAAGGGTTGCCAGCTGCTTCGGCAACACCATATGGCCCTAATTTCAAAAAAAAATTTCAGGGTGCTCAACAAAATTGGAATAGGGGAAGTAATCAAAATTACACTCAGAAGCGGAATAATCCAACACATGATGGTTCTTCGTCTATGCAGTGGAGACAAGATGGTAGTTCTCGTAATTTTAGTGGTAATAATTTGAGACACTTTCGCAAAGGCTATCCAAATAATAATTATTCAAATTTTCGAGGTAATCATTCTCGACGTCAAGATTATGACGATGGTGAATTTAGAAACCGGGATTCAAACCGGAATGATGATTACAATAGGCAATATGATAACAATTACAGGGGAAATGATAGTCGAAATAATTACAGGGGAAATGATAGTCAAAATAATTACAGGGGAAATGATAATCGAGGTAGACCTAGGTTTAACAAGAAAAGACCTTACCAACAGGCAAACTCTGCGCAACAAGAGTTTGATGGAGCCTGTAATACAGTAAATGATAGTGGTAACTCTAGGGCTATCACTGGTTGTGCTTTCGATTTTGGGAGAGCAACTGAATGCCCCCAATGCTTAACATTGTTCGATTCATCGACTGTATCTACGCTAAGTTGTGGTCACCCTCTTCCTGCTCTACCTGCTACAGTTGCGCATGATGGGAGAGGATCTCTCATCTTAGATAAAGGTCTAATAAATGATAGGCTAGTCTCAGTACTTTTCGATTCGGGATGTACTACCGTCGGGGTTAAGGAGTCTCTGATAGATCCTTGCTGTGCCACTGGAAAAACAATCAAATGTGTTACATTTGGTGGTACTATGGAAAGCTATCCTACTGCTATTATTAGGATTGACACTCCTTTCTTCACAGGAGATGTCCATGCATGTCTTCTTCCTAATCCTATTGCGGATCTTATAATCGGTCGTATTCATGGGGTTAAGGAATGCACCCCGCAACAAATTTCTAGTTGGGAAGAAAAAAACATTCAAACGGTCAATGCAGTGATGACAAGAGCTCAAGCTCTTAATCCCCCAACTTCATCTGATAATAGTAATGAAGTTGATAGCCAAGACGAGCACTTGGTGATTTCCCATGACTCGTTTTTGTTAAACGTCAAGAAGAGGATCCTTCTTTGAAGAAATACTTCCTTCTGGCAAAGAAAGGGGATCCCAATCAAAATACGAATCACAAATCGTATATTACTATGAAGAATGGTATATTGGTACGAATGGTACAACACTCGGACAAGTCTATGCATTCGCAAATTCTTGTGCCTAAGTGTATGAGAGCCTTAATTCTTCGGCATGCACACGATTCTCAGTGTGCGGGACACATGGGTTTTTCCAGAACTAAAACTAGAGTCCTTGCGTCATTCTTTTGGCCATTCGTGAATAAAGACATCCGAATTTATTGCCGATCTTGCAAAATTTGTCAAGAGGTCAAGTCTAGGGGTCCGAGACATGCTGCTCCTATTCAGGCTGCAGATATTCCGATTCGGCCGTTTCAGAAAATGGCTATAGACATCATTGGTCCGTTCAAAATTAAGTCAGCCAGAGGACACCAATTTATCCTCACTTGCGTGGACATGTGCACGCGTTGGCCAGAGGCTATTCCTCTGAAGAGCATATCAACTGTCGATATCGCTGATGCTCTTTGGCTCGTATTTTCTCGTCTGGGATTCCCCGGAGAAATACTGTCGGATCACGGCACTCAGTTAATTTCGGACGTTATGTCTCAGGTAATGGCTACGCTAGACATTAAAAGGTCTCTCAGTAGTATTTATCATCCAATGTCCAATGGATTGGTAGAACGTCTTAACAGGACACTAAAGAACTTACTTGGCAAGATAACGGAGGATCATCCTGAAGATTGGGACAGGGTTTTACCTGCAGTCCTCTTTGCCTATAGAGAGGTTCCCAACGAGCATACAGGGTTTTCTCCTTTCGAACTTGTCTTTGGCGCGCAACCGCGCGGGCCAATGTCCTTGTTACACGATTTGATAACTTCCGATAATATTGACGATGATACACAATCGTCATATGAATATGTTATAGCTCTTAGAGAAAAGATTATCGAATCGTGCAGGTTAGCAACTTCATCTTCCGAATTTGCGAAAGAAAAAGCTAGGCGATTTGCTAATAAGAAAAGACGCCTACGTCAACTTTGTCCTGGAGACAAAGCATATGTCTTACTGCCCTCAAGAGAGAATAGACTTCTCATTTCTTGGAAGGGTCCATACACTATAGTCTCGAAAATTTCTGATGTCGACTATATTGTCGATGTGGATGGAAGGCATAAAACCTTCCATATAAATATGTTAACAGAGTTTATTGAACGTCCAGACTATTTACAGCCTATTTTCCAGGCGACGGACGACTCTCCAGTTCAACATGGTCACATCTCATCCCTGTCTGTTATACAGGATGAGGAAACTATTTTTTCTGACGTGAACTTACCTCTTCCTACGATTCCACTTACTTCAACGGAATCGTGGAGAGACGTTACAGTCTCTTCCAACTTGTCTTTTGAGGAACAACGTCAAGTATCCTCTACGTTACAATCATATCAGGATGTCCTTACCGACATTCCTGGACACACAGATGTCATAGAACATGACATCATACTTACTGATCGTAATCCGATCAGAGTAAGACCATACCCAATACCTATTCATTTTCAAGCACAAGTCGAGAAAGAATTGGATGAAATGATTCAACTACAAATAATTGAACCATCCACTTCAGCTTATTCTTCGTCAATAGTTATTGTTCGAAAGAAAGACAATAACATACGTCTTTGCGTTGATTATCGCAAATTAAATCAAGTTACGAAGTTCGATGCTGAACCTATGCCGTTATTAGATGATCTACTTATTAGACTTTCTAAAGCTAAATTCTTTACTAAACTAGACTTGTCGAAAGGTTATTGGCAAGTCCCACTGACGGAACACGCCAAACCTCTCACTGCTTTTTCGACACCTAGGGGTCTGTTTCAATGGAATTTTATGCCTTTCGGGCTTATGAACGCCCCAGCGACTTTCGTACGCATGATGCGACGAATTCTATCAGATCGTGCAGATGTCATTGCATATTTAGACGACATCTGTCTTTTCAGCGATACTTGGGAAGAACACTATGTGGGTCTGAAGGAATTGCTATCTACTCTACGTGAGCATAGTTTGACTGCTAAACCCTCTAAAGCTTTTGTTGGGTTTAGTGAAATTTCCTTCCTAGGTCATCGAGTTGGTCATGGTCTGTTGAAGACAGAGGACCAAAACATTTCAAAGATATTAAATATCTCGGTTCCGAAGACAAAAAAGCAAGTGCGTAGTCTCTTGGGATTGATACAATTCTATGGAAGATTCATTGAGAATCTGTCCTCCATTATGGCACCACTTTCAACGTTATTGAAAAAAGGTTCTCCTAATATGGTGCGTTGGTCCCAAGAATGCCAATCTTCATTGGATCAGGTTAAGAATTTGTTCTCATCTCATCCTATCTTAAGACTACCGACGATTGATAAGACTTTTGTCCTTCGTAGTGATGCCTCTTCCACTGGCATTGGAGCGGCACTAATGCAGGAATATTCAGGAACTCTGCATCCTGTAATGTATATTTCTAGGAAGCTGAATGCGGCAGAAAGGAATTACTCGGTTTTGGACCGTGAATTGTTGGCTATGGTTTGGTCCATTCTTAAGCTACAAAGGTTCCTTCTGGGCGCGCATTTCTTTATGGAAACCGACCAAAAAGCTCTTACGGCTATGCAAAGTAAGGATTTGAAGAGCTCGAGATCTACTCGTTATGCTATTGCTCTTCAGCCTTTCCATTTCACGGTGCGAGCTATCCGTGGTTCGGATAATGTGATGGCGGACATATTGTCTAGATGCCCACATGATTCCAGTTAAATCTTGTGTCCTAGTTTTTCCTGATATATTTTCAGACTTAGGTCTGTCCTTAATATCATAATATGTTGTAATACAAATGTATTTGGATGATGTTTAGATAATTTAACAAATTTCATTTTGTCCATCCATCAGTGATATGTTGCTAAAATAGCATTGACATTTGTATATTGCTATGGTTATATTATTTAGTAATGTTTGATATATGATTGGTATTGCCAGCAACTTAGGTTTCTTGAATGGTATCCCTTAGTTTGTTTGGCTTAAAGGAAATATTTTCTCCTATGTTGGGAGATGATTTGTACCCTCTTCTATTGTACCTGATATTAGGTTCATTGTTTGCATGAGCACAGAAGTGATACTGGTGCTATCTTGCTCATGAACATATTAAAAAAAAAAATTGCATTTTTTTTTTTTTACAGGGGGGTGGTAGTAATGTTGCTGTCATTTTCGACGGAGTCATCTGTCAAGTTATTTGCTTATGTTTGTATCATAAGAATAATTGTGTCTTTACCTGCGATGTCAGGTTGATTAGGGGTTGTCTTCCCTTGTTTATTCATTCATTGTGTTTGACCTTTAGGGTCAGAGGTTGACAGTTCGGCGTAGGCCTATGGGAAGGTTTTTTAAGCGGGAGTGAGATATACTTCCGGGAAGCCGGGAGGTCCTGTTTTTCTGAAGGGACCAAGAGTCCATTGTTTTTCGGGGAGAATCTTCGAAGTAACTGCTATGGCAGTTTTCCCCAGTGAATCTCTGTGCGTCGGGATGACGACAGAATTCCTTGTTTAGTTCTGAGGATTCATTTTCCAGGTAATACCGACCTTTATGCATTATTACGCTTTTCGGTGGCAGAACATGTAAAGGATTACCTAGGGTGAACAGCAGCTCACTGATCCGCCATTTCAGAACTTATATATTTGTGCTCGAGGTAGCCATCCAAGACTGTTAGTCTTATATTGTCCAGAAAGCCAGTGACGAAGATATATTGTGGGAGCCGCAGATTGGCGGAACTTCTATCTACAATAAGTATTACTGCAGGGTTGATGATAACCTATTTAACAGAAGTACACGGCCGACGTCAGAACGAGGCCTGTGCTTTCGGCTGTTATACTACAGCCTGATATGTGCAATTGGCGGGGAGTGCCAAGTTGCACCTGTGTGTCAAAGTAACTAAGGCATCTGACGCGTTTAGTCAGAGACGCCAAGGGCGACGCTACGAACTGTCATTATTGAAGAACTTTGCTATTGACCATGCACGTCTATTCTGATGTTTACCTTTTTGAATGCCAAATGTATACCTATCGATGTCAGGTCAGCATGACCTTGTTACACTGACTGTTCCTGTTGATACTATGTGTGTTCCCGTCAATAAATGTCTTGAAACATGCCTGCAGTGTCAAAGCATCCTTGATTACTGCATGTGAGAGTATGGGTTGCAGGATCTACATCTATACGAGCCTAAACACATTCGCGCCTTCATTCGCACCCACACTCAATTCATCATACGCTCGCACTACACATCTAACAACATGTATACTGTCTTGGGCCAGTGATCACATCAACAAAGAAAAAAAGACAGTTACAGTTTTTCTACAGGATGAAGTATCAAGCATCGTTCCTTATGTCTTTTATGTCAGGTTCTGCACTGTCGACTATAACAGAATATTCATAACACGAGACGAAGCGTTAGCAATTCACATGTTTATTTATGGCGCTACCCAACTGACAATCCTGCAGCATTACCTCCTCTAGTGTTGGTTATTCTAAAAAAGTGGAAACCAATACTCAATACATTACACTTAAGTCCCCTTTTTTTACGATTGCCTCTCTTCTTCTGCATTCAGTTTATTCCTTACTTAGTCGGTTCTCTTCTACCCTAGGGCGTAGAGATTCTCCAGAGAGAGCGCCATACTATTATATCGGCTGTCTTCCTCCTGACCTGGTTCCAATCTAGTCCTCGTGCCTTTAGAGATTGTCTAATGTTGTCCTTCCAGTGAACTCTGGGTCGTCCTGGAGGTCTGAATACATGGCTCTTGGTTTCTCACATTTATCGTTCAGTTTGTTAATCATGATAAATCTGCTTGGTATGTCGCCAGAACCAAGTCTACAGTCTCTTGTATGTCCTTGTGGCAGCGCCATAGCTTCTGCATGACATGTCACAGTGTTGTTATCCTTTACTGCCTTTTCAGGCAACGGTAGTGACCGGGCAAACATGTAATACCAGAAAATATATAACTAGATATTCATCCAGTGTTTTCATATACACATGGTGGGCTTATGACAGCTGCCATTTGCTGGTTACTTTTGACATTTCGCATGCAGACATAACAATAACCTCAACTCGTCAAGGATCTATAAACATGCATCGTACTTTTTGTTTTGGGTTCATTTTTTAAAGCGTTACCAGAAGACTTTCCTGAGCTTGAAATAGACCTGCTTCCTCACCCACCACTTTTTTTTCATTTTCCTTAACTGGAAACTGCATTCATACCGCCCCCCCCCCCCCTTTCCCCCCAACTTCCCTCCAACTTATCGAAAAAGAAAGTATCTTATTTGTTTTGAAAATGTATACATCAATCGGTGAGTGGGTGAGCAATAAATATTACGTATCAGATCAGACCTAGTTTGTAGTGTGTGTCTTAAGGTGAGCCACAGACAACATGCCCTAAATGTGGGTCTCTTTCTCACCTTCACTCAGGTAGGTCTAGGTATCCGTGTGTTGGCGTGGGCGCGCGAGCGAGAAAGAGAAACTGATGTCCGCCCTAGCTCGGTGTTTCTGAAATTTAAGCGTTTTAACTGGGATGATAGTGTTTGCATGTCTGTGCGAGATTTTATAAACTTCATCATTTCACGTTATGCTACCCATGGAGCATGGAGCCATTACTGCAGCTAACACTCCTGCAGGAGCCTGCACCACAGCGTCGTATGCTCTTGCAGTAGTGGTTTCTGTAACATATTGTTTGAGATGGTGAGGTTGCCAGCCCGAAGCACAACGTAAATATTAATTTGTCTCGTACGATATTCCTGAATGGGCAGTGGTCATATTCTTTGTCTCTTCCGAGACTTCTGGGAACTACTGGACACGTGCGAGATTTATATTTCCATAATTATGTTCTATTAATATTCAGTAGTCGTTCATTTGAGTACACATTATATTCCACGTAACTCCAGGTTTATTCCTTCTTTTTCAATTTCTAATTGTAAGTGTAGGAAGCATGGATAGGATGGAATTTGAGCAATGTTATTGCTCATTTTAAAAACAGCCTTGTTTACTCGGAGTCTCCGTTGTTTAGGGGGGAAAATGGGGGAGGGGTGGTTTATTGAAATGTCCTATAGTGGCATCGTATGCATAAATACAATGCTTAGACAGCGCAGACTACGCTAGCTTGACATGTCCGCCGCATGGAAGAGGGTTGCATCCCGAAAGCCGAAAGATATCTTTTACGGACAACGGACAGATGGCAAAAGAAGAGTTGGGCGACCGCAGCTGAGGTTCAAAGATGTGTGCAAGAGAGACACGAGGGCACTGGGCATAAATCTAGCAACATGGGAGGAGAAAGCTGCCAATCGCACTAAGTGACGATGCTCTCTATGGCACCACCTCAGATTGGGCGAAAAGAAGCTCTCGCGGCAAGCAGAAGAGAGGAGAAAACGTTGAAAGGAACACCAGTAAAAAAGCTGCAGGGTTGTCACCTCAGTGGCGCAATAATACAGTCAGTTATGATTGAAGGGGCTCTTATTATCATGCTGGCAGATAAAAACTATTACACTAGTCCTTTTCAGGACTTAGCGTTTAGCTACGCTGTGAGAGCTAGCAGTCCTTTTCAGGGCTTAGTTTGTATTAACATTATACTTCAGTTGACGAGAGTTCAAATATTGTTTAATGGCTATTGCGTTCTGATACAACCAACGGACTTCAGGCTACGTTGAAAGACTGGTGTTTGAAAGACAAGAAGTCCGAACCCTAAAAGAAATGAAAACTGTCTTTTAGAACACATAATAAAAAATAACTATAAACGATTTGTATAAAATAATAAAACATATATATCATCAATATTGTGTTGTTCTTTTTCATAGGGAAGTATAAGTAACATGGAAATTATGTAATAATTGTAAGAAATGTGGATTTATTTAAAGGTAACCCCTGAGCTCTAAACAATAAAGTTGCTAGCACACACGCTTTCTCCTGCTGCTGACACTTCAGTTAGGGACTCTCTTCGTGTACATACATATCATCATCATCAGCTGCCATCTCCACAGCGAAGGTTGGCTGTAATGGACCTCCAACGTCTTCTGTCTCTTGTCTTGGTGGTACACTGATAGATTCTTTCCTGTCCATCTCTTGGTGGTATCTTTCCACTTAGAGCGCTGTCTGCCACTTGCACGCCTGCTTTCAACTCTTCCTTCCATAATGGTCTTCAGTAAGGTGTTATATCTTTTTACAAGGTCAAAATATTTTAGCTGTCTAATTTGTATCTCCTTCATTAATTCTTTTTTCACTCCCATGTTTTCTAGGAACTCTTTATTTGTTTTCTTCTCTTTCCGCGAGATGCACCCCATTCTTTTAAATATCTATATCTCGACATCTTCAATTCTTTCTTCTAATTGCTTGCTCATTGTCCATGTATATATATATATATATATATATATATATATATATATATATATATTATATATATATATATATATATATATATATATATAATATATATATATATATATATATATATATATATATATATATATATATATATATAATGTGATGATTCTCAGTTTTAATTTGTGCGTTATTTGTTTAGATGTTAGTGTCTATGTTGTTGAATGTAGCTTTGGCCATTACTAATCTCTTCTTGATTTCTGTTTCACATTTGCCGTCTTCTGTTATTATATGACCAAGACATGAGAAACTCTTGACTTGTTCCATGATTGCCCATTTACTCTTATCTTTAATGTTAGTTTATCCCCTATTTTGCTAATTATGATAGTTTTCGTTTTCTCAATGTTAATGTCCAATCCATATTCACGACTGTGATAAAGTCAGTTTGAACCCCCCTCCTCAAATCATGTATAATATATTATTCTATAGATTCTGCTACTATGGTCTTTTTTTAAATTGGACACAATATTTGAATACGGCAACGCCACCATTTTTTGTCAGCGATCCGCGCTGGATTTGAAAGTATTGACGATTTGCTAATGATACCCCCCTTCCCCAAAGTACAAGCTTTTTGGTAGCTCCGCCCTAATTTTTAAAGGTAACGTTAGAATGACTTGGGCAAGCGGCCAAGACATTGTTTAGTTTTATAAGAGTGAAGGAGTATAGGAGTGAAAGAGTAAAAGGAAAAAGCTACTGTCCAAAATCTATAAATAACTACGCTACTTGTATTGTATCTAAGTCCCCAGCAACGGAGTATTTGAAACAAATCTTAACCCGCCCGCACCCTCTCACTTTTTTTCTTCTGACGGAAGCGTGACAGACGACTATCGCGTGCTTAGAGAGGGGAAAACGGTGGTGGATTGTAAAAAGAAAAACATCGCGTCTACTTGGAAATTTGGACTCAACTGCATTGTGCAAGAGGCCAAGAGGCAAAAGTGAAACTAAGAATATTTATTTCTTCATAAAAACGAAAGACAGTAAATAAAAGAGATATTTTGACAATAGAGTACTGTTGTTTAATATGATACCATATAATAACTTATCAGGACTTAGAACCTTTCTTTCCCTGATATGTTAGCACAGTGAAAAGAGCCCATGATAATAAAAAGGGAAAAGTACAAAAGTGTAAACGATGATAAAGAAGACAATAAAACTTAGATAGAATGACAGATGCAAACAAGCAGTTTAATAATTAGTTTTAATAATTAAAATCGCTCCATAAATAACCCAGATATTGTAGAATTGAGACAGACTAGCAGACAGACGGATAACCCAACCATGGTTCAGTTTTGAAAATTGTCCGCTGCAGTCAAATATTATTGACTCGATTTGATTGGGTACACCAATAGTTAGAAAAGGGGAGGTGGAAACTGCAGATTTGTTAGCCACGCGAACCGTATTTTTAAATAGTAATAGAGGGATCAGACAAGCAAACGTATTGATAACCAAAAAGGTGGGGTTTTTTCAAAAAAGAGAGTTAATTTCGGATGCGCAGTTTCCATTGGCCAAAGAGATTGATAATAGTGATATGTTACAAGCCTAGAGCGCCATTTGAAGAATAATTTTACCAAGTGAAAGTTTGACAACAGAAGTGTAGAATTGAAAGAAATTTCTGCAGTCTGGACAGGTCGGCGATCTACCTTTGTGCTAACGATTGCCAGTCAATCTATTCCTTGTGTATTATTTAATTGATTACGGTAAGAAATGATTTATTAATAATATGTAGAGGCGATCCCAGATAGGGCGCCTAACAAAAATCTTATGTTGTACGACTTAGCCATTTTGGAAACATATGACAGCCTATGGAGCAAATGTATGCCTAAGGCAGATGTGGGAAACAGTCAAAAGAAACATTGTATTTGATTAGTGCCATCACATTGAAGTAAATTGTAAGATCAGAAAGCTACTGGCAGTCTTTTGCAGATCACAGTGTTCCAAAAACCTTTGGACACTACATATGATGTCATTCTAAAAAGAAAATAAATTAATAGTCAGAGAGCTACAAAAAGATGATTGTATCCCTAACTGAAGAGATGAACGATAACAAAGATTAAGTGACAGAGGCGTTGAAGATATGTGGGGAAGAGCAGGTACCCACTGAGGATGATGAAATCACAAAAAGTTAGAGACTGAAGCTATGGATTAGCAATGGTAGCTGATCACTAGAAATGTTTGAAGATGATATTTGTTAAATGTGGAGATATATTTATAAAGTATATTTAGGAAGGCATTATTTCATTGTTGCAGGGTTGAATCGTCTATTGCTATGTAAAAACATAACTGGAGATGCTGAACACTAGGCATTCTGTCTGGTGTATGTGTTGAAGAAACCAGATATCAGATGTTCCTAGGAGACCCTCTTGTGTAGAAGAGTGGGCAGAAATTACAGCAAGTTACTTATTTACTCCAGGAGACCCTCTTGTGAAGAAGAGTGGGCAGTATCATCAGGAAGACTTCTATTTTCAACAAGACCATCAGATAAGCCCTCATGTTTTGGGCTTATGACATTTTATTTAATTATTCTCCACACTTATTTTATTAATACATTTCGAGTGAAGTGATGAGGACATCAGTCTCTCCAACTGGTGATATAAGACACCGGTTCATCAGAAAGGGATACATTATAGGAATTTGTTTATTAAACACTTAGCATGGACAAGAAGTCCTGCCTATTTAATTAACTGTATATTCCTATTGATAGATAAAACTACCTTTATTAATTGTTTGAATTTTACTCCTGTTCCAAAAGAATTTGAGGTTCAGGAGAATAAAATTGTACAAAAGATTTAATTTCAACAAAAGTTACCCACTGTTTTACTTGTGTTCCTTATCTTAAGTTACAGTTGTGAGTATTGTATAAACAGCACATCATACATCCATCCCCCTAGACACTAGCCATTTAAACAAATAGGTTTAAAATATATCGCAGAGTGAGATCACCAGGTGGTAGCAGTTAGGTTCCCTGAAAATACCTCACCATCAACTATTAGAATCAGGGGCTTACATAGCTTGACCTCACTCTGTAGACAAATAATAACAATAACTAATACTTATAACATCAAAACCCACCACAACGACTTATGCTTTTTACTTGCTTCACTAGTTCTTGTAAGTCCTGTTCACTTTCAGCTAACAAAACGGTATCAACTGCATATCTCAGGTTGTTTATTCATCTTCTACCGATGTTCAGCCCTGGTATTTCCTGCATCTGTTTGAAAATGTTTTCTGTGTATATATATTAAATGGGCAGTGAGACCGAACGCAACCTTGTCTCGCGTATCTTTTAATGACTATATATAGTAAATAATTTCTGCCAGACTGTAGCAGTTTGTTCCCAATAAAGGTTGTTGAGTATTCTTATGTCTTTTCCATCAATACTGATGTCTTCGGGGCATTCAATTATTTTATCGTGGTGGACTCTGTCAAAAGCCTTCTTATAGTCAATGAGGCACATGTGAATAGTTTTATTCACATAAATATACAAAGTTGTAGTGTTCTGTGAACTTCTTCTTCTTCTTCTTCCGTCCTTAGCCAAAGACCGACCAATCAGAAAGTGGCGTCTTGTAGTGTTTTCACGCCTGTCTTTGCAACAACTTAGTTCTGTTTGACAACTCATGATCAGCCCATTGGGCTCTGTTACTTTATTTTACTTTATTTTACTTTTTCTTTCCATCCTTTCAGTGAAGTGTAGTTGGGAGCTCAAGTTCACGTTCTTTAGCCAAGTGTATCTGAGAGTGTGTGTTGTTGTATTATTTATGTATTTGGTTTTGATTTTAACGACTATCTTCATTTCACATAGACAACTCCATCAGTGCTCCGATCTCCTCCTTTAGATCACACAATGAGGATCTCAGCACAGTGCACGAATCCCAATGTGTGTATATAGGATACACAAATTCTATAAATATTTTTGTGGTGGGTAGGTTTCTAATTTGTAAATTTTATCTGGGAAGCAGCCTTATGGCCTTACTCTTTACGATTTCCAACTACCGTGGAGTTTTTAACGTGCGCAACTTGTACACGGGACCTCCTATTTTTCGCCCTTATCATAGAAGGCTAGGCACCTGATCTCACTACCCAGGAGACCAGGGGGAAGTATGACATCATAAGGAACCAATGGTTCAGAAAAAACAGTTCCATTCTTCCTGTAACATTGTTTATCCATGTGCCACTTAAGTCTTCCCCGCGCTCTGAAACCATATCTTCTACTGTTGAAGGCTCCTATTAATTAACTTTCTTAATTTGCCCATCACTTGAGAGTTGTTTTTGTTTTCCCATCAGGCACGCCCTAAGGGAGAAGGCCTGACACCGTACCAAGGCAAAAAACGTTGTTTCGGAGAGTACAAATGCCCCAAGTGCAAGCGAAAGTGGATGAGCGGGAACAGCTGGGCGAACATGGGCCAAGAATGCATCAAGTGCCATATTCTAGTCTATCCTCATAAGCAGGTACGTGCATTTATTTATAATTCGCATAAGCCGGTACGCACATTTATAATTCGCATACGCCGGTACGTGCATTTATAATTCGCATAAGCCGGTACGCGCATTTATAATTCACATAAGCCGGTACGCGCATTTATAATTCACATAAGCCGGTACGCGCATTTATAATTCGCATAAGCCGGTACGTGCATTTACAATTCG